>JAOWBC010000001.1:27647049-27665067 GCA_028566105.1 Hypoplectrus providencianus
ACATTTATTAGTTTTTCAGTCCAGCACCTTCATCTGGATGTGCCTTTTTTAACTTTTTGAAGTGATATTACAAATCTTTTTATTGCTGCATTCACAAAGTTGCAGAGTTATCTTTCAGTGCTGATCTTAACTGTTTTGTTTTTAGCCTGGAATATGTGTTAACTTCTTTGTATTCATCTAATTTCATAGTTTGCTCTTCATTTTCTAAAGATACAAAACATGCTTGTTTTTTGAATGGCCACATGAAGAAACACCAGCCCTGTTAGATGAAAATGCTCAAACCTACCCTGGGGTAACTTCCTTAGCTGGTAACCAGTGTCGTTGGATGAATTAGCCTGATTACAGTTGTTTGGTTTAGTGAAGGCATAAAAAGGAAAATATACTCATAATACTCTAATACTAATTCATAGTACAGGGCCCTGGTTTCATCCCTCAAACACATGTACAGACTGACAATCAAACACACATATGGTCTCACCTCCAGCACAGGGAGCAGAGCAGTCCGAGCGCACCACGCCCCAGCTGTAGTCGGGTTTCCTCTCAGTGCGAGGCAGGGTGTACTCCCACACCACACCCGGATTCTTTCCCTGCAGCAGGATCTGTCAGGCAACAATACAGTAAGTCAGAGATGTTTCATTTTGTGTTAAAAGAAAAATACTAACCTTACTGTATCTCAGCACAGTAAACCACAAAACTTGTGATGTGATGTGATGGCCGGCAATGCACAAACAATAAGTCTGACCACACCTTATTTTAGGCCCATGGACTGAGGTAAATATTCCACCAGCACAATGTGGGTACAAATGAATTAATGTAAAAATGTGTAGTAGTTATAGCAATGATAGTTGTGCTGCACTGTGTCTTGCACTGCAAGTTAGATAGACCTTCACTTTTTTTTTGTCTTGTCCAAACTAAAAAAAGCTATCCCCAAATCTCAAGGCTGCTATAAAGACTAAAAAAATATGCATACTTTCCAAGGGTCAACAGTTACAACCAGGAAAGATACTGCTTGAATGTACTTCAGCAGTGGTTATCAGCATTAATATTCAGACATCTAAGAATAAACTTATATTGGGAATAATGGCATATTCCTTTCACAGTTGTAGTGAAAAGTGGCACCTTCAAATTGCTTATTATGTGAGAGGCTGAAAAGAATAGAAGTATTCTTTGTAACTAATAGAAGTATTAAGAAACAATTCATGAATTAATCATTTCAGCTTCAGACCCAAATATTTTCTAATGTCCAAAATGATTTGTGTACCATATCACAGAAAACAAACATAAAATGTCTTTCCCTTCGTAAAGTTTGATGAATACTCTTTCTGAGCCAATCTGTAATAAATATATCACAGTATTTTTTTCTGTACTGGTAGAACTCCAAGAACCTAAACACTATGTCCTACACTGCAAAAACCAAAAGGTCCATGTGCAGTAAAAAAAAAAAGAAAAAGAAAAAGAAGGAGCAGAAACAAATGGTGCATCTGTTATGCATTCCATTGCAAGAGACTTAAGGTAAGACCACTAACAACGTGGCAGCAAAATGTTGCCATCAAATCCCACTGAGCTGTTGTGTCTACTACCCACTAACAAGCTTCAGGAACATAGAGGTGTGCTTTGTGTCTTCCCTAGTCCAAACTGGCTGACCACACTAATACAAGGTCATTATATTTGGACAGTACAGAGCACATATGAGGGACAGTTTCCATTTTCTTTTGAGAACTAGCTCTTTTTTTTTACCACATCCTTTATACTGGCTGGTGATTCTGAGTTACCTTTTTCTGTACAGGAGATTTATTTGGACATTTAAGTCAAGCAGAGACTAACGGATGAATGAGAGCAGACATACCCATTACAAGAGAAGCATCAGGCTATCATTAAAGCAACCCCATGAGGATTCACTGCCATGGTGAAGAATTTAGCTTGAGGCACATTTGCATAGTCAGCTCATACAGTGTCATTTTAAACCATTTCAAAACACTGCACTGGACTGTGTTCAGTAGGCCTCTTTTAAAGTCCACCTCGGTTTAGTTCAGGTTGGGTGGGTATTTAATCCATTTGGTAAACTGTACTGGGTCCAACTGTCAACAGACATTCCAATACTTAAAAAAAAATATCAAGTCTATCAATATCTACAATAACGAGTTTTGACAAGTGTATTTTCTTTGGGGTATATCCTAAAGTATGAGGAATCTACCATCAAACATCCAACTTAGAAAGCCAAGCACCTCCTGGGTCTGATCCACATTCAACAGTCCTGGGGTGCATCCACCGACTGGACTTGCACTTTCTGTTGTATGTTAACTATTCCATGTGTACAGCAGCCCAGCTCCAGACAGGAGGCAGAAAGATATGAGGAGAAGAGCGAGGAGCTGTTTAATGTCAGGCAAACACATCTACATATGTTGGTAACGTGTATAAAGACACATGAACAGCTAGAGGAGCAGGCACATTACCCTGTATATGAAATCCTACTCTAACACTGAAGTCCAGAGGCAGAGTCATGACACCAGGATGCATGAGAGGAAAAGGACTGGGGCACACCAGTGTGCTCAAAAAAACAGTCCTTGTTTTTTCCTCATTGCTGCAATCCCTCAGCTGATTGTTTCAGGCTTTAACAGGTATGAAAACTTTTTTTGCAGAACATATAATGCAGAAAACAGTGCCATATAACTCTTACCTTTATAATCAATCTTTATTTAAATTATCAGCAATTGACAGATAACATACTTATTTATTTTGTGTATTAAGTTCTATAATTGCTTGACATTGATAAATGTATAATATCTAATATTGTATAATAAAACTTATACTTTCTTCTATAGGGGTATTTTTTTAAGAAAGCAGCTGTCTGGTTACCTTTGAACAGCCCCATTGGTGCAAAATTGGTGCACCATCCAAACTAAACTTTGGACCAAATGTATACATATTCACTGTCTCAGACTGTGCCTGCTCTGAATGTGGGAACGTCAAGCATAAATGTTGAAATTGTGGCTCTGGCCTCTGTTCAACTCCAAACCCGGTGACACTTCAAGGCCCACACATCTTTTGCTGATGCTACCAACCTAAACCAACCCCAACCACTGCCATGAAACAACTACCACCACTAACCACAGACCAACTCTTACCAACATTCCTGCTCCTTTGCCAAACAACCACCAATGATGTGAACCAGCTGCTATAAAAACAACCGTCAGCAGGATTTTTTTTTATATTCCCTTTTATAGTGAGCCTACTCATCATTTAAGCCCAACACCTTCTGAATATCTGATCTTTCTTTCCTGAGCTGGTAACAATGTTGAATATACCCATCCAACCACAGCCATAACACTGTCCCAGGGGAAGCCACTTACTTTCAAATATTAATTTCAGACATATACAAACCTGTCTCCTCTACAGTTATTCAGTCTGGGAAACTGCCGCCAAAGCTCATCCCCTGACTAAACTCCAAAACCAATAACTTTTGTTGTTTGAACCTTTTCTAAATTAAATTATAACAATATGAACAAAAAGAACAAATAAAAATATCAATTAATAAGACCAAAATTCCAAAGCCTCCTGCTTAGCAGTCACAACAACAACAATAAATTAAATTTGCCAAATTCTGACAGTGAATTGATAATTCAAGCAAACCAATAGCAGCAGCATGATACTGCCTCTAGTTTTACAGGCATCCTGAGTTGAAATGTCTAGATGAAGCTTCATGAACCATTAGTTGTGTTTGTTGATTCCACTAGATGGCAACCATGGTTTGAAGAAAAAAGTCAGTTTCAAATCTCTGTTGTAAAGAAGGTGAAATTTAGCGGGCTCAAAAAAGAATTAACAAATATAACATGTGAAGCTTCGTTTGGCCAACACTACAAGTTTTGTTGTGATAGCTGTATGGAAAGAAGAAACATTTGTCAGTTGGTTACTGAAAAATCCCAAATAATTACATCAAAAATAGTTGTTTTGACTTGAGTTATCCTTGTTTTCCTTGGGTCTACATTCAGCATTGGCAAAAAAAAACTGCCCTTAAGCATTTATTTTAAACTTCTCCAAATATAGGTCCATCTAAAATCATTACATCTTGAAAGACACACATATTTCCTAGAAATAAAACTCAGCATGATGTGTCTGCCAAACTCATGTTGCGTGATTGATGGGAGTCTATCTTCCGACAGGACAACATCTGACCACAGAGAGTCTTGGTTTTCACAACCCAACCATCACACCACTCATCAAGTAAGATGAGATGATGATGAATTAGAATGCAGCGGATACAAATATCAATCTCACTTGTGGACCCACAATGCTTTGCCCTGGACTGACATGACCTCGTCTTGCCATACCACAAGAATGTCAATTCATGGGGAATAATCCTGCCTGGTATCCACTGAGGCCTCAGCCATATGTTCTTCCTGCTCTTGTTAGCTCCTTCTTCCTCACTTGTCTTTCTCCCCCAAACCAGCTGAGCAGCTGTACAGATGTGAACACCTTGTCACAGTTTGCACTCACACCCTTCGATATTTTTTTCCGACGAGCTGAGTAAGGGTCTGAAAGTGATGGGTGGATATAGCCTCCCCCATGCTCTCTCTCAGTTTTTTTCTGTGACAGCAGAAGTTAAGTAGAATGTGTGAAACAGATGAAGATCAGTCACGGAAAAAAAAAAAAACCTACTCGCTTTCCTTCATTTGGCTCTTTTCATTTGCAGTCAAAGTCTCTTTGCCCTGACCTTAACTTCTCACATCCAAAGAGTTCAATTGCAGAATTCTTAATCTTTTAATCTCACTCTCCCCCCTCTCTCTATCCTTCTCTCTCTATCAACCTCTTTCTCCTTTTTGTAATTACAGGACATACTTATAGAGATTATGCTCGTGTCATCTGCAGATCAGCAGCATGCTACCGCTGAGTGCCCTGCTGGACAGATGTATGACTGGAACACATGGATGAACAGAGGGGCACTATCTGAAATAGACGTCTGTTCTTTAAAGAAAATTTAGGCTTAGAGCACCTAGGATCTTGGGTAATGTTCCTTTGGGTTAAATAAAATACTGTGCTCATCAAACTAAGTGGTGGGAACATGGTGACGCTGGTACCATGAAGTAAGAAAGGTGAGACAGACAAATGGTCTGATGCTCAGATTAAACCAGAGAATTGTTCTGCAGGTAAAACTTGAACAAGGGAGTTGGTTTGAAACTTATAATATAAAATAAAAAATAAATCAGATTTAAATAGCGCTTTAAAGATACTCAAACACGCTTTACAAAAGACATGAAACATATACAGATGATCAATACAAAAAACGAGTCAGGTCTTGAAAAATTTTCTTGGAAAGGTTGGTTTTCAGTTCATTTTTGTAAGATTGGAGTGAGTCTGAATTACACAAGTTTCAAGGGAAGGAGTTCTAGAGGGTTGGGGCAGCAATGGAAAGAGTCTGTCACAGATGGTGCAGTGTTTGGTCCTGGTGATGGGGGTCAGGAGGTTAGTTTTGGAAGATCTGAGGTTGCAGCTGGGGGAGTGACATTGGAGGAGGTCATTAAGGTATGGAGGAGCAAGAGGGATTTACTGTTGATGGCTTTGTGGGTGAAAAGCAGGATTTTCAAGTTAATTTGCTCGTATTTATAAAAGACAGAGTGTTTGCTTGGATTTTCAGGTTCAAACACCATCCTAAGATGGGAAAATGAAAGTCAGCACCTCCAAAACTGAGGCCATGATTCTCTGACGGAACACAACGGATTGCTCCGTCTGTTCCTAAGTGTTTCATAGGCAGATGGTTTGGTGTGGCCTAAGCAGTGATGCATTGTATCTATCAGTTCATCTCTGTTCAGAGCCTCAGCTACAGTCATGAGCTTCAGGTAGTGCAGTAAAGATTTGAGGGCTGATACAAGTGGCTGAAACAGCAGGGTGGCTGTGCTCAGCCTTCAGGAGGGGGCCCAAACTAGACTCAATGCTTATGGTGTCAAAATGGTGCCAGTTTGGTGCCTAAGGGTATCTGATCAGGATGGATGGATGGCTTTGCATGTCTCTACCATATATGTTTGACTAATCAGGTTGCTTCTAAATAAACTGTGTTTTTTTTGCCCCAATTAAGTTTTTGGCAAGATAATCAATACAAACTTCCAGCCTCAATACAAATGAGGCTGGGAGTTTTACGAGGCATTAGTTTTGCACTTACTACAACATCAAACAAAGACTTCTCAGAACGAGAAGTTGGAATTATTTTTTTAGAATGAGCAAAAAGCCAATTGCTCTCCAAAGTCATTAGGATTCATCATCTGGTTTCCACTGATGTTTGTATTAAAATGTCATGGCAATCCATATAATACTTGTTGAGCTATTTCAGTCTTGACCAAAATGTCGGACTGATGAACCGTCTGACTTACTGACATTTCCATCTGAAGCCTCCAGAATGCTAAATATAAGATTTTGGTTTCTTTAAAACCTAAAAATGTTGTAAGGTGCTCAGAAATAATCATAAAATGAATCATGCAAACTCCTGGGAATGACAAGAAAAGACTGTTCTTACAAGTCTGCATCCCTGCAAGCATTCATCTTGCAGAGGAAACAACAATGAGCTGTTAAAATGCCAAAACAGCAGCTCTTCCGCTAAACTACCCACAAACAGAAATTCTCTTTTCTGAAATAGCTACAAAACACTCAGACATTTCCTGGTGGCCAAACAAGTGGCCAGCCAAGCGCTTTAGAAATTTCACACTGGTATTCTTTCTGGATTTACAGGCCAATCATTCCTGCTTTAACCACAAGATTTCAGTAGCCCAAGGGACAGAGGGGAGACTAGCTTTTACATGACTACCACTCTACCCACGGTGGAGGGAGGAAAAAATGTCTACTCTTCACCTGGATTCCACTTCTGTTTCCACACCTAAGGTTCAGAGTTCAAGAGAAAATAAATGCTTTTGCTGACAAAGTTATGTGAGAAGACCATCCCACACATCCCAACACCATTCACTTAAGTCTAGAGAGTCATAAGGATAATGACTCAGCCACTTGTCGAATATTAGTTCTGCTCCCAGGAGGATACGCCTGCCCAGCATTACATTCTGCTGCTTCAGGACGGGTAAAGACTCGCCCTCCCCTCCAAGCTCTGGTTTCTGACACACCACTGATTACAAATGTGGGGCAAAACAAAGTACCACCAGCTCATAAATCAACTCCCATACTACGCTGAACATCTCACTCCAAGCAAGCATCTGATTTTGTACTTTTCATCCCGGCCTCAAACGGGCAGTTGACTTAGGGATTTTACTCGCTCTATTAGCCACAAATCACATGGCTGCAACAAAGCACTTTTGAGATCAGTGGCCAACGGGGCCACATCCATGGCTTTGAGTATGCGTATGTGGACAAACACGTGACTGCGTTACTGGAGCCAGCAGTACCATGAAAGTGTACTGCATATGAACAAGGAGGCAGGCTCCTGCCATGTGAGAACGAGCTGAATAGTGAAAGTGGCACAAAGGATGATTTAGACTAATTGCACCACATCTCCCTCTTTTTGATGTCTGCATTACCCTAGTTATTCTGATGCTTCATGGATTGGTTCAACAAAATTACACAAACATAGTGGGCCATCTCTTACACCCAGCACAAATTGGCGCACATCACAGCAACAGTCATTTAAAAAAAAAAAATAAACACAATTTGTAGGAAAGAAGTTAATTTTATCATTAACCATTTGTTATTGTTATACCTCCTTTGGCATTTGGAGATGAGAGGTGCTGGTTTAAACCCCTAGAGAAGCCGGAAAAAAGGGTTGAAGGTGAAAATTTGAAAACTTTGGACTAATCTTACACCTGGTGCAAAGCACAACACAGCACCCTTGTCAACACGAGATTCAGGCCACTTTGGATCATTTTTGTAAGCTCATCACCCCCGTTGTTTAGTCACATAGCCATTCCGCACATCTTTGCACCCATGAGCCTGTTGTTCCCAACGGATGTGTGGTGTGGCGCATTTCTATCATAGGCAAATGCATCAGAAAATGATTGCATGACTGACCAATAAAAACCTGAAAGTCAATTGTGCATTATTTACTTATTATTTCTTACCATTTAAACTGCACATTATCTAGATTGTAAAATATTCCGACTTGCCCCGAGAAAACTTGAACCCTGTACTTTTCACCATGTTATATCAGTCATTTCAAGTTTTGTAGGGTCTCAGAAATTTGCCTCTCAGTTCTGCTGCCACCCCAACATAAGAGAGGAGAGCACTGACATATTTTAAGTGTTTCAGACAGAACGCAAAGTGGGTTTTAAAAGCAGCATGATTGCATATAACTGACAGTCACGAGTTGCCCCGAGTGGGGGCACAGATTGAGGGGAAGAGGTGATTATTGAATGTTCTGTCTTAAATTCACTTTGACAGTTTGTTCTGGGTGAACTGACAATTTAAACTGTTGGCTTTGATGTATGTGAATTAAGCCTTTATACGTCGTGAACCTTTTTGGTCTCCTTCTTCTACTTTTGACCTTTTTATTGCCTTTCCTTCACTGACAAAGAGGACAGCTCTGCACAGAATAGGCAGTTTGAATCTCCCCTAAAACCTCTGGATGTTTATAATTAAAGCCTTCAACACCAGCCACCCATCCACAGATCATCCCTGACAAAACCAATCACCAAAGACAATATATCCTGCATAGAAGCACTGCAGACAGTTACAACCACCCCTGTTCTCACTACCACCCAAACTTCTTTTTTCATCTAAGCCTATTCATATCCAGACGTAAAAAAAAAAAAAAAAAAAAAAAAAAGAAAGAGGCGCGGCAGCTCTGCCAGGGACCCTGTCACTGTCAATTGCCACAAACGGACATCACCCAGCAGCAGCGGCTTACTTCAAACACCAACGTCTCATTAGTAGGTCCAGCGGCATAAAGGCTCTCCGGCTTGTTGAAAGAGCGCTGGTAGTCAAACACAGTCCCACCAAAGTGGAACTTCCCCGGCCAGTCCACAGTCCAGTCTCCAGTCAGGTAATACTTCCTCTTTAGGGAGCGGACAGCCAGGTAGCTGGTGGAGACCGCCATTTCTTGAACGCGAATGCTTCGGGCCCCGGCTGGGACTGTTAACATGGAGTAGTACTCTGAGGAAAAAAGAGAAGGAAGCAAAGTCAGGGCTGAATATTATTTATTTATTTTTCTTCAATATATTGTGTTTCACAATCCAGTCCAGCTTTCCATGGAGGCATAGACTATGATCCATCCTTTACCTCATCATGTGCTTCCTCTTTGTGTATGTGTGTTACTGCACATAAATGAAGTGAATCAGTCCATTATGGAGTGGGATTAGATGATTTTGTCTGTGCTCTTGTTTGTTGGCATAAGTCTCCCTTTGTCTTGCAAATGAACAAAGTTTATGTTTGCCAACATGCACAGACACATTGCACACAAAGGCAAGCTTACCGTTAGCCCTGTGCTGAAGGGTATATTGGCCCTTGAAGAACTTGCAAGTGGAGTTGTCTCCCTTACAGACTCCACAGGCGTCCAAAGAGGCCTTGGAGCCCAGAATCTGGTCACAGCCTACGGCCTAAACACGCACACAAAAACACACATGCCATCAATGTGGACAGAGGTAAAATTAAGAGGGGAAAAATGTATTTTGACAACCAGGGGGTAACTTCAATTCCATCTGTGTTTACATCAGGTGGTTCCCATAACTCCTGCACCTGACATCTGGATTATAAGGGCAATATAACTATGGTGGGATCATGCATGTTACTCTTCATAAAAAGTGAAGAGATTCTTCTTCAATTCATTAAGCATGTTTTCAACACCTGACACACATATTACTGCAGCATTTAAAGCTCCACGAGGCAGTTTATTTTTGGTGTCACTGAGAAAAAATTCTCTATTAAACTTTCCGCACACAGTAATAGAAGTCATCTAAGAGAAAACTACACTTAAGTGGCACTTCGTCATTCTTTGTATTTTGACAACTAGACAGCTTTTTAACAAATCCCCATTGCAATTTTCTAAATCTCTTAAGTGAAACTGGAAGTGAAAACACCCAAAATGTCCATTGCAATCAAATGTTGTGCTGCGGTTGTCCAAGAATATGGATTTGAATGTTCACAATTATACTCTGTTCAAGGCAGCAATTGCAAATCATGGTCCCCATCCCAAAAATGCACAGTGCCACTTGATTCTGACAACTATCCTACAGCAGCAAAACAAAGCTGTATCTGCTCTTGGACATGATTCCTCTAGTGGTAGAAAAATATGACGTGGCAGAGAATATAGTTTTGCAGAACAGCAGAGTGAATGTACCTCACACACTCCATCAATGCAGACATCTCCTTGGTGGTCTGAGCAGGTGGTGCCATCTTTGACCTTGCTGGACATGGCGAAGAAGAAGTCAAAGTCTTCTGCAATGCAGTACAGCTTACAAATGTCCTCATCTGTACACAGATCACAAACATGAACAGAGTAAACACTGTTTAAACAAATGTAGCATGAGGAAACGGTGCAATTATTGTTCTTCTATGATCTGGTGAATTTAAAGTTGCCGTGGCTACTGTACTGTAACCTGTAACATACATACTGTGTACAGCCCCTGCAGAGGCTGAATTGGAAAAGACAGGAACTGACTGTGAATGCACCCAGGGGTATTCATGTGGGGCTACAGTTTTATTTTGTGGTTCAGATCAGTTATCACAGACAAGTCTCTGCAGCCGTCTTTGATTAAAATAAATGACGGTGAAGGTGACTTGGCCCAAGGTCCCAGAAGGCAGTTCAGAATCTGTTCCTCTCTACATCACTTCCCATTCATCAACAGCTTAAACAGGCCTGGGACGGCCGCCAAAATGCACCGCTCTCCTTCATTGCACTCTCCCTCTCTCCCTTACTCTGTGTAACAAAGCTGGCCCGTAGGCTTCCTTTTTAAATCTATCCCCACTGTGTGAGAGGGTGCAGGTGGCTACATGTCTCCCATGCACATTACACAGAGTGATAGTTTCCTCCAGCTTTTTGGCCCTAATCATTGCAGCAGTAAATAGTGGTTGGCATTACAGAAACACTTCATAAAAAAAGATTAGGACTAGCAGAGTACATTGGGGTACAGAAAGAAAAGATCTACAGCAATAAGACAAGAAAAAACTTGCCCTGAGCAATCTGCAATTCTTTGTGTATTTCGCAGTACTCTGTTCTTTAGTGAGATTTCTGTACTTGTGCAATATGCTGTAAGAATACAGTAAAGATGTCTTCACAATACTTGGAAAGTACTGTGTACTTTTTTACAGCACTGTTTTAAGACAGGAAATCTCTAAGTTTACAGAAAGATGCAAAAAATATAATAGCAGATGCAAGAGAAATCTGAAACATCCTCAGGGTGGATAATGATATAAATATAAATGAAGTACAGAACTGAATGGCGTCTCCTATCAACTGATGACCTTACCGTCCACTTTGGTGTAGGGCTTCCACTTGTAGTACCAGCCCCTAAAGGGCTTACTATTGTACTCAGCACACTGCTGGGCCCGAAAGTCCACAGAGTTAGGAGGGCATGGCCGAGTGTTGCACAGCTGGTTGAGACGGCTGGAGCCTAGGCAAAATTTACCATTGTTCTGTGGCCTAGGTGAAAGACAAGACAGGACAGGGAAGAGGAGGGACAAAGAATTAAAAGGTTTGCAGATATGTAAATAAATGCTGCTATACAGATGATACCAATTTAATTGGAATTAAAATCTACAATGCACATGGCACTGTGCAGAGCTTTACTAGTACCTATACTCATAAATACACACACCTGGTTCTACTAAAGAACTCTAATTACATAGAAGTCAATAAAGAATGAACATACATTACATCAGAAAACTTTTTCTAAATGACTTCACAGCCTCAGTGGCTAGTTTCAAGTTTTCTTGAATGCAGCATGGTGTCCTTGTTGTAAATAATGGTATCAATGAAAGAAAAATAAACAATGCATATGCAAGCCTGTTTTCCTTAGCCAAAACCTCCAACTCAGTTAAAATCACTGTTGACAGTTGACTCAGAATTATAAGCCCACCTTGCTTGCTTACCAACAAAGGTAGTTAGCATTAGCTCATAATTTCCTCCCAAGCTCCACCATCTCACTTAAAGGGTCACTTCTGCCTCCAAAAGTCCATGATGTTGCTGGCCATAATGCCAAACTTGAGTCTTCAAACGATAGCCCATAAACCAATCACGTTGTGGTGACTACATTAATTTCTTCTTTTCTTCTTTGATTTAGACCACTTGCAACCAATTGGTTGCATTTGTCAGACTTTTGGAAAGTATGCGGATAAAGTCCTCAAAAATCCCCTGAACACTTGCCAAAGTTGAATTTGAAAAATTTATTTATTTTTCTGTTTGCAAGAAAATGAATCAGGGCAGCTCTGCTTCTTCACAAGGGAACTTTGCCCACCGCCATCTCAAAGCTCATCAGTGTGATTTATGAGCCGAGACGAAGTCTTTCAGAGCATAATGAAATCCACAAGATTATCATTTGAGAGTTTCTTTTTCATATTTTCCTTCATCCATGAAAAATGCTCTGACTTAATTCATCAGAATGTCACCATCTTATCTGTCAGTGTAGTGTTAACCCTGATTAGAGGGGTTGAAAACCACATTCATTTAAACAAACAGAAGTTTTCATGCCATGTCAAATAATTCTACACCATATCAAATCAACACTTCTTTAACCACACAGGAAAAAAGCTGGTACTGAACATAAACAAGTAATGGCACTTTATTACACCATTAAAAGCAATCCCCACTTGTTAGCAAAGGACAAGCAGAGTCTTGACATTTAGTAAACACTGATATGCCATGTCAGACTTCTCAGGCTTTCTAAACTCATGCCAGGCATTCCAGTTCAACCACCAGCAGAGAAAATTGAGTTAAGCTATTTACCAAAGTGGTCTGCTACCCACAGACAACACACAGAGACTGGGGACCCATGCTGATCAAACATGTCTAATAAAAACAATTCACAAAGTGTTACAACGTAATGAAACGCTTTGTAAAAGGAACTGAAAAACTGCCTTGCAGTAAAAAGTGAGTACATCAGTAGAAGAATACAACTAGAGCCACATTTTACTTTTAGCCAATGCAACATTATTGAAAATGTCTGCAGTAAATGAAGGCCAGCAACAATCAGAAGCACAACTGCATGTTGCTTCACTGAATTTTGATTTAACTCGGACCGTTCATCCCCCCCATTCAGACCTGGGCTCAATCAAATAAGCTGCCAAGAGTGATGGAGCTCCTCTAGGTGTGTGTATGTGTGTAAATCTGCTCGGTTCCAAGCTCGCTTCCCTTGGTGAGGGGAGGGATTTGGCCCAGGTTTCCTTAGGCCTGATCCTATTAAGACTTAGCGGCAGACAAATGCAGCCCATATGGTAATGTGCTTACGGCAGGCCAGTGGGGGACTCTACCGTATACTGCATCAGTCAAGGCCTTCTGATCAGAGGCGAGCATAAAAGGGGGACAGTTTACTTGAGAAAGTTGAATGCACTTCTTGGATTATGGACAGCCTGACCCTGAGATTCATAACTATCATGGTTTTTCATCATCATTTCTTCTTTTTCTGCTCTGCTCCTCTCCTTTCTCTAGATCATCCGCTATGACTGCAACTGTAAATCTACTTCCAACAATATGACAGAAACCAGATATGACAAGTTTTCAGTTTGTGTTTCAGTCATTTCTCTTCTGTTTCTACACCTCAACTCCAATGCAGCCCCCTGGCCCTTAAGGATGCTTAAATGTCCCAGGAGTCCAGTAAATCTGCCCAGCGACAGAAGCTGACTGAACTCCTGTAGGTCAGAGGTCATCATGTCTAGTCTTGTCCTCTCCTTGAGTCACCTGCTCCCCCCGGCCTCGCTCAAAACTTTCTAGATGATCCACACTTTGCTACCAGCCTAGCCCTTGCAAAACCTGTTTACAAGTCCACAGGGACACAACAAGGTCCCATCAAAGCACCACTGCCCCCTCATCATACCCCCCCACTCCCCTTATATCAAGTGTGTGACAAAATGTGCTCCCTACAAAACCAGGTCAAGATCGTGAACCTAATCTCCTAGGCTTGTTGGTGAGGATTAGGTTGAATGTGTTTGATCTGGCAGGTGGTCTACAGGGAATGGTGGAGTAAGGAGGGAAGTGGAGGAAGGGGCAGGTCGAAGATTCATTTTCCATTTTGGAGCAAGATGCGATGGCTTTAATCGGCTGATCCCATTGAACTCTTTTACAAGACTCAGCAAAAGATACATGGTGGCCTCTTAAACTGAATGAGTGTGAAGAATGAAATGAATGTTTTATAGACTGCTCCACCATGTGAAGAGTTTGTAGAAGAGCAGAGGTAAGAATATACAAATGCCGTCATAAGTTCAATTTCCATACAACATAGCTTTTTATAATAACTTGGATTTTTTTTTATCTATTTCTTTTATTACAGATATGGATAACCAAATCCAGTCACCAAAAGAAATGATGGCAATTGTGGCAATATTGTACTGAAAACCACAGATGTTCAAATTTAGCACTTTTTAAAGCAAAAAAAATTACAAATATGTTTCTTTAAAAACACATTAAAACCAAAAAATAACATGGTAAATTAAAAACTGTAATTCAAAACATAATTTTAAAGACACAAAAACTCTCTTTCCAGACAAAACTTTCAGCACCAGTCTTCTGGTGTAAAGTCCCAGGTTGGTTAGGGCCATCCACTGCTCCTCCAACCCGCCTAATGGGACCACGGAAGCTTTTACCATGATGTGGCTTTATCACCTTACCCCAAAACAACATTACAGGCCACAATCATTTTTTGCTGTACTGGTGGTCCCAGACATGCCATTTTTGCATACATGAACCACAAGACTGACTAGAATCTCTATGTTCAAAAAGTATCAGTGATCTTTGAGAAGGAATCCCAGACTATCCAGACAGTTCAGTTTGGGGGTGAAGATGACAGTAGACACATACAGTCAGATTCAGGCTAATCCTTGTCCTGCTCAGATTAAGAGCAGAGGGGCCCTGCCAAAATAATCACAGAGATTACCGGGGACAAATAGACTCTGAGTCAGGGACTAAAACGTGACTCAGGGGTACATGCTGCAGTCTGGATGAGGTCTGAGTGTGTTTGGTTGGCTGGGTCATTTTTGGGGAGGCAGAGGTTTGCGCTTTGGTGACAGAGGTGAAGAGATTCAATGAAATTTAAACCAGTGTCTTCACATAACGGATCTGACAATCAAGAGGCTCATTGTATGTTTTGGAAAATGGTATCATGACTTGAATGTTTAGCCTTCCCAACCTTTCCATCCCTTGTCTGTCCCACTGACCCCATAACTCGCCATTTAGCAGCATCAACCTATTTTTCAGTGGCTGCAGCTACAAAGCACTCTTTAGTGCCACTGGAATGATAAATGAACTTGACAGCTAACCTGGTTTAAAGGGCTCCGTGGCCCTTTTTGCTCTGCCAGTTCTGGTGTATAATGTGTATCATATGAGGGTCGGTCTGCCTCTGAAACCTTTTGGTCTTTGATCCCTCACAGGGATTAAGAGACGAGTCGGCTGTGACGGATGGAACAGCCACATCAGTGTCTGTCCGGCTGTTGAGTAAGCATGGATGAAGCCATTGGAGTAAAACAATGATTCACAAAAGTAGATGTGTCTGAATATCTTATTCGATTTTTTGTCTTTCTTGTCTAAAGAAAGAGGGAACAATTTGAGCCCCTGGGCCTGTGCTTGTTGGCAGTTAATACACATTTATTGAGAAAAGTAGAAATTTCAATGAAAATGTAAATGCTGAAAGAAGCTGATCATTCACATTAGGGCAGTAAAAATGGAAGCCTTGAGCAAAGTTGAATTGTTCTGAAAAAAGAAGAGGAAATGGTTGAAAACTGTCAAAAAATAAGTCATGATTTGAAGTGTCCGTCAAAGTTTTGAAAGAAATTAGAACAATTGAATTTGTGAGGAGTTTAAACCCTGTGACATCAAAGGGTTTAAGGTCAGTTGAAGTGTAATCACCGAAAGCACAAGACCTGACCTACAATAAGAATGAGAAGTCAAAACAGTGAAAATACCAGTTGACATGTTCGAGATGAAAGCAGTTGGATTTTGAGTTGTAAAGTTAAAGGTGAAAGCAGTTGAAATGTCACTTGAGGAGTATATATATTCAGATGAAGATGAAGCACTGAAACGCAGCTGGAGTCTCTGCAGTGTAAGCCTTTCAAATATCACTGGGTTCATGAGCATTGACTGTTTTGATTTAACTCTAATTTCTTGAAGTTGTTGATTAATTTGAATTTTGAAGGTCTTTTCACAGCAGAAAAAGCACAGATGTAAATAATATAATGGATGAAAATCAATGGGTCTGGTTAATTTTAGGTCCCCAGGCATTGTGGCTCACTATCAAGTTCAGTGGAAAACATGAATAGAATAGAGCCATCATTGGTTTTATCAGTACCACCTGTGCTTTCTCTACAATGACAAGTCAAAATGTCTGCTGTGAAAAGGTCCAATGAATCACTGTAGGCTTCTGTGTATTTGATCGACAACCATGGAGGCAGTGTAAATGACTACGCTAGTCGATGACATGAAGTCATTTTTATTTTAAAGTCACAATGCAGACTCTATTGTCTACAAGACCGTATGGAGGAGCAGCAGTAATTAGGAGAGCAACTGTGTACCTAGTATTCTTGTCATCTCACCTGCACTAAAACACATAGAAGCACAAAAATGTAGACATCTAGGATTGGATGTGACATGCCATTATGATCTAACCTGCTATGACTAATTCCTAAATGATGGCAATCACTGACAGTGAAACCTAACAGCCGATTCCTTGTGATGAAGTCTGAGATCTGTCAGCCAATCAAGGCGCTGGAGTGGCCTTGGATGTTAGCCAATAGTTGGGATCCTTGTAGTTTGGTATGAGAGTCCAGTTATATTGCATGCATGGAGTTTTTTTTGGGTTCTGCATATGTGGCAACACTGTTTCCTTCAATTTCTTTAAAGCCACAGGTTCATCCACTGCTGAATAAAGGAGCATGGAATATGTAAACACCAGCAGTATAGCCATCTTGTTAGATTCAAAAATAAATTCCTGTTTGTTTTTTGAATATCAAATATAAAAAGTGCTTGGAATTCCCTTGACAGCTAGCTGGAAAAACAAATAGGAAAAACATTAGTGGCGCTGTCTAGAAATGTGTGTTGACTGTGTTTCTTGTTGATTGGCCGTGGCTCCAACAAGTGAAAATAAAAACATAGTTAATTAGTTCCACCATCCGCATCGTGACTGTTTCTGAGTTACAGTACGGAGGAAATTGCAAGCATAAACATTCATTCTCAGAGGAGAAGACTAAACCCCTAACTACAACAAAACATTGCATACAATTGCATAATAAGGTCAGTATGCTGTGTATGACTGACTTTGGTGTATGGATTACACATTATTACATAGTAAAGGTAGGAGGGGTAGAAACTGCATGAATGATCAGGAAATTAATCAATTTTAATCCTGCTTGTCTTTTAATAAATTTGGAGGGCAGTTTTGTGGCGGCTGTCTAACAAGCTGCAGGCCCTCACAATTCATTAGCTGACTGCAGCAATGTGACAGAACAGCAACATATCAAGAAATCTATTGTATGAAAGTCAAATAATAGCTTAAAACATCTAATAAATCTTCTTATTGTTCTGTAGAATAACAACAGGATTGTAAGTCTGTTTGGAAACATTAAAACTGAGGATTTCTCACGTGCCTGTAATGACATGCACAGAGCTCTTTCCTAACAAAGAGATATGCACTCTGGGATAAGGGTCTGCAGAATTATGTTTGTGTGAGTGAGCAGCAATGGGGGACGTTTGCTGACTGTCTTGGCAGCTTTCAGAGAAAAAAAGCTTGCTATTAGGAGGTTTTTTAGTCTGGAGCATGGGGAGAGATAGTCTGCCTGTCTGGACTGTCAGCCTGACTGATGAGAGCCGTTATCAGGCACATGTGAGTGTGTGTGTGTGTGTGTGTGTGTGTGTGTGTGTGTGTGTGTGTGTGTGTGTGTGTGTGTGTGTGTGTG
>JAOWBC010000001.1:27665167-27677185 GCA_028566105.1 Hypoplectrus providencianus
GTGTGTGTGTGTGTGTGTGTGTGTGTGTGTGTGTGTGTGTGTGGGTGTGTGTGTGTGTGTGTGTGTGTGTGTGTGTGCGCATGTCTGTGCTGACAGCTACCTGGCACACAGCACTTTCAGGTGTTCAGAAAGGAAGGATTTTGGGACATGAGGCTTTCAAGAATTCCTTTCTGGCTCAAACTGCAACTCAGATTTTCATTGTAGAAGAAGTCACGTGACAACATGAATCACTTTGTCATCTGTTTGGCTAGTTAATAGCATTAAAAAGAGGTGATGAATTACAAGATTATGTGAGTGTGTGTGTATACCTTGGGCTGGTGCAGGAGCGCTCCCTGTACATGACCCCACCTCCACAGGTCCTGGAGCAATCCGACCATTGAGACCAGGCAGACCACTGGCCATGGACCGCCCTTGGACCATGCTCCCCATATTTAACACACTGACCCCTTCGACACCACTGGAGAAAAGAGAAAAGAGAGAGACAAAGAAATGAATGAAGTAAAAAAAAAAAAAAAAAAAAAAGACACACAGAAATAGCATTCTTATCAGAACTTGAGCGTTGGCCCGGGCTTCTTGCCTGTGTTTCCTGGTTTGGACAAATGCCCAGCACCACACCTGGACACCCACACACTCTAGCAACAGCCAAAAACCACACACACATACATATATACACACATTCACATGCACCACACCCGGGTTCATCCAAGCCAAACTGCGCTCACACACATCACCACCTCTCTCTCCTTCTAAATATCATCTTTCGATATGTGAAAAGAGCCAGCCAAGAGATGCAAAAATACTTCTGCAGGTACATGCATGAGCAGCAAAGATGAATACATTATTGGGTTTTAAGCAGTAATTGACTTTTGATCAAGTAAAAGTCTTCAAATATCTAGTTTGAGCTGTCTTCTCTGACTTTTAAAGTTGCCTTTTAAGGATTTACTTTGGCCCATCAAAGTGTGAACACTTTAACTTAAAAGACGATTATGATTTACCACTTGGCTCTTATAGTCATAGCCATAACATTTTACCCAGTGAGGTAATTACGGTGTTATTGGAAAACCATGAAATCACAAAAACAAAGCCTGATTTATTTGAACTACCCCAAAAGTCAGAAATCCTCTGTCAATACATAGAAGAAGTGTATGCACTCACAGCTATAACAAGAAACATCAGATAAAAGCTGGATCAGAAAGCCCGACTGTAAACTGTGATTAATGTTTTCAACGGATGGGCCGGTAGTAAATTTAAGATTGGATGACTGACTAACTGGAGATTTGTTTCAAGGAATGGTTTGGCATTTAGAGAAGTATGCTTATTCTCGTTCTAGCCAAAGGTAAGATTTGAACCAGTCAGCCAAGATAGCTTAGCTTAACTAAAAAACTGCAAACAGGGGAAAAAGCTAGCCTAGCTCTATGTAATGTCTATATACATATCTGATCATGAAAGCAGAATCGGCAAATGGAAGTGTATCTCTAGGCACAGAGTAAGTAAACATCTTATGATTTTATGTTATCCAGATATCCAAACCCCATAAATATTGGTTATTGCCTCCATTATCAGAAAAATATTGATTGCCCCCTGGTGGCAAGCTGCAGTATAGGTCATAAACCCCGCCCATTTATGTATTGAAATGGACAGAATTAAATGCAGTCTATGATAATAACAAATCATGACTTTTATAGTATGTTAGTGGAGTTTAAAAACCTTAAGGGGGACCACAATACAAATTACATTAAGAGTAAATAATGATAACGTTCACTTAAGCAGGGCAGGCAACATACTTAAGCAGTATGTTTGTGTGCTCTTTATGTCACCAACATAATTTGCAGCAGTTAGGAGCGTTTATTTTATCTTTTAACTATCTCTTGTTACACATTTAACACCACTGTTAAGGGTATTTATTTTGGTATTGGAAAGAATTGTTCAGTCAAAAGTGATGTCAGGCTTCTGTTTATTATTATTTCCACATTTCAGGATGTTATCAGTAGCAACAGGGATGATGCCCAAAGACTCAAAGGCAAATGGTTGATTTAAATAGTGCTTAGACCACTTTTCACCCAGTTCTGTTTCCATTCTGTATGTCCAATTAAATTTGCTGTCCACACTGACACATTCTGCCAAATGAGACAGTGATAGGCAATTATTTGTCCCTTTATCCCTTATTATAAAATGTTTGCGTGTCAAATTAATAAGTGAGAAAATTTGTCAGGGAGCAGAATGAGTGGCTGGCTGCAGTGATTCTTCACACGGACAAGAAGAAATTTCCTCACCATGTCAGGTCCACAGCTGGTGCCTTCAGCAGCAGGCATGAACTTGGTCTCGCACCGGTGCCCTGTGCGATGACACCACAGTGACTTGCAGATGTCCTGTCAAACAAGTCAAACATACACATACACACTCAGGATGAGTTGTCTGTCAAATATGGTGTTTTTTCAATTTTTCTTTTAACGATAAACTGATGGCCTTTGGCACCATGTGCCTCCCCTCTCTCCTCTTCCTTGACCCGACAGCACCTGCTTGCTGCCAGGACCACCATCACGCTGGTTAGCTTCTCCACAAAGCCTCGGTGTCAAATCGAATCACTGTACTTCTTTAATGAAACGGGCTATAATTGTATGTGTCATCTGACCCAACAATACAGAGACAGAGCGAGCGAGTGAGCACAGAGGGAGAGCCGGGGTCGAAAGACAGGCGGCAGAGTCTGGCAACCGGCCCAACTCAACTGGCAACGAGAGAGAAACCAGAAAGGAGGGAGGGTAAAAGCAGGAAAGACTGCTCCAATGTGTGTGTGTGTGTGTGTGTGTGTGTGTGTGTGTAAGTTTCGGTCTTTGTCCTCATTCTCCCCAAAGCCGAGCAGGTGGTTGACAACCATACAGACTGCTGAAAATCATTTTACATGACCCCATGAGGGAAAAAAGGGGGAAAAGTGTGAAAGGCGGACCTAAATCCATTGATAATCAGTGTGTAGGTTAATTTACCACCCACCAACTTGCACACAGGTCTAAGAAATGCAGATGTAGTATTTGATCTTCTGTTAGGGAAACATAGGTCGGACTTAGAGCAGTTGTGAATAGCCAAGGCAATGTCATTTGTGCTAATCCGTCATATATACGATTTGGCAAAGTCGATTTCCCAGCAATTACTGCCCTGGAGAGGATGCCCCGTAGTATTTTAAACAGCATTTACATGTGAATCAGCATCGCTGAATGCAGTGAACAGAACATAAAGGCGTATACCAAGACCACAAGGCTTCTGGGGGGAGCACTGGGTAATGCTAAGGATTCCCATTCAAGCTATGGAATGCATTTAAATTGCAGGTCAAATGTGGGGGGTTTAAGGTTGTTGTGCAAAGATCATGCTAATTAATAAAGTGCCAATTTAGCACTACATCATTAGCGCTGTACAGCAGACAACTGCACGTCCTGTATTATCTGGGTGCTCCATCTCATTACTGGAGGATCATCTAGTGAGTGGTTGAGGTTGAGGGAAAGGGACATGTTGAGGGAAAGGGACACGAGAATAACGCTTGATTTACAAATGTTGGGGTGCAAGTAAAAGCAGGACTTTTCAACTGCTAAAGGTTTGGCTCTTTTTATCTCCGCAGCATAGGGCTAGCTTACAAATCAATTGTAGGGTTAGTCCTTCCTTACATTAATGTTCCATATAATGTGCTGTGAGAACTTTCTCAACAGAGGATTAGAATAGACACTGGTCAGAGAACATACTGATAAAACCTGCAATAACTTTTGTTGACACTGAGGCAGAGTCCACCACAGGTACATAGGTATTTGTCGAAACATTCTTTTTTTTTTTTTAGAACAAATAAGAGCATAAAGAATTGCAGGTACATGTGGATAGTTAGACAGATAAATGCATTAATCATCTTTTAAATTAAAGGTTTTCATTTTTTTGGATGTTTTGAGCATACAGTTGGCACTGGACACACTCAGCAGTTAGTACAACAATAGTAATTGGAGTGTTTGGCAGCTGGAGTATTTGTCCCCGTCTGATGAATTCAGTCCAGTCCAATAATTACTTTCCTTTTATCAATCTTTTATTTTCTAACAACTCCTGAGGGAATTATCTGAGTCTTTATTTGCTAAAAGCTCTTCTACGTTCACCAGCAATTCTCTCAGTCTGCTCTTTGGTGCTGGGGATTTAGAGTATAGTAGAGCTATCTTTGGCGTATTTGGTGAAAACTGCAGTCAGCATCAGCTGAGATCAACATTGATGAGAGCAGTTAAAGTGATCCAAAAGTAAATTGTGGGCAGTAAAACCAAACCAATGAGCTTAATGGTCCATTGTTTAGGGTTTAGGGGGTCTACTGGCAGAAATGGAATGGATATCATTAGCATACAATCACCTGAAACATGAATTCTGCCTTTTGCACTGCAATGTTTGCATTGTGAAAAGGCAAACTAAACAATGGCTCTAGGAGGGGCCTTTCAAATGTATCTATTAACTATACACCACCATAGGTTCTGCTGTTGGTTCTGAAAGGGATTAAGAAGAAGGGGCATTCAGTTGGATGGAATCTGTAACCTTACTATAAATATGCAACAAAACTCTGTTAGTGAAATCTGTAACTTGTTCGTGTTATTAGTTGTTTTTCATCATGCTCACAACATATAAAGTGAATATCTCACCTTGACAAAATCCAGGCTGCACAGCTTGGCCTTAGAGCCAAACTGCCACTTGCACTGTGTGTCTGCGTTGTACAGCTGCCCAGGAAGCTGCTCAGGATACTTGTACTGGCCAATCTGCTTAGGCTCGTCCACCAGACAGGATGCCTGGGCTGTTCTGGGGAACACAGCAAATCACCATGTTAATAAGGAAGAAAGCAAAGACCACTGATTTGCAAGTTTGACAAATGAATGTTTATAGACTTGCACAAGGTATTGAAGCCTACCCAAGGAAGCGGCTGAGATACTGTCGACTGCAGGTGGACCAGAAGAAGACCCCGTTGTTTCCAGCCAGGGTGGGAGACATGATGTTGCCTTCTGTCTTGCGACAAGGGTTCCCCTCCCCATCATGGATCATCCCGAAACTAAAGTCAAATATACAATTAACTTTGAAATTTAGACATATCAAGACAATCATCTGCATGCCCTAGGTTTGTGGTTTCAAAGTTTCATGAGGCTTTTATTATTTTATAAAATGACTTGTGACTTACAAGTCATTTTATGAGTTTTTAAAAAAGGAATACAATTAAAACTGAATCTACTATTAACTTCCCAATGATAGCCACTTTATCCAATGCTAGATTATTAAAGGACCCCAGTAAGCAGAAATATTGAAACATTTTTACAACAGTCACAAATTCCACAATTACACCGCTTACAAAAAAAATAATGTTTTCCCCAAACTGCATGGGATTAGTATGAATTGGGCAAGCCTGTAAAGGGATGGTTTTTGATGTCCATAGACAACATTTTTATTCAGATATCCTGAGGTTAAAAACAGCCTAGATGCCATTTACACTATCATAAACAAATAGAAAATAATGAAATTAAAATCGCTTGTTACATGGATTAATCATGAAGTCCCAGATGCTTGCTGAAGCACAAAGCTAAGGTAAGTTTCTCTTACTTGTTCATCACTTTGACATATGTTTTACAATTACTTCTTAGTTAATTTGTCAGTGATCAACAGTTTGAGGCCTTGTGTCAACATGTTTCTGGGCATGCCTTCTACATCGCTGGCTAAATTCAGTATGATATGGCAGCTTTTAGATATTCTGACATAATATCACCTAGGTGAAGAAAAAACAACACGTTGTCCCTAGTTTATGTTGAGAGCATGCCAGACAGACACTTGAGTTGTACCTCAACATGAAAACTGAAAAATATCAAGAATAACCAGCCTCCCATCTTACTGGAAACACGTACACAGATATACAGAGCCAAGTGGCTGGAGGCGGTTTCCATCATCCTCCCATAAAGTGTCATGGAGTGGATGAGATAGCACTCCAACGTAATACTCTTGTACCAGACTATTTGTTTCTTTAAAATTAGCCCACATTTATTTCATTTAACATAGATTCATTTGATCTACTCACATTACATAGTTGATATAGTGACTGGAATAATGTAACTCTCTAAAATGACACTAAAGTTTGACATAACTCTGTGTGGTTTGATGCCATGTCCAGGAAATGTATGAGTTATTAAGTTTGCTATGATGTCATTTTCTTGTTAAACATACTTGTGTCCAGACTCATGAGCAATAGTGAAGGCCAAGCCCAGTCCTGTATCCTCATTGATGGTACAACTCCTGTACTTGCTGCACATCCCACTAATGGGGGCAAAACCTGGTTAGAGAAAGGAAAACGGAAAGATATAAGACATAGGATGCATGGTTATTTAAAGTGAGGTCATCAATTCTGGAGAAAGCTTGTTGATATTTAAACGTCCAAACAAATTAATATTTTATATCAACTGGCAAGAAAATATTTGCAATGTGATTTGCATTTCAAAACTATCAATGCTTAGGTAGTTATGTCACACAGCAGACTAGACAGTTAGTGCCAAATTGATGCCCAATTTGTGATAATGCTAATTTTTCCTCGGTACTACTGGTACCCTAGGTACAGAGAAGGAAAAGATTTATGTACTTGATGGGGGCAGCATATTTGTTTTAGTCCATTAGTAAAGGCAAAGAATGAGATATTTCAAACTTAGCTTAGAGACAGCTGGCTTGCTGGGTAGCTAACTAAGTTCCATATAATGTTTGCAATAGCTTAAGGCCAAGGCTAACAGTTTTAGGCAAACATAATGTCACCATAGCTCATGGATTTAGGCTACCTTTTAAATTTTATCTGGTATCAATATATAATGTTAAAATTTAAATGTAAAAAATTTGTCAATATGTCAGTGTATGTAATCTATGGTCTGCATACTTAATTCGACTGACATTCACATTTCAGCAGCAGAAATCCCATCTGTACTCCATTACTTTTACTGACAAGGACATAGGCAGGATGCTGCCAGAAATCTGGTGCCTAACTGCACTATTTCCGGTACAAGTACGATGGTCAAATCTATGCAACCATCTGTGAGATCTGATCATCATAATTTTACCGTAGGCATTGCTGTAAGAGTCTAACCCAACCAAGCATTAGCTGATAGCAGTAACTTCCATCAAGCTACAGGCTAAAGTTGTGGAAAAATAGGTTAAGGTGAACACAATCCACCCTTAAATGTGTAACACTTCTTTAGTATTTTTTCTGTCTTGTACATGTTGTAAATGTCTGCCAGATCTATCAAAGATTTCAACAGAAAGAATGTGTTGAAACATCTGTCATATTAGCATATTGCTTGTATGAAGTGGGATTTCACACCAGCTGCAACCCCACAAGCCCTGGCCAACTAAACTTGAGTTTGTTCCTAGACTTTGTTAGCCAGTTAGTTTAGAGGAGGACTACTGCTGATGGCGGACCTGACAGCATAAGGAAAAAGGTAAGTGATCTTAGATCTGGGATTTATTCTAACTGACAAGCAGATGAAAATATTCAGTGGTCACTGTTTTTCTCACTGTCTTTTTTGGCAATGATTTCTCTCAAAGGGCCCAAAATGTAAGAATATGAAACATCAAAATATGGTTGATGAATGAGCATGTGGATTGTAGATCCAGATGAACATGGTCAGAGCATACAGACATACAGACGTTACATACAGTTAATAAATAAGTCTAACTGGAGTGACCTTTCACCTTTTTTTACCTCATGCAGTTAATGAGATAAAGTTCTGCCCTGAGATTACCAACAATAAGTGGTGTGAAAGCAATATGATTATGGCATTAGCCGAGCTTAGTTGGCTCCGCTGATGTTGTTCCAGCTTCCTTTTGTTCCTACAAGCGTTAAGATTTTTTGCGTAAACTGAACATAAGCATTTTTGCTGCTTCCCATTTGACTAAAGCCATGGGGGGTTAAGCCTGTTAAGGGCATCAGTCTTACCCAGGGTATCACAGGGCTCGTTCTTCCAGGAGCAGATGTCCAGTCCGGTGAGGAGAACAGCGTGGTCATGCCGTTTACCACCTTTCCCCACCAGACCCGACTGCCACTGACAGAAGCTGTTGAGGGACTGATCAGCATGGTGATTGATGGTCAAACCCAGCTGGAAATAAAAGGAGAGACATAGAGATACAGAGAGAGAGTGAATCCATCAGTCATCTTTGCCAAATGCAGAGAAACACATTCTTCTAGGGCCAGTCTGGTCTGAATTCACTTACTGGGTCCTGTTCTAGCAGTAACAAGCTAACCACGACAATGTTGATGTCCGTCCCAATGGTGCCATCTTTAAATAAACTGGAGACCTGCAAAAGTGGAGAAAACACTTTAATATCAAGCTTGACAAATCTAACATTCATGGTTTTCTAATTTTCCAATGCTCTCTTGTTATGACACTAAGAAAATGTAGCATTCAACATGAAGTAGGATGCATCTGTATCTGTGTTCTCTCAAGTAGAACGGCAGGGGAATGACCATGGAATAATCATTTGGACACAACTCGGTCTTCTAAGATTCCTCAAGTCAAATTGAGGTTTTGTTTTGTTCTTTCTTTCTTTCTTTTTTCATTTTTGTTTAGATTTTTCTTTTGTTCTTTCTTTCTTCTTTCGTCAGTGTGCAGCCACTTCTAGGGACATTTCAGTAGCTACAGAGTGAGTGCTCCTCATTTTTATTTCACCATTCATCCAGGTCGAGTTGTCCTGTCTGCTCTTTGAGGACTTCTACGACAGGTACAGACAGTTGCAGACCAATCAAACCCCATTCAAAAATCTGACAGTTCAACTATTTGGCAGCAGCTAAAATCTACCGGTTATAACAGAAGCTAAAGCAAAAATATCAAAGCCCCAGAGTGTATGAACTTGAGTGTTGTTATGGTTTAATAAAAATTTCAATGTTTTATGTGTAAGATAATGAATGTGTTGTTTTGTTAAAATTTCCATGTGAGAGTACATATTATTTAGAAACAGCAGTAAACATGTTAGCAGGCTGCTCATACATTGTTTTCCACCTCCTCCTTCCCTTCTCCTCCCTTGTCCCACCCTCACCATGTTCATGACGGTGAGTACGTAGGTGGTAACGTTCTCCCTGCCGTGTTTCTCCAGCATCTTCCTGTCTGCCACCACCAGTGTCTCCACATTTAGACCTCCCACCCTGTTGGAGTTAATGGGCGATCTCTTTGCCCTCCCTGGATCTTCTGCTTCAGGTATCGCAAACTCGTCAGGCATGATGAAACTGTCCTCAGCGGGAGGCTTGGGAGCGTCTAGGAGGGCAGAAAGGGAAGGAAGGGAGGAGAGCAAGTATGAGAGAGAAAGACAAAGACAGAGTGAGAGATGGAAAGGACCTGGCAGCGAGGGTCAAATGAATGAACTATCTTTTTCCTGGCTCGTGCCGGGTGATAAGAGTACAGGCTCTGGTGTTGAAAGGACAGGAAATTCACTCCCCATGCTGCTTCCTACCTCTCACCACCAGAAGGGAAGATAAAACTGTAAACTGTGGGTTAAGCAGCCTCAGGCTCATGTTGAGCTTTTACAATAGATACAGGCACTCAAAAACATTTCAATCAATCTTTATAATAAATGAAGACACGTCTAGAGGATGCAGCAATTTAGGGTTCACTGCTTTTTAAATTAGAAAATGAACACTGAACACTGTCTCATACTGATGTCATTTTGCGGATAAAGTAATTGCATGCATGTTTACCAAATATGTCCACACATGACCACACACAAGTTTATATATATAGGACAGCATGCAAAGATGTTAAATCATGGGTGCACATCAGTAAAACTTGTCACCAACCAAATCAAGTTATCAAGCATGCTTGTTTGCCTCATTTACATCTTACATCACACACATAATAAAAGAGTATGAGGAATATAAGGTTCCCTTACATACATTGCTTGCGGCGTCCGCAGAAGTGTTGCCTCTGCAGCTTTCCATGCTGGTAATCATGGTGAAGCTGCTGCTGATGATGAAGGTATGGGTTGTCAGGTGTGGAAGAACCAGTACTTGATGGGCTGCTAGATCTTCTGTGGACAATGTGTTCAGCTGAGCGTTTGTACACTACATGCGGGTGGTGACCATCGGGGGCACTGTAGTTGTGTTGTTCAGCCAAATGTTGTGGTAGAGGGGCGATTAAATACTCCTCCTGAGACACACGGATCAAACCTGACTGAAAGACACACACACAAAAGACAATGGAAGATGAGTGACAGAAAAAAACGTTTCACAGAAAAACAATCTTTCATTTTTTCTTAAACTTTAAAAAAAATCTTTTCTAATTATCCTGTTTCTTGATTAACTGCTTCCCAAGAACGTTGCCATAACGATGGCATAATATTCTACATACCTCACAGAGCACTTATGCACCTCAAATATTGCATAAAACACTTCAGCAGTGGTTACAATGCTATTCAGATTAGACTGAATGGATTTCCCCTTGGGGAATAATAAAGTATTTTTGTTAAATTTGATTTGATAGAACAGAATTATTAGGTCTTCATTCTCTGGCACTGGTGGAGCTACAATGTTGCTGAAGCAACTGTTGAATGAAGCCAACAATCATTCCTGCTCTAAACAGAGGACTAATAACACACATTTTTCTTCCAAACCCAACCAGATCAGCCCCACCTACACTTACCACCTATCCTAACATTAGGCAGATGTGCACAGTGAAACAGCATACAGCTGTTGAGGGGAGGAGATGTCTTATTTTGTTGGACGATAGAATAGCTTGAAATCATTATATTCATGGAGAGTTGGCTTTGTTTTTGATTGACAACATTTAAATTGTCTGAGCAACTTGTAGATTCAGTCCAAGTTAGGGCTTTACTTCAAAACATCATTCACTCTCAGTAGTTAACATTGCAGAACTTGATAATAATAAAGTGGAATGTGTAACTGATACTTTTTTTTCTTTTTTTTTTTTAAATATTGGTTTCAATTAATGTTTAGGAAAATCTTTTGCTTCTGGAAATATTTAAGTCCAGAGGGTGTAGAGCTTTTAGGAGTAAAATTCAAGTGGCCAAGGTTTTCATAATTGCGGTACATGAACACACACGTTTGACTATAAATGAGAGTGTGAAAAGTAAAATTTACAGAGTTGCTTTATACCCACGGCAGTCAGTGTATATTGTCAGCTGTGATTGGCCAAACACCAGGACACCAGAAAAAATATGGCAATGGGAATATTTTATTCATAATATATAAAGATTCTTGGTTTTCATGAGTAATTGTGTAGACCTAACAGATTATGTTGAAAATCAAGTATCTCCCAAGGAGCATGTTCACATTGCGATCCCAAGAATTTTCTATCCCTTGTGAATGAACTGGTTAAAAATAAGCATTTTCCAAACTTTCAGACTTTTTATAGAGCCTGTAAATGAAAAGCATTTTCTCATTCACTAGTCCATTTATTCTCTGGCACTTATTAATCAAATTGTATTTACAATTTCAAAAACTAATTTTTCAAGTGAACACACTGGTCCACTTTATGGCTATTTTCATTTTATTTTTTCATGTTGGCCTTTTTCTAATTGAACCTGCCTTTGTTTACATATTTTTGTCCACACAATCAGTATTAACATGTGCAGCATATTACCATATTGTCATAGTCGCAAACTAGCTCAGTGTTTTGGCTCTGTGTTGTAGTGGAGTGGCCTTAGCTGCACTTTGCACTGAGAGACTGAGCTATTGAACCTTAAACATTCCGTCTGACCACAGAGTTCTACCTAATTTACTCTACCACCCACCAAATGCACACAAAATAGCTGTGCAATCAATCAGACACACAAACGCATACATCCATGAGAGCACATGCTCGCTGGATTCATCAAAAACATATACATACACCCATTGACCCAATGACCTTTGACCTTGTTGTGTATGTGTGTACATGTCGTCTCATCTAATACCTACTGAGGTCGTGGTGTGGTGTGTGTGTGTGTGCATGTGTGTGTGTGTGTGTGTGTGTGTGTGTGTGTGTGTGTGTGTGTGTGTGTGTGTGTGTG
>JAOWBC010000001.1:27704444-27722549 GCA_028566105.1 Hypoplectrus providencianus
GTGTGTGTGTGTGTGTGTAATACACAAAACAGTTATCTGCATGTGCACATATCATGTAAGCGGAGCAGCATTACCTCACTCCATTTCCCCCAGGAACTGCAGCTACAGAATAACAGAGGGCGTTTGTTTTGTGTCACACGGCGCCCTGGCGGCCTCAGATACCTGCTTAATGGCTTTACACAGACAGAGTTGCAGGCGTCAGGTGACAGGTGATAAAAAGAGCTAATGTTTGGCAAAACCTCCCAGTCAGCACTATTCCATTCATATCTAGATCCTTTCCTTTTTTTTAAGGATGAAGCTTTTCTTTTTTGTCTGCTTCCTGTTCATGGCACCGGGGACAGCTGACAGTAGAAGCCTTCAGGTCACAGTGCAACACAGTTCCTGCCCCAGCATCGGTTACGACAGCTCACCTTGTGGGAAGCACACAGACACTGAAACCCAACGGAGAGGAAATGAAATAAAACGTCCTGCCTTCAGTAAGGAAACCGTGTTATTAGTCTTTCAATCTGGAAAGGTTTTTGCTCCAATACCTGTCACTCATCTTGATGAGGTGTCTCTTGAACAGGAAAGGCTCTTCTAGTACGAATTTTCTCTCTAAAGTTTTTGGAACATGGTGTGCATAGAAATAAAAAGCTAAGTTTCTACACTTCAAGCTGACCAAAGCTCATTTTATCTGCACAGGGAGAATAAGCCTATATACATATGCTTAATACATACAATACAAAAGAAGTATTTGTAGTATACTATCATTTCAATGAAAAGGACAGGTAGATTACTCTCAGTTTTGAATGGGGACATAAAAAAAACACCATAGCGGGCAACAACCATCCAATAAATGCATGAATCAATCATGCTGTATGGCACATCATATGTACTATATACCTGCAACACTAGTTGTAATTTGTGTTAAGTGCTTATTATAACTTCTATTTTCTGCATATAAGAATTGTGAGCTGTAATCCCATCATAGCGATAAAATGCCTCATCCTTTCTAAATGTATGTGGACCGCCCGACAACTGTGTTTTTTAATTGGAAGAAGCAGTAGCACAGTATATTCCACTGTTTGGTGAAGAGGTGTAGAGTGGCAGAGCAGCTCACAGCTGTGGCAGAAGAAGAAAGACATAGTTGTAAATAGTTCTAGCAGCAGTTCACTCATAGCGATTGTTGGTCACAGGTGCGAGTGCAGTCAGTGCAGATCTTCCTCTGCTCCAAAAGTTTGTCAGATTGCTCACGAGTGGAAAGTGAGGACTAAAGTCACGTAGTGCGAACTCAGCTGAAAATCTGCTCATGATAATGTTGTTAGATGTTTCTTTGAAAATAATTCAGCTTACCTAATACAGGACACTTTGTGAATCTATGAAAGCAAAGAGGATAAATACGCCGCAGTTAAACAGAGAGCCGGGACAGAGAGTGAGAGTGAGAGTGAGAGTGAGGCCGGTGACAGCAGCAACAGAGAGAGTTTGCCTCAGTGAGTCACTTCAGAGCTGATGGGATAATGAGGTCCGGCCAGGAGCCCCAGACTTGCGGTTCTGTGTTTTCCACCGTGCTACAAACACAACGTGACAACTGGCAGCACTCATCTCTCTCCATCTGGGCTGTGCCGCCTGCCAATGTCCCTCCTGTCTGCCCTCCCCCTACACAATCACTTCCACCCCAAACCTATCTCAGTCGACACATGGCCCACTGTCTGTTGGCTCGCCATCGGTGCAGGACCAATGGCTTGGCCCTGCATGCTGGGATTTCCCATAGTCAGCCCTAGTGTCCCCCTTACCCCCAATACCCCTTCATCCCACCCTCCTCCAAGGCCAAGTCGAGCCCAGTTACATCCTGGGGGGACGTGACAGACTGCAGGTCTGTAGCTGTACTGTTATGGAACAGTAAAGTGGGCTAATTGCTGCTGGGCCCTTTTTTTTTTAACACCACAGACACTGATTGATATGATTGAGGCTGAGACCTTGGCTCAAAACAAGCCCTGGTTTGAATGGTAGGTTTTGATGAGCATCTTACAAATGTTTCAGGATCCAAAATATATAATATGGTTTCATACACACGGATGCTCGCTCCACATTTCATATCAGATATTTTTATGACTAACAAAAGCAACATGTGTCATTGGATCCCCATAAAGTATCTGGAAAACATGTGAGAGTCTGTTATGAAAATGTGTTAATCTGCTGAGCCTTATATTAATAGCTGACTTGGCTCAGTGATACATTTGAAAGTCCTGTGAAGTTGTGTACAAAAATATTTTTAATTGTTCCAAATGCTGACTGCGGGAGGAAACTGGAGCAAACAAAGGACAGATGCAAATGTGGGAGAACATAAACTCCATGCAGAAGCAGCCCATATGCCAAACAGTGGGTCATGGAGTTTCCACGATTTGGAAACTTTAAAATTGCAAATGAATGTGAATGTGGATATCTGTCCATGTTAGCCCCATGATGACACCATCCAGAATCAATCCAACCCTGAACTTTGAACAAGGAGGTCAGTGTTTGAGTCTTGTTGTTTGAAGTTTGGTCCAGAAGTAAGATTTTATAAGATTAAACATTTTTTCTTTTCTTTCTTTACATTGCACAGCCTTTGTGATGCTGAAAACCACCACCACGTCAGGATATCCTATGAATGGCAAAACAGAAGCTTGTGTACGGAATCATAAAAACCCTTTCATGAAAATAAGCTGTGTATTGAAAGAGGGTTAGCTCCATTAACTTACATCTTGCCCTGAAATTATAGAACAGATGAAGAAAGAGGAACCAGAGAGAAGGGACATCTAACGATGTAGCAAACTGAAACGATTTGAGTGTCAGTGAGGTAACTTTTGGAATAAAAACTTTCATATCTGGAAACAGCCTGTTCCTGTTAGTAAATAATACATGAAATTGCTTGGGGACGTGACTATGTCATGGCTTGTGTATTGCTCAGGGCCCAGGGAAGCAAAGGTCAAGTGTGAAGTTGTTTGGATGGGCGGTTCTCTAGAAGGCTGCAAACAGGAATATCAGAGGCCAAACAATCGCTGCACTAGTATCAAATCAAAACATAAAAATCCTGTTTCAAAAAGGTACTGCATATGTCCTGAGATTCACATACATTCTGCTGCACTGCAAAATTAGAAATTGACACTGAAGGTGGTTCAAGCTCAATGTATCAAAATAAAACTATGTTACTGGACTGAAATACATATTTTCAGAATCCAGCTTCCAAAACACAAATGACAGTGAAACAGTAACGAGCAGCATTTGTTCAACAACAACCAGTGAACAGAAGTCAGAGGTGATGCAAGCTACACAAGTGTTACTGTTACAGAGGGGAAGCTGTGCGAGCAGCTCGGCCTCAGTCTGTGCTAGTGGTCAGCAGCCACAACCTCTTTCCTCCCCCAGAGAGCAACAGACAGACACAGAGACGGATGGACGACCCAAAATTACAGCTCAACCAGCATTTTGAGGATAAACATCTCTTGTAAAAATACACCAAGCGGCCAGGAGCAGAAAAACCAGCAGGTTCACCAGGGCGCGACGGGGGGAAGGCACGTTGGCCGGCTGTATTTAGAAACTGTCTTTCTAGGGATAATCTCATCCTCTGACTTCTGCACATGGATCTCAATTTGTGGCTTTTCTGACGGCCAAGGGTGGAAGGGCCATCCTTTGATGTATTTATAAATATGTATTGCTTGTTTGTAAAATGCGCCGCAAAGTAGAAAGGAAGCAGAGAGCATAAGAGAACTTTGAACCACATGGAGGTCATTTATTTTCTGCTAAATGGTGTCTCACTAGCAAGACGCTCAGAGCTTGAGAAGTGCTGTATTGAGAAAAACCTTTGTGAAACGTCTTTTGGAAGCTAGTTTAAACAAGAAGTCATCCTGGGGCTCTTTGAAGATACAATTTCAGGCTGGATTCCATTAAAGTGATCATCTTCTGACAGCCAAAACCAGGAGTCAAACAAGTTGAAGTGTGAAGTGAAATGACCCCTCTGACCCCTTCTATCTGAACCAGGGCCCTTGTTGTACTTTGTCAATCCTGGCCCCCTCCAAGGGCCCCATTGTCTGGGGGCAGAAGCTGGAAACCCTCCCCTGTCTCTGGCCTCCATGGCTGGACAATGGGCAAAGACAAACCCCTGACACCCCGTCCTCCAAGGGGACAGCACTGGATTATTGCCGGCGATGTTGACTTTTCTATCTCGTCTCTTCTCACTGGTGTGTGTGTTGGTGTGTGTGTAGAGGGGGTAAGCCAATTTGCTTTTTCAATGAAAAGAAAAACACAGAAGGAAATACAGCGAGAGAGAGGAGAGGACAAAAGATGGAGGGCCTCAATGATGAAGTGACCTGAAGAGAGGTGAGATCATTTCAAATGGGATTACACACACACACACACACACACACATACACATCAGCTTCATTGTCCCTGACCGTACTCAACCTACACAATACAGAGCAGGATATTGCTGCACCATGCAGTCTTTTCACTATGTGGTCTCAAGCCTGCTGAGTTAACAAAAGCTAAAGCTCAAGGTTTTTAGGGTCGCAAGCACACAAAGTTCTCTTGAAGTCAGAGATGAAGCAGACAATAAGGAAATGCAGATCATTTTTGTGCATTTCTGAAATAAACTGAGATAAATATAAGGAAAAAAATCAACAGGTGTGACTGTCGTGATGTTATTTCCAGTCGGATTTTCTTTATTATTATCATTAAGGAAGGACTCATATATTCTCCATGTTCTGTATGCAGCCCTGGGCTTAGCATCATTAATCAAACCACAGATTGAAATATTCAGAGCAGCAACAGGCAACAAGTGTTCTTCATCTCCCTGGTGCAGGGAAACCCCCTCCTCCTCTCCCTTCTTGCTCTTGTTTTGTGGGCACAGTCGATCCTGTGGGTCATGAATCCGAGGAGTTTGTTTTTGCGTCAGTGAGACAATGAGATTCTGTGTTCCTACGTGTGAGAATAAAACTATATCAAATATGAGTCATTGGGCTGCCACATGAAATAATTGTTTTGCGTCAAAGGGAAGCTTGTCACAAGATATGAGGAAAATTCTTTTCAAGGCCGTGCAAGTAATATGATTATTACAGAGGCATCACTTTCTACAGGCAGGATGGCCGGCCGCTGGCATGAAAACTCTTTGTGGTTGTTCAGAACTGCAACCACAGAGTGCGGCCACTGTTCAGTCATTACCATATTACTATTTTAGTGTTGTACTGTCACTAAACAGCTGCTGCTATAACAGAGTGCATTTTTATTTGCAGGTTCCCTTTGAGATGTCTCAAATCATGGCAAGCAAACAACAATTACGCATATTTTGAGAGTTGAATATTTAATTGTATTTTTTATATAATATTGAACTTTTTAAATATTTAAAAAAAAAAAAAGAATTATAGATTTTGATTATAGCCTGCTAAATATTGTTGTACAGTAAGTAACACCTTAGTTCTAACAAACATAGTTCTAATTTGTTATTGTACCTTAGACCTTTCCATATTCAGTGTGTGTGTGTGTGTGTGTGTGTGTGTGTGTGTGTGTGTGTGTGTGTGTGTGTGTGTGTGTGTGTGTGTGTGTTTCTGTTACAAGCACAGAAGCACAGTGTGTAATTTGGTGGATATAGTATTTGTGGCAACAAAGAAAATCTTGTTTGGGGCTACCATAATCCTGGGGCCAGCTCTGATGTGTAACATCACGTGACATGAGTGATGTCACTGAGCTGGCAGGCAGTTATACTGACTCTTGGCGGTGAGAGTGAGAAAGACTTCAAAACCGGAGCGGCACAGTGCTGACTTGTGCAAGATGGACACGGTGTTCACAAATTACCAACCTGAATTGAAGGCTTGTGCGGTAACAAAACAAAGCATCAACTGTTAGCTTACCAACTGCACGGTAAACAATGAAGACTGGTATATCTTCCATTTGGCTCTGCATGGCTGACTCCAAATGGAAAGATTACTGTGCTGACTTTGCCATTTAGAAGTGGCGGTGACCGACATCTAGCACACCTTTGTTCAAGTCATCCTCAGCACGCAGTGTTCCCACAGTTTCAGCCACATTACCTGCCACTCTTTGATCATCACTTGATAGAAATTCATCATTCAGCAGTTTTTCCACGCTTGTCGATACATGTGGCGTGCCAGCAAGACCAAATGGAGTGCAGCCAGTGAAAACACCTAGTTGTGCTCAATAACACCATAATAAACTACTGTCAGAACAAGCCTTTGCCCCTTTGCCAAAGATGAAGTCTTTGTTTAAAATTATGGGGTTCAAAGGATGGCAGTGGTTTCTATCTTCCTGTGGATGATATTGATGACAGAATCAAAATGTTCAAAGTAAAATAACAGGCTCTGTTAGCCAAAAACAGAAATCATATTCGAGAGACAACAATAAACATCTGAAACATGGAGCTCTGATTCCACACAGATGGTTCTGTTTATTTTAATTTTTATGAGTGCAAATGCAGTGACAAGCGAGACTAACTATACTTAATTGTCCATCCACCCATGTGAATGAAAAGTTTGGATGATCTCATTAAAAAGTTTGTGTTTCCTTTTGAATCACAATTATAGTCTAGTAGTTTCAAGTTGCAGTTCATGGGAAACACAACACAAACATCAAGTTGAAGTACCATGAAATATTGTAACATTTACTCATACAAGATGTTCTTATTCCTGGTTGTGCTTGTGCCTTCAAAGACTCCTGCAGTGCAATTCTAATATGGCCTCTGTAATAGTAAGACAGCAGTCGGAGGTTTTTACGACCCACAGTGACGCTTGTTGTTAGATGGCGTCCTCTAGTGACCATAGTAAATATGATGTCCATGCTATGTCAATACATTTCAAATCACATTTTTCTCTCTGTTCAATCCATTCTCATTTTCAAATTGATACATACAGACCCTTGGTTGTGACCTTTTGGTGTAATAAACGCAATTGGTAAGTATTTGACACTATACTATGACCATAGTTTTAAACATGTGTTCCACATGGGTAACATTGTCAATTCAAACAAAACAACGTATTTTTGGTTTTTGTAAATGATTATGGTTAAAAGAAATATGTTTCTTGTGGTTTTTCCTAGGTTGTCAATCCAGCTTCTATGTGATGACTTTTTGCTCTTCATACCTGTTGCCTGATCTCCAGACTACTTGCTTTGACCATCTAATGGAACTAATGCTTTGCATTGCAGTTATTTGAAGGCTGTTGCACCTCATACAAACACTGAATGATGCTAAGGGCAGTCACTAAAAGTAAAAAGTATTTCAAGACCATGGGAACCAGAACAGTTTAGCCCATATTTACCAGCATCCCCTCCAAATTGTTCAAACAGTGACTTGCATTGCTTAACAATGCAATGCATTGTCCTGTTCCCTGTTCAAACACACACAAGCACATAGTTTTGGTAGAACATGGGGTGACAACAAAATTACATCCATTGGTCATTGCTATAGAAGAAATTAAATAAATAACCTTGAGGGCCTCTGTCAGAGAGGGTCTATGTGAACCCAAAACAAGATTTCCTGAACGTGACTAAGCAGTTTTGTTGCCAAAATGTAACTAGATTTCTGGCCAACATCAAAAACTTTTCCCAACAGCAGTGTTTTCTAGTGGCCAAGATGTCATCTACGTAATCACAAAAATATCCAGATTTCTAGTTGTCATCCTGACAGAAATCTTAAGTGGGCTTCATACTTTCCATGCCTGCATATCCACGAAGGTCTGCATGACGTGACTGTTGTCATCCACCCACGTCCGTGATGGTCCAAGCCAACCATCCATGTGTGTCCAGTTGATTCAAACTCCAGTCCAGTTACTGGCACATGCAACTTTCGCTGGTATGCCAAGAAGAAGAAAAGACAATGATCACACAATAACTTTAATAAGTCTGCTTGCATTTATCATATTCTCACCAATACATGACATTGCACACCACCAATGTAGCTTCTTGCACTTTTTTAACTGAGGGCTGTTTCCACTCTGACGCCCAGTAACAAGACCACTGCTTGACAGAAAGGAGAAACACAGGGCTGCCCATTCATTATTGTATTCATAACACAAAACTTTTGTGTTTTAGTCGTTTCCACTATATTCTGCCACACAGGATTCATGCATTTTGTATCTCTGCTGGAGAGCACATCTGAAAGTCATGTTTTAGAACGAGAGAAATGTGCCCTTTCTCCTCTGTAAATCACTGCAATGCTCTGGGCCAAGGCAACTGTAAAAGCACACTTCACAGATGAGTTCTCACTTAAGATTCCAGCACCAATTCACTCCCAGTTTATAAAAAGCACAGGACACCAAAAGACTCATCAACATTTAAACGCTGTGTTAAAAATATGATGTTGATCCTTTTTCATGTAGTCATTAGAACATAAAGTTTGACAGATCAGATTTCAGATTTAATGGGAATTCAGAGGATGCTTAGTGACTTACTGTTGAAGAGAAATGTTGAGTATTTAAACGTTTCCTTCACTGCGTGAGGTTTCATCTCTCAGGTGGTTTTGGCTGAAAGGGATTTATTATCAGTGTCAAAGAGAAGGAGAACTGAGGCTCATTCATATGTGCACTCCAGCCAAGTCAACTAAAGGAAGCAGTGGTATTCCCTTTATAAGCTTTCATGACTAATCGTAATATAATCATCAAAGTGACAATGGCTCATTATTTCTGTTGCTGTATGATCCCTGGGACAGAGCAACAATATCTGTAAGCTATCTATGGCATATCTATGAAATCTTATATTCTTTATCAGCATATGCAACATCTGAACTCACCTATAACACCGCCAGTAGGAACTAAGTCTTCTCTTACCTTCCTGAATTAATACACTCCCATTGTTCAACAGTTGATAGAGACGAACTGTTACTATTACCAACTCTTACACTGTGCATCAAAATAAATATTATATAATGTATATTGAAAGTTTGTCCTAGATTTATTAATGCAACAGTCAGATGCAATAATCTAGGTTGTGACTAATGTAAAATAAAGATAATCTTAGAATAGTTGAGTTTATGGCCACTTTGGGGCAGTGTAACAAACTGCAAACAAGACATTGCAGCTTTATGAAGTTTCATCACTTTTTGTTCGATGAAGCTGCTTTTGCCTGTTAAAAATGCAAATGAGAGCTCTGAGAGAGAACTAGTGATGGCCAAATAAAGCTTTACTTGAAATAAAAAAAAAACTTTAATATCTAAGACTATTTGATGGAACTCTCTGTTTGACATAGGTTTGCAGGTACACTGAATTTCCTTTTCATGAAACCAAGGGCACCATCTAGTGGGGTCAATTAAACAACTAATGTTTGCAAAGTTTAGTTTGGACATCACTGGAGTGAACCATGACATTAGAGTTGTGGGCTTTAAAACCAAGGACACTAAAATGCTCCTTACGGTTGAGGGCAACAATACCCAAGTGATGATTCTTCACTTTTCAAAATACACATATACATTAGAACCAATCAATCAAGACTATTCCAGCAATTTTATTCCAGCAATCTGTCTTTCTGGTTGTTGTTTTTTTTGTTTTTTGTTTTTGTGACCAGTGAATTTAGTATTTAATATTTCTGGGATTCCCTCTCTGGTCAAAGTTCAAACCTGAAGTGGCTCAACACGATGTACCTTATTTGTTGACACAGCAATATTTTTCTCTGAGCTGAGAACAAAGGGAGCCTCTGACTTCTAAAGGCTGAGGCGAACTTGACAGTAATGGTTTCTGACTGTGACAGATACATCAGTGGCTTTACAGACTTTGCATGGTTTCTGATCTGTGCTCCCATCCACAAAGAAGCTGCATGTCAGCTCAACTAAACACTAGCAGTAAATAATGACAACAAGAGCAACCGCCACGCACATGAGCTCATCCTTTGACAAGCCCCACCCACCCCTCAGTGGAGTGGCGGGGAGCTTCAGAGTGGTGACATGGCTCTTCTAGTCATCTGTTACAATAGAGGCCCGACTCGTTTCGTCTGATCCCACCGACCACTTTCAACTGCTGCCAGGGCCACAGGAAGCCAGCCGTGCTCAGTGTGCAAGTATGTGTGTGTGTGTGTGTGTGTGTGTGTGCTGTACTGTTATTTGATTAGTTATTACCTGATTGTTCAAGCTAACTCACAGAAGTGCTCTGTTTATAAGTGTTTAATTTTAGTAAGGTGTATGAAAAAAAAAAGGGGATATCCTGGATCTGTTTAATACAGACAAATAATGTGTTTTTTATATGCTGATGTCTTGAATATTGATAGCTTGTGCTTGCATGTCCCGTTGAAAGGACATGTGTTCTCAGGGCTACCCACTCTCATGTAGTCAAAAACAAAAGACTGATTTGTTATTCATATTTTCTGGTCCAAAAAACAGCTCTTTTAATGGAAAAGGTTGCTGATTTTTCATTGCCAATGGGTTTTCAAAATATTAAGGAATTTGCTGTGGTGTATCAGTCCATAAGAAAAATCAGAGTACAACAAATCAAACATAAAGACAGAAAACAGCAGCGTAAATATAAAATATCAACAATTGAAAGTAGCATTCAAAATATAAAATATTTTAAAATATATAAAAATATAATCATTAGAGGGCCCCAGCGTGGTGTAGTGGTTAGCGCTCATGCCTTACAACAAGTGTGCGTGGTGCCGGGATTGTGAGTTTGAATCCCGTGCGGCCAGGTGCTGCGGTTTCCTCCCTCAGTCCTAAAACCTGCACACTAGGTGAATTGGTCACTCTAAATTGTCCGTAGGTGTGAATGAGTGAGTGAGTGTGGTTGATTGTTAGTCAGCCCTGCGATAGGCTGGCCACCTGTCCTAGGCACAGCCTCCCCATGACCTGGGAAGACATGGATAAGCGGTGAAGATAATGAATGAATAAACAGTAGAAACAATGTACAAATACTTGTGCAGACAGGAATGTGCAAGTTAACAATGATTGACCATGATGGACCAATCCTTTTGCAAAAAGGGAGTGACTCCGAAGGTCTGTGTCACGAGTGGGAGGGGTCGGCTAAAATGTTGCATTCACACCTCAAAATCCAGGTCAAGTGAGCCATTGACTGCTGAGACCCAGTCAAGTTTGCTGCCACTTGGATTTGGTTGCATGCTTATTTATGCTGCTAGGCTACCTGGAGTTGAAGAGGCTATGAAGTCGGATGAGTCGGATTTCAACAATAATTTCTCAAATTTTATTGACCTAATTAAACTGTCACCCAAAAAATAAATCAACCCTCCAGTACCAACCAGGTTCCAGTTTGCTCACTTCCTAAATGCTGAAAATGTTCACACATCAGCTATCATGACATTGAGCCAGTGTGTGTTCTACCCCCCTGCTACACACACACACACCAAACCTTTTACAAACTGGAAAGACTTTTTTATGAATTAATGAGGTAGGCAACAGTGTTTTTCTGATCACAAGTTCAGACATAGAGGAAATAAATGACCCATCCTCAGACAAGCTCTATGTAGATAGGCATGCTGTGACTGCAGCTCGGCCTCTTTTCAGTTTATGACTGTTTTTACTACAAGCCCAGCAACCACAGCGTGATGTCACCAGTGTAGCACAGGGGATTACAGAGACAGAGTAAAGTGATAATCACGCCACATTATATAACAGGATTATGTATCTTTGGATGGAGTGCAGTGTTTATCTGTATTAGGAATGTCTCCAGGCTGCTGAGATTAGAACGGCCTGGTTTAATTAAAAAGGAGGCTTGCATTGATTCAGGGAGTTGCACGCATACATGTCCCTGACCCTCTCTTCTCATCACTCCAGGTCTGTGCTGCTCCTTTTAAAGAACCCGCCCTTCCTGTTCCTGTGCCTGGCTGGGGCAACAGAAGCCACCCTCATTGCTGGCATGTCCACCTTCGGTCCAAAATTCTTGGAGTCACAATTCAGTCTCAGTGCATCAGAGGCTGCGACATGGTTTGGTGAGTGAACGATAAAGATTAAAATTTTAGTTTCATTTTCAAGCAAAGAGGAAGCCCTTTTCTTTTATTTGAACGCTTATCATAACTAACCAAATAAGAAATAAGGAAATGTCACGTACTAGTGTTGACATCTACATTCCCAAATTGCTTTTCAGGATTTTTTAAACCGTTGTTGCATCAGCTTTGGATTTTAAAGTCAACGATAGGGAAACCAAGAGCAAAGAAGTACCTTTTTCTCTGTCACAAGAAAGTTTATTATGCACTTTGAAACATGTTATGCTTTCACTGAATATACTCTCATTCTAAATGACAGCATGTAGCTATAAATAACTTTGTATTGATTCTGAGAGACAAACATTAAAAATAGTCTTCCTTTGTTAGTATTTTACTATCAATAATTAATAAAACAATATTTTTTTTCTAACTAGCAAAGACTATTGCTAGTTAGAAAAAAAATATTTTCATGAGACTTATCCTCAGTGCATGAGCGATGATTCCTCCCCGAAATGGCAGGAAAGCTAATGCATTGTCAAAATCCACAGAAATGAATCCTTAAACCTGTAAGATAGCTCACATTTGTAGTGCCACTGGGTCCATCCTCTCCAACTCAATGAGGATTTTGAATTGGCTTTTGGTTAAAAGCCTGAAATAAGGTCGGTGGTCAACACAAGCTTAAGAGATGTTTGTGTTTTCTTGTACATATGGAAGCAAGTACCCCCACTTGAACGTGAATTATAGAGTTTCTACATGTCCTTAAAAGGGCGAGAAATATCAAGTGATGAGGATGAGACTTCAATGTTTGGCCTGTCTGGCCTGAAAAGTCAAGCCAATGTGTAAGTGGCTCAACCTGCCTTTGCTCTCATGGCCAGCTGAGGGCAAATGTACACTACACAAAGCAGTTTAACTGAATAGAAGTCTATGAGAAAAATGATCTTCTTCTCAATTGATTTATTACCTCAGTTTATATTTCCAAAGTCTCAGTTACAAGTGATGGGTGCTACAAACTTGTTATGAACAAATGGCTACCACAGACTCATAAAACATCAACAGCATTGTCAGATACTGAAGGACCTCAGCCTCCTCAGTAAATCCAGGCTGCTCCTGCTATTTTTGTAGAGGGCAAGGACTGTTCTTGCTGACGGTTCTGCATTGACATTCTCAATCAGTTGTTACATTTCGGTCATCTCAATGCCTCGCTCTACATTATTTTGAACCAAAAAGAAACCTTAAGGAGTCGGCTGCTGTCTGAGCCATAATAAATATGAGTGAAAGGCAGGAGCATCTTGCAAAACAAATTAGTTGGTAAATTAGCGTTTGAAATGCTCATGGTACCTGCCGCACCAGGCTGATAATCTATCGGCCTTCCTAGCTCCAGCACCTCTGGTCTAAAAATGGGATGGAAACAGCCAAAATAAATGCTTCACACATAAGGCTTCACCTCAAGTAGTCCACAAACAAAGAGAGAACCTCACAGTGGATACATCCTCTCATTCTGTGCTATTTATATTCTCCTCCCCATCCCAGGATACATGGTGGTACCAGCAGGAGGCGGTGGCACGTTCCTGGGTGGCTACATTGTGAAGAGATTGAACCTGCGCTGTCGAGGCATCATCCGTTTCTGCATGATGTGTGCGATGGTCAGTCTGCTCGCCATCTTCATTTTCCTCATCCACTGCCCCAACGTGCCCATGGCTGGTGTCACAGCATCGTACCAGTACGATCTGATGGAGAATCACCGACAACATTACAAAGCTCTGTATGACAAGCCCAGCACGCTGCGTCTACGAAACAGGTGGGCAGCGTTTATGTCAACAAATATGCATTCAGTTGAGTCCCATATTGTTTATTTGACTTGATATTCCTTTAACTATTATCTGGAGGAAGGTTTAGGTACCAATAGTTCCTGTGGTCACTCCTTTCCTTTTTCACTTCCCTTTTTTGGAAATGGCAGAATCATAACAGTATAATGGTAATAAATTGCAGTAATATATCCATTTATTTTAACAAAGCACAGATTAAAGTTCTTCAATTTGTTTTCCAAAAAGTTTTTTCTACTATTAATTACACTTTTTTAACAGACAACCATTAATCTTAGGATGTGTCTTTGTTAAATTATGTAATTTTGGCCTACAAATTAAAGTGCACTGCAAAGAAAATTCCTTTATGGTGTAAAATTCCATATAACATGATGAGAAGAGCTAATCTGCCCAAGTAACATATGGAAAGTCAGTTGAATGTTATCTGGTCAACATGCAAGCTCTGGACATTTGCTATTTATTGACTTACTGTCCTCTTTTCCTTCTCCCTCCCTCCCTTCTCTATTTTCTTGCATCCTTCTACTTTCTTGCCCTGGCAGCTCCTCTTTGGAGGAGAACCTGACCGTGGGCTGTAATGCAGGCTGTAGTTGTGTCAGAGAGCTGTACAACCCGGTGTGTGGGGCAGACGGTGTGATGTATTACTCCCCCTGCCACGCTGGCTGCAGCTCCATCAACCACACCGAGCTCTCAGGCAAACAGGTACAGTACACACACTCGTCCTGTCACATGACTGCGACTCCAGGGAAATTAGACTTAGTTGGACATGAGGCCTTTTGGGTTCTTTATTCAAAGCAGCAACAGTATATGAAGAAAGCACAAAGCTTTCAGCTACATGCTGAAGCTTCCCCTCTTCCAGAACAGGCCTTGTTTAAAGCATTTTGGTGCAAAGTCAAATGTATTTAAAAAAAAACAACAACAACAACTGTACATTCCAAATGATAAAATATGCATTATTGCAAAGGCAAAAATATATTTTTACATTTAATTAAATATTTTTTTAGTATTTAATGTTATTCAGCCACACAGTAAATTGGGCCTGAAATTGACACGTCTATTCTCCACCATACGTATTATTCTTCATCTGCCTCTAGAATTGAGGTAAAGCTACTGAACAATGCACGGCATACATTTTGACATACATCTAAATGTGCTCAACTAGTTTAGTAACATAAAAGGCAGAGATGTCTTTGCGTCTAAACATAAAAGCCAGAGAATGAAATTCACTGCTACGTAAAGTTCAAATCATGGGGTTAAAGTTCAAAAGGCACACCGTCAACACTTCTGCTGATATTTTCTATTATTTCAGTTTTTATTGGGACTTTCTTCTTTCTGCTTTAATTTCAGGGTGTAATTAATTCCTGCTCTTATTTGGTAAACTGAAACTAACATGTGACTTGAGTTGTTAACTCACCTGCATATAACTTTATCCAAGTTATCAGTTCTAACACAGCTTTTATCATATTGTGTTTGGATTTGTTGTTTGCATTAAACATAAATTATCCCTTAGTTATATCTCTGCCAGTGTACCCAGTCTACTATTTTCGAAATGAGTAACATAACATGTTCCTTTTTCTTATCAAGTAAGTCATAAGTCAGTACTATGTTAAGCCGTTCTGTGTCATTTTGTTAATTAACATGAGGATTGTAGCCTTGCTCTTGGGATGCACAGGGATAAACAGAATGCTCCTCCTTACTCACTGTGGTGGTGAACCGGTGGCTGTTTGACTGGCCACTTTTCTTCCTACCGACTGCCACCCATAAGTCACCAATTATTGATAAAGTCAAAAAGGAGAAATGTATGTGCTGATGCAAAACTAGCATAAGTGTAACTAAAGGACAAATTCTGTTATATTGTATAACTTTATCAGTGTTCCTACACACAACATCAGTGGTCTGTAAGCAGATGAAACCGTCTGAAACTAATTGCTACATATATCTTTTCTTTTTCATGTTGGACATGCAAGCTGATGTGAAGACATCTTATACCATTTGTTTGCACTGGCACAGATTCTGAACTTTTCAGGGCCAGCCTGATACTCAGACATGGGTGTGAAAATGGCAAATATTTATTGAAAAGGCATATGTGGCTCAAGGTTGATAATTAGATTTACTGCACAAAATACAGTGAATATAATGGATATCATGTTTGATCAAATTTTTCTCATGTGAATGTTTTAACTGTGAATAGAAATGTGTGTTGATGTAATCACAACTATTGACAGGTAAGACTGGTAGCTATTTGCCAATCATGAGGTAATGACTGTCAAACTATTTTAATCAAAACAGAGTATAAAACTTCTGATTGAGACCTTAAACTGATGAGTTATATGTTATCTGAGATAATAAGTCAGAAATAAAGTTTTCTCATGGACTTATATTGATTGGACTTTTAATTTAGAAAGAATGCAGCTGTTTTTCCTGGTTGACACTTGCTCATATCACAAATTTCTCTTAAAGAATATTCTGATAAGATTGGAAAACCTTGCTGCAAAATGGAAAATATGGATATTATTCCAACTAAATCCTTTTAGACATTGAGATTCTGAGAATAACAACATATTGACATTTAGATTCAGTGGAAAACTGTATTTGTTATGAGCCTGTTTATTTGATTTTTTTGTTTTGTTTTTTTGTTCATTTTATGAGCAAGAAACCCCATAACCACAACGAATGTGTTAACGTGTTCCAATATGTGTCTGTGTTTGCAGGTGTACTCTGGGTGTAGGTGTGTGGTGGGGAACGTGTCCTGGGGCGAGGAGGGTTTCGCGTTAACAGGGAAGTGTGTCAGCTCCTGCCACCACATGCCAGCCTTCCTCTCCTTCCTCTTCATCACCATCTCCTTTACCTTCCTTTGTAGCATCCCGGCACTCACCGCCACGCTCAGGTGGGTGGCCCGAGTGAAACCTTTAGAAAAAGACAATAATTGTAGAATAATAATTCTTAATAATTATATAATAATTCTTCATTACTGTGACTTAACTAGTACCAATATGTTGAACACACTGAACAGGAGGGTGATGATATATAAAATAGCTTGTTCTATGTGCAATGTACAAAATGACTATATCTCAAACACTGAACCAAGTCAAGTCTCCGCTCTCCTCTGTCTAATTTCTATATTTGGGTGAAAACAGACAATTACAGACAACTGTTTAGCCGATAAAGGGCCTTTTGTCAGGAGTTAGTAAATACCAAAAACAAAGTGCAAAGGGCACTCCAAAAAATGCTACTGTTACTCTGTGTTTACTGCTTGTTTGTGCTGCCTCCATGTGGCCAAAATGCAGCTCTGCAAGGTCTAAGATCCTCCTCCACTTTCTATGTGTAAAGAGCTCAGGCTCCCACCAGCAGTGATGTTTTTTTGTTATTGTTGTTTTTACTTTTTTATTAATTAAAATAAGTTGAACAAAATAAAAATCCTAGCAGAGTATTTTTACATGCAAAATATTTCCTTAGGAGGACTTAAACATTCTTAGTAAGACTTGCACAGTATTTTTTATTTTTTTTACTTTCCTAACCATTTGACGACATTGTCAGTTTTTATTTTAAATTTTTTTTATTTGAAAAAGAAAATAATAAAAATTGGGATGAAATATGTGATTTCCCCACAGAATTAATCATGCTTTTGCATTCTTTCAATGGGTATACACGCTCCCCCTCCCCCTCTGTTACTGTGGAAACTGGGCTGTGAGATAGTCAGAAAAATTGATCTCTGTAACAACAGTTGACATAGTGCCAGTCAGAACAAACGCAGCACAAAGTATTAAGTTACTATGTAATGAATGTTGAGTTCTGACCCGCTGTGTTGTGCAGGTGTGTGCCAGACAGCCAAAGATCCTTTGGCCTTGGTATCCAGTGGATCGTGGTGCGTACACTCGGTAGGTCGACTGTATTATTCCACTAAGTTTACCTTGTACTTTCAACCTCTGAATCACAACCTGTTTGCTTAATGCTCTCCTCACATATGCCATAATCTTTTCCTGTCTGTGGTGTGCAGGTGGTATCCCAGGACCCATAGCATTTGGCTCTGTCATTGACATCTCCTGCCTGCTGTGGCAGGATAAGTGTGGTGAGCAGGGCTCCTGCTACCTCTACCACAACTCAGCCATGAGCCAGTACACCCTGATAGCTGGTATCACCTATAAGGTAATGCACATAGTATTTACTTTAGTCCTCTGACCAATCTCCAGAAACTATTTTTTTGTAATAGCAAAGGTATTCCTTCCCCAGGGTCATTACATAGCTCAGCATGAATCCTGAGGGCAGAGGTTGAGGGCTTGCTTGCTCTATCCAGCACCAGAAAATCCTACAAATTACTCCACTTTAAAAACTAAACCATCTTACTAATTAGATAATACGTACACCTGAATAATTACCTGTTCTACACTGACAAAACATATATATA
>JAOWBC010000001.1:27735991-27752643 GCA_028566105.1 Hypoplectrus providencianus
TATATATATGTGTGTGTGTATATATATATATATATATATATGTGTGTGTGTGTGTATATGACAGTTGGGTAAGATGAAAGGCTATAGGCTGCCTGTAAACTATGTGTGTAAGTGTTGCACAGCAGGTTCAGGTCCTCAAGAGAACCATGAGTGGCACTGTTTTTCCTTCAACCTCGATTAATTTACAGGTAAAACGATTTCACCTCATACAAGTATATAAATGAAAATAATCAAAACTCACCAGCGGCTTGAGTTGTAGAAGACCACACAACTGTGACTAGAAAAAGAGTCATCCACATCGTGCCTCACTGTGACACAAACACACATATGACGTGAGAGTCCCATGCACAGCCGAGCTCTGTTGGCTTGAGGTTTCCTTGATGAATGACCCGCAAGTTTCACATCTACATATATCACATGGTAGTGGCAGAGTAGGAGTGGACAGTTCACATGAACAGGAAGTGATTCACATGTGACGTTTTTTATAAAGCATTTTAAGGGGAAAAACTTTTGATCGTGTGTGTGTGTGTGTGTGTGTGTGTTCATGGCAAAATGTTGCCCCGGAGACACCTTATGTAGAAGGATTAAGTTGGTCTTTAGCTGATTTATAGATTACTAAGCAAGTATTGAATTTTTACTAAGCGACAGAAGATAAAATCCCCATCATGTAAACCTGGTACTTCATAGAAACAAATTAAGTCATTATTGCACTACGACTAAATCACCAAGATTAGAGAAAAGAGTCTAAATAAAGGGGAAGTTTCTCAATGTTACAGTTTTCCTATATATGCAAGAAAAAAAAAGAAATACTCAGGTCACAATGGCTAACAAGTACTGGGGAAGTGAAACTCTGTCTGAAACAACACAGTGTTTTCCAAAACTGGCAGCCATGTAAGGAAATGAAAATACAGTTCACACTTTGCTTATCTGTATATGCTTTAATCCACAGAATCATCTGATAATTCAAAGCTATGCATATGATTTCAAACATTGTGACTTAAAACAGCTATTCCTAAATGACATAACTGGCTCAAAGCTATACAATTTAAAGCCCACTCTGGATACATTTGAAAGTATTTACATTTGAATTTCAAATTTTCAGGGAGGTGCACAGACATCTCCCTCTTCAGTAGAATAATGAGAAAACACCACCACTGTATTTACAAACTTTGCATTAATATGTCAGTACATTCAAGGTAAGGCATTTTGGAGGACATAGACATAAGAAAAACTTTTTTTTTCTTTTTTTTTTTTTCGAGGAGGCACTTAAACTTAAAAATGCAGAAAGCTGTGGCTATATTTACATACACATTAATATGCCACAATTATTGTAAATATGATATGGTACCATATCCCAAATTTGATACAGGTCTTATAAACAGCATACTCTGTTTGAACATTCTGAATTTGTTCCAAATGTTGTATAAACCAATTATTCATGTCAGTGACAAGCTGGGTTTTTTACAATTCTTCTTTGCTTTTATCCAAAGCGACATACATTTGAGTGTTTCTACAACACAAACAAAGATCAAGTCAGACAACGACACGACTCAGTGCCACGGGCTGAGTTGACGCCCAATAGAATGTAGGTGCTATCAGGCAGAGCATGCAGAGCAAATAGTGATGAATCATTTTTTTTATGTTGTGAACCCAATCGATAAAGCTCTCTGTTCAACACAGGGTTGAAAGCATGCAATTTGTTGTTGTTTTTCTGCCATTTTTATGAAACAAGAGAGCCATCTAGTGGGGCCAACAACATCTAATGGTTCATGAGGCTTCATTTGGACATCACTAGCAAATAGTGCTTTCTTTCAATCTGTGTCGATTATTTATGAAGGTGTTTAGTAAACAGCAGTGTCTTTTGCCTCTTCTAAAAGACTGAGACAGACTCAGCAGATGGGATGGAGTTTGAAAGTTTGATCAACCACAGGGGAACTACAAGAGTCTAGTTTGAGATGTGGGGGAATTTTTATGTGAAGTTATATTTGCAGTGGCTATCAATCATTACATCACAGCCTTGTTCTATGAAGCAATGGCAGGAAACAGGGTCTAATCACTTTTGACTGCTGAAGTCTTCACAGGAGTCGAACTCAGTCTGTCCTCCATTTCTCTCTTCCTCTGCTTCTTGGCTGACAGGTAGACCCACAGAAAAATAAAGAAACCTTGACAAAGAGAGACAACTAATTAAACCATGAGCAGAGTTGAAGTGGTAAAAATAACTTATGATAAAGGCAAGCTCTCTGTGGGAAAAACCTTTTGAAAGAAAGAAACACAAGTGACAGCAGACCTTGTGTGGAGTTGAGGATGCAGAAGAGGTAGAGGATGGGGTAGTTAACATATCCTGAGCCAAGAAAGGCCAGGCCCCACGTGGTCCCCATCAAGCAGGTCAGACCCATCACAGTGAGGCCACTCCTGCAGGACGCTTTGAACTTCTCCGACTCCATCCCAGTGTTTCTCTCAGCCTCTGCTCTGAACTTGGCGTTGTTCCTGAACACCTGTTTCATCTTGCAAATGTTAGAGGAAACTGCCACCAATATGCCCGAGTTGAAGATGAATATGAATGCGAAATACACCAGATTCAAAGAGTAGAAGAATGAGTCGTCTGTGATCCAGCAGCTGTGGGACAGACAGGTAACACAGTGGATTGTCACAATGTGGCTTTACATCACCATTGTCTGCAGTGTTTCGAGTTACAGATTATTTTTTCAGCAATGGTTCTTCACTGTACTTCCATTTGTGAATTACTTCTCTTGTTAAAGGTGAAGTACACCATATTACCAACCATATTAACCAAGACTAATATTTTGAGCCCTTTTTTGATGCAAATTTGATAGATGATTATATTCACAAATGTTTAGCATATGAAACACTTCTGACAATATATCTGTCATGTTGATTATACTGACTCTAAATTACACATTTTATCAAATCAGATTGTGTGTTTTGTTTTTTTTTCTAAGGCTTTGACTTAAATAATTAAAATGAATGCTTTCCGTTGTTTTACTTACATGGCACTCGTTTGGTTAGTATCAGCCAAGGACATTTGTGTAATTCCATAGAACTGTTTGAAGTCCTTCATGCCCAAAGAGACTGCCACAATTACACCAGGAATCCCTGAGAAATAGCACAGACACACACACATACACACGCACACACACAGTCTAACCTCATAACAATTAATGTGTTAAAGTGATACTATTAAAACGACAAGCGGCTTCTGTCCATGTTCCAGATGAAACTGGTGACATCACATTATTAATCACTAAATAACAAAGCACATCAGCATGTAGTGAAGAGAGTTGGAGCACTCACCCCATCCAATGAGAGACAGCTTGACCATGTAGTATTTGAAGTAGGTGTTGAACACCTTTATCAGCAGAAGATACAGGTGAAGTGCCTCAATCGCCATCCAGGTGAAACAGCTGAGCAAGGAATAATGCATGAGAGCGGCGACAAACACACACACCCAGTCTGGCTCCACTGTGGTCCCCCACTCAGTCAGCAGGAAGGTTGTATTGAGCAGAAGCAAGGCCCCGCTCAGAGATACATGGATAGAGATGGAGTTGTCCGTTCTGTGGTTTCTGAGGGAGAGAACAGTCTATAAGGATGTAGTGATATAATGCACAGGAAACAAGCTTGGTTTTTGATCTTCAGACAGGTTTGGTTGTGGCCATACAGAAAGAATTTGAATAATAATGCTTAATCCCTTTTCAGTGTAAGGTTTTATCTTATTTCAGGATATTTCCAACTTAAAAAAAAACATCCAAACAAATTACAAAATTGTTTATGTCATGTGCAGAAAAGACCTTGTTGATTTATCTGGTCGAGTTTTAGTTATAATAATGTAACTATTAGGATTGCTGCTTAAACATAACCATGTAGTCGTGTTCCAGGACATTAAGTAAGGTCTCATGATGTTGTAGATCAAAACTGTATTAAAAGCCTCAGAACTGACGGTTAAATTAAATGCAAAAAGCTTAAAATGCATCGAGATGAGGGGGAAAAATCGGTATCAGTGGCAAGCTATTTTTACTCCATCCAGTGACAACACACTCGTATGGGCAACACTGAGCTGTCCAAGAGCTAGCTGCATAGATGCATAGAATACATGTAAACCTACCGACTGAAGACGTATAGGACAATGGACAAAGCAGTGAAGAATGCAGACAGGCCACAGCCAATGTAACTGATGTATGACAGGATTTCCCAGTGGTATTCTGAAATTTCATTTCTAGTCTGTGAAAAAAAAAAAAAGAGGTACAGTTGAAACATTTAAAATGTATGGGTTTACTTTAATCAGCACCTGGAAACCTGTCAAAGAGTTATTTCCCATCCTGGGTCAATATCAGTTCTGTACTAGTACTGATAAAAGAATAGCAAAGATAACTATGCTCTGTTGTATTTCCTGTATAAATGTGCTGAATAATTAAAAGTTTTAACAGTTAGTTATTCTATCATTAGAAACAAGCCAGTTAAATTGAATGTGCCGTCTTACCAGTAGGACTGTGAAGGGTGTTGCATGGTCACAGCTGCATGTAACGTCAGTCTCGCTAGAATTGGTCTTACATCCACCTGTTTTCCACTGAGCATCTGGAAATGTGAACATTATTTAATATAATTAATTGGGTAAATTTCTGTTGGTTTTCCAGACAGCAAAATCAATGAAAATATTGTTTTATTTTGTAATAATAATAATTGTAAGAGGTTGACTATCAAAACTGGCCTAATAACTTATTCTGCTGACATGATTATTTTGCAGAAACTTTCAGATGATTTCAATTTGCAACTTCATTTTTTTGTTACAAAAATGTGAGACATACTGACCCTTTTTATTCTATTTTTGAATGAGTAAATGCACAACAGAGTTCCAGTGCTTTGTGGCTTATCCTGCTTTAAGCAAAAACTGACATATAACCTACCATTTTCATCAAAATAGTGACACAGTAACTGTGAAGCATTCTGTGAAACACAAAAATACAGAGCTGCATTAAAGTTGACAGCAATGCATTCCACCCAATTAAACAGCTTTATCTAATAGATTAAAGGTTGGTTTAAGGACAAAACTGTGAGATGAATTCTAACAAGTTGAATGTGATGATGGCACAAAAAAGGACACATATCTTTATGAAGGATGTTGAGAACAGACAAATGAATACATGGTCCCTTATTGCTGGCTGACACATTCTCTTTCTTTCAAAAACAAGTAAACAATGTCAGAATTTCTACTTTAGCAATGTGCCATGCCACCATCAACATATCGTCAGGTCATATTCATGTGGCCCAAATTTAATTTTTTAGAATACGTACAGCACAGTACACTGTCTATCTTTAGGCTCACGTGTAATATTCAGTTAGAATCATGTTGAAAACATTGAAGCAGACATGCACAGACAAACTTACATCGATGGATGTGTTTGGAAAAATTGCGAAACGCATCTTGATTGGCGTCTTCAGATTACGAAGTGGTTGTTCGTCCAGTACCTCTATTCTTATAGTCATTGAGGAGATGTCTTCCTCTTCAAACTAAGAGACAGTTTCAGCACACTTGTGAAACGAAACTACTTTATATATATATATATATATTTACATACATACATAAAAATCTAAACATCTGATCATGCTTAACCAGTTTAAATCTAAAACAGTTACAACTGCGGTTTAGATGGATGATGCAAGAACAAATAAATGGAATAAAGAAAATACTTGAAACTGGCTGTTATGCTTGTAGGTGACCAAACCAAGAATCCTCTTCTTGTTTGGGATGTTGTGCAGGTCATATGTAGGCAGCCAAATTTCTGGGATAAATGAAGCGTTCTCAGGCAGCAGCTATCAGTGGGTATAAGAATATAACGTTAAGGAAGGCAGTTTGCGGCTTACAACAACAAGGTTTGTTTAAACTGAGCATCTCGGTATCTGTACCTGTGGAAGTTCTAGCTTGATCAGGGGGGCGGTGGAGTTGAGATCAGCTTCAATGACTTTCATCACCTCCAGAGACAGCTCTCTCATCTTGTACGTATGGGAGCGATTAGTCTCAAGCTGGGTTGTTCCCATTATGTTATGGATCTTCTGCTTTTCTGCACTGCAGAAAGATGACAGATCTCATACTTTCATTTGAAATGGCTTGTACATGTGATGTAAGACCTGTTTTAATAGTCTAATGCACAGGAGAGAACACAATTGTTTGATTAAAGCCTTACAATGGCTTCATCTAACACTGGAAAAAGAGTATTTTCATCATCTGCCATCACTGAGGATGCTCCAGGCCCTTAAATGCAGCTTAGAAAAGACAAGGAGGGATGAGACAACAGCCCTCAGATCAAAATCTGTTACTGAATGGTCAGCTGATCGAATGGGATATTAAAAGGAGCAATTGGTTTGTTAAGAGACTTTGGACTGTGGCATCCTGGTGCCAGAAGGCCTGGCTGGAGTAGGCTACTGTAGTTGCTAGACGTAGGCCTTGGGGGTAACGACATGCTTGAGCTATTAACCCCAGCTGGAGTGAGCTACTGCAGTTGCTGACAGTAAGCAGCAGGGCCCATCTGCATTCTGGTTCTTAGTTCTCATGTTAATGATTTGATCATCATCAGTGGATGGCAGCATCCATACTGGAAGAGCATAGATGTATTCCTCATAGTCTGAAGTAGTACTTATTTTTTTGAGTGTACTTGAAGCAGTCTTGCATGAGGAACAAAGAGCAAAAGGATGTGGAGAGGGTTAGGTAGGGCTGAGGTGTGCTTCTGCTCCTGAACTTCCACTCGGTAGCTTCAATCTAAATGACAAAGTTTAAAAAACCTACCACTGGGATGTCCAAATGAACCACTGTTGCACCTTTTTGTTGTCCCCACAAAATGACGTGCTTTGTCAAAGAAAAAGGCTCAAAGAACAGAACTCCAATGTGCTTTAAACGTTAAGTTGAACAGATGACTCCATCTAGTGGGTAAAGTTTTTTTAAAATGTATTCATAAGGTTTTATTTAGAGGCTTAATTTGGCCCTCACTATCTTAGTTAGCATCGAGTCGAAACAGACTACTTCCTAACTGCTAAGACTCATTACCAACAAATAGAATTTATGTTTTTTAACATCACAATTAACATGTAATATAAAAAGCAAAAAACTGTTTTCAAGGTACATGGTCAAATTTTTACTAAATAAGACATGTCTGTGAATGTAAAACAGGCGCCAGAGTGAGTTATAAAAGCATCAAAATAGCATCATATCCTAGAAACTCCAATGCAACAGACCAACATTGTCATCCTTAAAACCACAGTTAGAGATTTACAGAAGTATACAGGAATGAGTGTATCAGCAGACAGATACTTACATGATATACGCTTTCTTGACTGCATGGTTGATTTTGAAGAGCGTTGGACATGACTTCCTTATGTGGATGAGTTTCATCATCTGTTCCTCTTCAGAGTTTGCACTATCTAGCAGCTCCATCAGATCCAAGATTATTGTTTCATTGCACATGTACACAGTGCAATTGCTAACTGAAAAGTAAAAAAGCAATGAGACATGAGCGTTATATTTATATATGATATATACATCCCCAACAGCCCAGTTCCTTCAAAACATATACATATGACTCAGCCACAGGGTATATGTGACCCCATCAGGGTTTTGTGCCACAGAGTCAGCTGCTTGCCTGACAGCGTACTTACATGGCTTCATGCTGTACTCAACCTTTTTTTCACCTTCAGTCCTTGTAGCATCGAAGCAGGCAGATTTGTTAATGTGCATGTATCCGTTTACCATGCATTCTATGAGGCATGGAAATTCCCCCATGCACTTCACGTATTGAGGTCTCTTTTCAAGAATGTCGATGTCGGTCATGTTTGCAGTCATGCCATAGTCTGAAATTTCTAAGCAAACTGAACAAAGAAACAACTTACTGTATCTTACATTTCTTCAGTAACAATTTCTCTTTTAATGGTTTAGCAGTTGCTTCAGTTTCCAGGCCTAAAGATATATATTCACACCCATATTAAAGTCATCAAACACAAAACAGGAAGTAATAAAATGTGCATCATGTCAATCCAAACGCTGTATCCATGAATGTTTTGCATTAACTAGTTAATAGTTATGGTAACATATAAAATGTGGAGCCAACCTCAACACAAAGGCAACTCACTTTATCTTACATGTCTTTAATACCAATGGCATGAAAAAGGAGCAGTTGTTGTATATTCAAATGATTTATTTTCATAAAGCCATTATTATAAAACAACAGCACAATAATGGCTATAATAAAGGCAACATATTGTTTTCAGAGAGCAACACATTTGCATATGACCTTTGGCTTATCACACTGATCAAATCTCTTTTAAGACAGGTCACTTGATCAGTTTAGTTATGTAATCATTTGGATTTTTCTTCACTTTTCCAGCATTCTTATTGTCAGAATGTTATTCCCACCCAGATTTTTGTCTGGGAGGGAATAAGTTAACAGACCCTCAAATCAGTCAGATCATTCTGATCATGTTTATTTCAACATAATTCAACAATTAATTTTTATACTTTGGATCACATGAAGCATTGTGTCTTGTTTTCTTTAATGTGATTTCCAAAAGAAAGTTTACTGACTGAAAGTAACTGAAGATGTGAATTTTTGTGAGTTTTCTTTTAGGTTTCTAGTCAAGTGAATGAGGCCCAAAAACGAGATCGAACCCACCTTTTCACAACACCTTAACCTGACTATCAGGTATACCTGTTCTCTGCTAGTTGTGTAAAGCTATGTTGACCTTTGAAAACTCTATACAAATCAGATTTATCATTATTATTATTATTATTATTATTATTATTATTATTATTATTATTATTATTATTATTATTATTATTATTATTATCACAGAACAAACTCTGTATGAACACGTATGAATAAAGAATGAATTAGGACATTCATACCCTTCTCAGCCAGCGTTACAGGCAGCAGAAGCAGTAACAGCTGTAAGGGAACCATTGTACTTCCTCTTTAATTGACCCTGATGAAAAAAAAAATAAAGAGCAGAAATAAAGCTATACTTCAGTGCAGATACTGTGTATTAAGTGCATCTCAGCTGGAAGTCAATTCATTTATTTCAAACAATGTTTTTGTAAAGTAAGACAAAAAAAAATGTCACAAAGCTCCATATGACACACTGCTTTTCTTTTGCTGCTTTTCTATGTTTAAATACCCACAAAATTTAAACATACTCACCAAATTCCAAAAGTAGCACAGGAATATTAGCAGATCACTCTTTTATCAAATAATACTACTTGATTTAAACTATAATGTACTTTATAATAATAGAAAAATAATACCTTGAACTCATTATAGTAGTAGAATCGTAGTGGAATAGATTAGACTTACATGGACACAGCAGTTCTGTAAAAATAAAAATAAAAATATTTTTTTATTTTTTATTTCCACCAAATTATTGACCAAATACAGGAGAAACAGTTCCACAGTCTGTCCCCAAGATTTCTACAAGTCTAAGAACTAATTAATATGTTGAACTGTAGTTCATGTAACTTCATCAAATTCATCAAAAAAGCAATTCCATAATACCATCACATTAAAATCAAACATATCCTTTAAGAACAGACAAAAAAAAAAAAAAGAAAAGAAAAAATACTTACATGATGCTCAGTGGACACAGCGTAGGTCTCTCTGAAGTGAGCAGGATGAACCAGACTAACATTTGTGAACAGAGCTGGCTGTGTTACCTCATGATTACGAGATTAAGGTCAAATACAGTCGTGCTTATGTTTCGGTCTGTTGGTTGTGTTTGCTTTATGCAAATCGTGTTTTTTATCAGTGCAATAAACTTACTGTAGGTACGTTTGTATGTATCGTATGTTTATATGCTGAGGACTGATGTCACAGTCGGCTACTGTAAACAAGGACTGTCAACACAAATTTTATATCATGTAATATAACCTCATGGTGAAGAAAACCACAGAAGACTGTAAACCAGCCAGGTGTACTGATGTGACTGTGTCAGTGGTTTAGAGATTAGAGAGTCAGGCTTGAAACTAAAGGGTTGCTGGTCGCATCCCAGTATTCCAGGCTGAAGAGGCTTTGAGCTCCCCAGGCATGGTGTGCTTTACTGGTGTGAAAAGGGATGGGTTAAATGCAGAGGTTCAATATTTTGCAACTAATAAGGGGATGTTTTAAGCTTAATCACAGGGGGAAAAAAAACACATGGATACATCATGAAAACATGACAAAGATTTAATAATATATATGTTAAAAACCTCCACAAATCAATATTTCAAATACAATGTGCAATTGATAAAACATTCAATTTCCATTCAGTAAAACTACCATGTAATTAACAACACATGACATTTGTTTTGGTTCTAATTAAATACTAAAGTTATACATAGTGAAGAGGTCTAATGTGTGTTTTCTGTGTGAAATCAATGTTATCTTGTAAAATCTGACATTAAATATGTACCAAATAAGATTTTAACCCCCTCCACCATCCCTAATGTCCTTACTAAGAGGACATTTTCATTTTTAATTACCTCCTCACCTTTGCCGTACACTCGGTAACTCACTTCTGCCTCCATGTCCTTCATAACTACTATGGCTGATAAATAGAAATGTTGATATAATACCCTTCTGTACAAAGGACACATGGATGGGATCATAGTTTGGGGAGGAGCGCCTTGCTGCATAAGCAGAGCGAGATGGCCACCAAAATGGTCATCGGCAGAATGCACAGGCTGCTAGTCTTGTAACTCCTCACTGGAGAAATTCAGCTATATATGCAGATTATGTTACATGTTAGCTTGTGACTAGCAGTGGCTGACATAGTGTTGGTGGATGTAAAAATGTTATCTTTTACAGTGTGTTTTTGCTGCCTGTATGATTGAGTGTGCTAAGTGCTGGAGTTTTCAAGTTTATTAAATGGCTATCACTTGACTTGAAAGTTGTGACACACTGAATCTAGCCTGCCCAGGACACATGTTTGGATTGCAGTTTAAATGAGCCTCCCCCTTCAGTAAAGTACTGCAAAACACATCTCTAATGAAAAACTTGACAAAGGTACAAGTCAGTATAGTCAAGGAAGACATTTTTATGGGGAAAAAAAACAAACAAAACAAAACAAAAAAAAACATCATCACGTCATTATTGTAAGATATTGAAAAAGCCTGTGTCATGCAGCCCGAAAATGAAAATGTTCATCCATCTTCTCTAGGCTGTTTAGAATGTGCTTCAAGAGCAGTGATGGATTCTGTCTCCAAATTCAAGCTAACTCTTTGCCTGCAGGTAGATGTTTAGTGGCTACCAGGTTCAATAGCAAAATAAGTTTGTGTGAGGGCACAAACAGGATATGACTAAGCTGTTATCAACTTCACTTCTGCAGATCCTTTATAGAAAAAAAAGACCAAGATAAGACAGCTGATCAGCCCTAAACCATGACACCATGATAGGAAATGGTTATATATAAGTTCTCAACTTTCTTTTAGTGGTTTACATGCTCTTTTCCTGAAAACACATTTGTGCACAGAATATATCAACAAAACATTTACAGTAGCACTGAAACCCTGATTTTGTAAAACATTTTACATTTTCTTATTAGTCCCTTGCATAAGTTACCTTTAAATAGCATGCTTGTGTTGTTCATGAAAAAAGTATTATCTAAAGCAGAAATAATATTAACAGTTTTGATGTGTTCCTTGTAGTATTCTGAATAAATCCTCTGAACACAGAAAGACACAAAAGAAATCTTGCTGTGTGATGGTTTAGGTTTAGCTTTTAGTGCTGCGTGTTTCACTACTCATCTTAATTGGTGGGTTTCCGTTCTTTCCCAAAGACATCACAAACCACAGGAAGATGAAGAATCCTGCATCAGAGGAATAACAAGACAGATGTTAGAGAGAATACAGAAGGAGAGAATCGTGCAAAACATGTGGATGCCACTGACTCTTCCTGTGTCCTGTCACTGTTTGGTAACATAAGTAGTCCCTACACATAATGTGGCCCGCTGGGTTTTTAATCCGTTTAATAAATGCTTTTTTTTTCTTTTTTTCCAAAAAGCCTTGCATATCCATGCTTTACTACCGGTTAAAGGCCAAAACCTTTTATGCAATGGCCTTTACATGCCTTTTATATTACTTCACACAAACACTACATCCATCTGCTCCTGGTACGGCCCCTCCCCTAAATTTGAGAACGTATTGTGGCCCACAAGTCAAAAAGTTTACCCACCCCTGGGTTATTGTATATAATATGTACAATTTGCATTGGATTCTGTTCAAAATAGGAATTAACATTTTCAATCTGTATCATGGCTGAAAGAGAGACTATTTGTTGTGACGTTATTCATGGCCTTGTACAAATTTGACTTTCCATTACACATTGATAGTGGGAGATTCCCATGTAGGCCTGCATAGTCTGATATTGTCACACTTCCTGCTCTAACTCAGGCTAGACTGTATCAATATAAAAACGTCCTTTTATCAGCTTTCTGTAGTTTTGTCAGCCCAAGAGGATCTGCTTTGCATTTACAGTAACACCAGTAGTAACACCACCACAGAACTGAACATGTGGAATCTGGCTGTGCAGACCTTGCAGTGAGTTCAGGATGCAGAAGAGGTAGGTGCCAGCAGTGTTCAGGTAGCCAAATGAGAAGAAGACCAGGCCCCAGGTAATGCCCAGCAGAGTGGTGACTCCCATCAGAGTGCAGATGTCTCGCTTGGCTCTGGTACGGTCATTCTGCCCAAACTGATTTGCAAAATTTAGTGTAAAACACAACATTAGCAGGTCATTTGTTTAAAGAAAGTATTGAAAACAAAGAGTACAAATTGTAAGATTGACTCAAACCTCTTTTGCCTTGCGGAGAACCAAAATGCACCTAACTGTCACCCCTAACATTGTCACATTAAAGAGGAACACCAGCCCAAACACTCCTACTGTAGTCACCGTCTTCACTGTGGTATCGACAATATAGCATCTGTAAAGAGAGAGAGTAAGAATTAAATCTCATACATTGAAAACTCTGATATGAATTATGTCATATAATTCATGCAACTAAAGAAAAACCTATATGTAGTTATAATTTCTCGACAGTGAGTTAAAATTCACTTCAACTTGAGCCACATAGATACATAATGACTGGGTTCTTTCCCTCAAATATAGTAGATCAGGACATCATCAAAGATGTTACTTGATGAAGATGCATTTCAAAACACAATACTTCAATGCAAATGCAAAACAAATAATACATGTAAATTATTAGTCTAGATTGCACATGCTTGCAAATGAGTTCCTGCTTCTCACTTACATTTCGGTGCTGTTGTAGTTGGAGTTCAGAGGGACACGTCCATAATAGTTCCTGTCGATGATGATCACCAGGGATACAATGATTGCAGGGATACCTAAAACACAATCACCACCTTAGGTAAAATATAATTAACAAGTATAGTTTGATGTATTGCTTTGGATCAAAACAAGAAGACTGATCTCAAATTCACAAGCCCACGGGAAACAATATATAGTAAAATCTAGGTCCTGCATTTCAATCAATAATTAGAAAACAATATATATTATTATTATGAGGCTAACACTTTTGAATGCAGGGCATAAACTTTTACTTGGGACACAGTATCTATACACTTTGGTATTGCTATTTCTACTTATAAAGATCTAAATATGTCCTCTACCACTGCTTTGAGATCACACAAATAAATGTATCATTTTGGTCAAGGTTTGGTTTGGTTGAAGTTTATAAATTATTTGGCTTCCATAATGTTTAATTTTAAACAAATGGAAGGGAAATATAAAACAATACTTTTAAAACGCTTTGTCTATTTGCATGTGCAGATTTCTCCTGAATTCACCAAATGATAGCATTAAATAATGACTCATTGTCATTTAAGAAAAGTTTCAGAAAAATGTAAATGCATATATATTTAAACTGGGAAGTTTCATGGTGATATCTATGTATAGTGTATAGTAAAAGTTATTCCCTATATCTCGATTTACCCTATTTGCTTATTCTAAGATTCTCTATGACAAGTACTTTTATTTTTAGTAGTTTAGGTATATGAATTTTTGCACTTTTACTGAAGTTTTGGATACATGTCTTCTACTTGGCTCTACTTACCCCATCCCACCAAGCTGAGTTTAAGCAAATATTTCCTGATATAGATGTTGAAGACTTTGACTAAGAGAAGGTAGAGATGGAATCCTTCTAGGGCCATCCAGGTGAAAGTGGCTAACAGGGAGTAGTGAAGAGAAAGGGCAATGTAAAGACAAAGCCCATCGGAGGACGTTGCTGCCACCATCTGGTTGGGGAGGAAGTGCACGTTGAGGAGGATCAGGGCAATGGCGAGGTTAATGTGGACCTTCATAGAGGTATCTGTTCTGGCTTTTCTGAAGGAGAATTGATCCATGGTAAGTGATAAATCAGGCACAGACTTCATGGTGATATCATGGGGGCAAAAGGAGAAAATTAGGAAGGCAGGAATGATGGGGCTACTGTGAGCAGAAGGAAAAAAGGTATTGAGAGAAGGGGAAAGACATGGAAAGAAGGAAAATAATAAATGCGGCAACAAATGCCAAAAACATAAAGAAAGCAATAGAAAGAACAGATTGGAAACAAACAGGGGAAAAGGACAGTCATCCACCTGAGACGTAAAAGATTACCTATTTCTGATGAAGAGCAGAAGAGTGATGATAAGGCTAACCAGAGAAAGACTACAGCCAATCAGAGTGATGTATGACAGAATCATCTGGTCTGTAGGTGAAGGGGGAGGAGAAGGCAACTGAGGAAAAAAAACACAAGGATTATAATTCACAAGGATTATAATTCACATGGGAGTATACTTCATAAAATGTATTTGACAGACTGGATTCCAATTTACACAAATACCACAAGTTTGTTTATAATTTAGTAGCTCCATTCTCATTGACTTTAGTATGAAATATTTGTTAATTTATTATGTCTTTAAGTTCTCCCATCTCATAATACACTAAATTATTCAACACTTGTGCGCATAAGGACTTCATTATTTTTGAATCTTTATGATAATATTTGAGTTTTGCACTTGAATGTCTACTTACAAGCATTTCGTTGTGGCATCAAGAATGACACCACAGCAGGCAATAAGGCAGTGTAATGTTGACAAGCCATGGTAGGTATAGGCTACATGCTGTTATTTCAGATGAATGATGGTGGGGACTCAGGAGTAATCCACTCTCATACACTTATTTGTAATGATATGTGATTACTACGTCACTTTCCAAGAGGCCTAAACTTTATAAAACTGAAACACTCTGAAAGGGCCTGAAAGTCTAAAGATGAATACAAACTGCACTGTGGTGGCAACCTGTCAATCATAAGGTTGCCCTGCACTGCTTATATCTATTTTGTATGCATGGGACCATGATTAATGAAAAATAACCATCATGCTGTATTGATAGAGACTAGAAACCAGCAATTAAGACCATAAACTTATATAAGTGTTTATTGGGATAATTCATTCATATGAAAATTAGGGCCTTTCCTTTTTGACTGACATACAAACTGACTTCTCTTTGCAGCCAGTGGTGTTGCCCCCTGAATTCAGGTTTTATGCACTTTTTCAGGCCAACAGGTTGCAGTGTGATTTGAAAGCATTTTCAGAGTTGTTCTAATGAATGTTGAGTCTCAATGAACATCTGACCATTTTTTTTTCTTTTTGTCTCTCTCTCAGTTTTACTTTGTATGATGAAGGACATGCCTACCATGAGCACGCCAAAATATGTAAGATGATCACACGAGCAGGTGACTTGACTCTGATCAGGTTTCCAGATGGTTGTGCAGCCATAGCTGCTAAATGCTGAAAAGTAAATCAGGCAAAACAAAAATGACATTAAATAAATGATCCTGAGACATTTAAATAACTCACACCAAATTTACATGATTCATTTCAGGTGTGATGCACAGTTACTCACTCTTTGTTGAAAAGTTAAAGAAGCTGCAGTTAGGTTCTTCTTCTCCCTGTGACATATAAATATACTTACTTTACATCTGCATTTAAGTTTGCATGTATTTAGGGTTTAACTGAGGGTGACAGAAGTTAAGTTTACAATAAATTATTTGTAGCAGGTTGTAGTTACATGTCCAGTAAGATTCACTGTGATGTTGACATGCTCCTGCAATCCGAAAATACTCTTGCCCCGCACACTTAGGCCAACCAGTCTGTTCTCATATAATACACCTGAGGCTCCCCAGAGGGTCTATAGGAAAACACATGGTTCATCATTAGTTAAGATATTACAAGACAATTACTGTGTCAAAACGGAGGAAATGGCATCCTGTCATCTGTTTCCTTCTTTAGAAACTCACTACATCTAATTATGTTTTGCATATGACTGCAGAGTCATTGCATGCTTTACTGCACCAATCCAAGATATTGTATTTGTCTGAAATCGACATTTCTTCTTCTTCTTTTTTTTTAAAGGATTTCTGCAAGTGTGATTGTTGCACAGACGAATGACCCTGAGAGACCTTTACCATTGAGGCTCTACTTGCTTAGGTCTATCTACACTCTAAAAAGTAACTCAGAGGGCCTTTTAACACCACTTAATTTAATACATGGATGCAAGTTAAAAAATGTAATTACTTAATTTAGATAAGCCTTCTAAGTTGCAAACTTTATTTTTTAAGTTGTGATC
>JAOWBC010000001.1:27757188-27775250 GCA_028566105.1 Hypoplectrus providencianus
TTTATTTGATGCCATTGCAGTTTATTAGCAAATTAGCACAATAAACAACTTGTGTATTTCCCACAGTTTTTTACCGCTGTCAGAAAGACTTAACACATCCAATATAAAACTTGTACTATTAAACAAAGGCCATGTGTTTAAAGGTTGACTGCAGTCATCTTCTCCCTTTATTAATCACAAAGGAGAAATGAGAGAGAGAGAGAGATGTCATTAGGATGCTTCAGCCTCAGCTCAGCAGTTGACAGTGATTGATTGGGCATTTTGCATTAACTTCATGAACACACATCTGGTCTTTTGTGGAGGAAAGAAACATGCAGGGAAAATAAAATATTCAGATTGAAGTCATATTGAGGTTACCAGCTGGGCTGGTTTTTTAATGTCAGCGGCTCTGTGTTGATAATATCAGTACCTCTCATCAGTGGGTGATTTCAAAGAGGAGCACAGGTCCACACCTTTGCCTTTTATTACACACAGTCATATTGAAGCGGTGAAGACTGTTTCCTCTCAGCCTGAATATCGAGCTCAGAGTAAATCAAAGAAGGTCTGGGAGACCCTTTGTAATTTGTTTTCATTGGACTGTGGGGACATTTTGTTTGTGTAGGACACACAAAGCAAATAAAAGCCTTTGTCTTGTTGTGAGGTTACCGCCTCCTCTAACCAGTTTGGAAGGCATTGCATATATATGAACAGAGCACTTATTATATACAGTATTTAACATTTGAATATGTGTGCTTTTTGTGTGTGTGAGAGAGATTGGTGAGTTTGTTTTTTATGGCTTTTAAGGAGTGGATAAGTAAATATAGATTATCAGATTGCCGTTGAGAAAGATGGGTGTAAACCTGAGAGCTGCACACAGACGCTCACACAACTACATGCATGGGCACACACACACACTTAAGACACACACCCTTTTACATTCCCTGCACCACCACTGGGAGTGTGTCCATGTGCGGGAGTATCTAGTATCTGTGGTTGCCTGTGTGTGCATGCGTGTGATATTAGGTTTCTGCATAACAGGTGGGATAGACTTTGCGTCATCTGTGATTGGGTCAAATATCCATTTTCTCCCTCAAGTCTGTCATTAACCCCAACCCACCTCCCCCAGCCCTCCCAATTTACTCCCACAAAACAGTCAGATACACTCTGCTTCATGGTTTTCTCACTCAAGTCTTAATCCAATGTCCTCTCTGGCTTCTGAGTACCAAACCTCTGTCATGTCATCATGTTACAGAATCTGAAGCTGAGAATGTGACAAAATTTGTGGCATCTAGAGCTTCAGCTGTAAAAAATAAAATCTACAAACTGTCCATAAGCTCAGAAGCCAGTCAAAAAAGTATTTCTAACTTGATTATATAGAAATTGTCTTGTTTCTGAGATCCCATCATGTCTGTCTAGAGTAAGCTGTTGGGCTTAAAGGCTTATTGTGGCCACATTCTGTCTTAGTTTAAATTTACATTTTTTGATGCTGTCAGTTTCAGTTATGTAAATGTATGAGCTTTGATTCAAGTGAGTCAGCATCACGTTATACAAATAGATGTTTCCTTTTCTTCCTGTCTCCAGGCATGGCTCAGGATGTACGGTTACCTACCCCAGGCCAGCAGACAGATGTCAACCATGCGATCCGCTCAGATCCTGTCCAACGCAATCAGCGACATGCAGCAGTTCTACGGCCTGGAGGTCACTGGACAGATGGACCCTCAAACCATCAGGTCAGCAGGGATTCACTATGAAGTTTTTGTACATTTAGGCTCACACAAACTCAAACAAAAAGAAATACTGATTGAAACACATTTTGAGGTTTAATTAATTAATTAACCTGAATTAATTAATTAATTCAGGTTACTTGATTCTTAAAATACTTGGAGATTGTACATTTCAAACCTAATGTGTTATTTGACTTTTACTTTTGTGACTTGTGAAAAAAATGTTTTGGGTCAAGGTCGATTTAATTATTAATATTATTATTATATGATAATTTTACGAATTGGTAAGATGCCTTAGGTTCACTGTCTGTGATCTAGCCTGATCTTCACTGATTAGCAGGGAGAAATCCATGTGGTTTTACGAGCTCACAGAAAGCATGGGGACCCCATGGTTATGGTTTTTACCCCAATAAAGTGTTAAGTTTTGCAACTACTCGGTTGTCATCAGGCATCCTAATCGTCCAGTCTTGAATCTATCCTCTGTGTGTCCATATACATTGGTGTGGGATGCCTTTGTGAAAGATGCCTTTTTGTTGGCTCCCCACAAAGCCTGTACAATGTTTTTTTAATGAGATGATTAAGCCTAGAATTTGTATATATAGACTTTTAACAAGGACAGGGTTTTCCAGTGAAATCCTCAGTAACTGCTATTGAGCAGAGTGCAAGTTATCCCCTGTTTTTTTAGAAGAGCAGGGTCAGTACGGCTGCACCTGGCAGCTCAAAGGTGAACTTAAATTAAACAACAAAAAAGTCCACAGACATCAAGAGAAGGAAGTCAGAGTTTACATCACACTCCACTTCATCTCTTTTTTTCGTTGCTCTTTCCTGTCAACACACAAACACACACACATCTCCTGCCTGCTCCTGACTTCTTTCATCCTCTTCAGTGCAATGAAGAGACCTCGCTGCGGGGTACCTGACAAGTTTGGAGGCCAGATCAAAACCAACGTGCGGCGGAAACGCTATGCCCTCACTGGACATAAATGGAACAAGAGTCACCTCACCTACAGGTAATGAAAAGACACTCTGTAGAAAAAAAGTCTTATCTGCCAAGTACACACACAAAGTAAGATATTACGTAAGTTGGTATTGGTTTCTTTTGTATGAATCCTCAAAGGGATTTTTTAAACTTGAAAACTCACATGGGACACATGGACCTGGCCTATGTAAGATTATCTTCCCTCTTTCCTTGTTTGTTCCCACAGTATCCAGAACTACACTCCAAAGATTGGAGAATATAACTCATACGAAGCCATCCGACGGGCATTTAAAGTCTGGGAGAAGGTGACCCCATTGACCTTTGATGAAATTCCCTACCAAGAGATCAAATACGGGCGCCGCAAGGAGCCTGACATTATGATCTTCTTCGCTTCGGGTTTTCACGGAGACAGCTCTCCTTTTGATGGGGAGGGAGGCTTCCTAGCTCATGCCTACTTCCCTGGACCTGGAATGGGAGGGGACACACACTTTGACTCCGATGAACCTTGGACCATAGGAAACCAGAATGTACAAGGTAACCAGCCACTGCGAGTATAATTCAGAATTAGACATTGGTGATTTTATGAAGCGACAATCAATGCTACAGAGAAAATAAATAGAAAACACATCAACTGGAAAGGAAATGACATTTGAAGCAAAATATATAACAAAACCCTGTATAGGAGACTCTAGGGACTTAAAAGAAACACTATTATATGTGCTTCAGGTGGGTGAATGTGTTAGACTGGTAGGCACACCCTAAAGCATACCTTCCTTATCTATTTCACCCTCAATTGCACCATAATTTCCAAAATCAACATCTCACTGTCGTGAAGAGGACTTGAAACTAGCAGTTAACACCATGATCCTTCAGGAAAATATTAACTCAGATAAAAACAAATCAAGTGTCAATCGGACATCTTTTATCAAAACAAGTTGATCACTGCTGGTGGTTAGAAAAAATGCAGGTTGAACACACGTATGTGTTGACTTCACTTTTAAGGCTCATCTATGGAAATGGTAATTATTTCATGTTCAGTTATAAATGAGGGTTGATGTATTATTTGGACCATAATTTTTCCCTGGGTGCTCAGCTGCAGTTTGTAGCTCTACAGTCATGTCAGGTTATATAGCTTTTAATGGATCTGTGTAATAGATTGCAAACAGCTGTGCCCATCGCTTTCCTCCATACCTAACTAGAGCTGGCATGGCTCAGTTTGCGACATCATCTCTCATTTGTCAGGCACGGCCACTCCATTTACCTCTGTGGAAGTTCAAAGTCCACACTCAGTGACACCACAGCTCATGCCCCAACTGAGTCACTTTATATTTCTCCAATGTTGCTAAGAACATAAAGGCCTTCAGTTTGCTGAAATAATTGCCTCGACTTATCAATGCTTCATGCGTAACCTTTACACTCTCCTTAATATGAACCCTAAACCCAATTAAAACTCTCAATGCCAATGTGTAGCACTCAACTAATCATATGCAGAAGTAAGGATTAAGTCGTCATGTTTCAAATCTTTAAGAAGTCTTCAGAGTTCCTTTTCTTGCTGTGCACCCATTAACCCTGCTGACTAAAGAAGGATCCTTTTTTCAGAATGGGCTTCCTTGCCCTGTTATCTACATACAGACAGTTAAACTTTCTGAGTGCGCGTGTATGACTGTGCTTGTCTGTATCTGTGTGAGCAGCTGTGTGTGGGATATGTAGCAGGACTGATCACAGGGACGGTGGAATGTCACAGTAAGTGGGAGTGTGTTCCACTTGGGAAGATCTTTAGACTGGTCCCTTTGTTGCACCAAGCTACTTACACCGCTCCAAAGCAAAGTAGATCCAAATTACAATCCTGTCTGACACTAGTTAGACACATCTAATTAGTGGAACTTCTCACAGATGTAGTCTTCATTTTACTCCAGCATTTTTACTGCCCTCCAATTTCACAGGTGAAGAAACGTCTACCCTTCTCTTAGCTTGCAGAACACATGCAGATTGATCCAGTTAAGTGTATCTTTCCTTAAACTGATCATTTAGAACTTGTGATAGTTCAGTTAGTATTAAAAATGCCAAACATTCTCTGACTCTAGCTTATCAAATGTGAAGATATAACTTTGTTCAGGTTTACTCTCACAGTACCTTGAAATTTGAGAAAGGCATTTGTTTAAACTATTTTGTTAAATTATTTTTTTTTAAATTAATAAATATAGCTGATCACTTTATTCAGCAAGATTAAAAAATGTCAGTGGCAGCTTCACCTACTGCAAAGATGAAGCATTATTATTTTTTTAGTAAGCTACTGATGCAGGATAGAGAATATTAGAGATTATCAGGAATCCCTCCAGATCTGCTACAGTTCAGATGCTGGTGCAAACAAAATTAAAAGGAGTTCCTGCATTAACCTCACATCAAACAGTAGATTTATATAAATAAGAATTGAGACTCAAAGAGACATGTTCAAGGCTCAGCCAACATCTGTCCTGCTGGAGTGTCCACGTGTGTAAAACAGAGCAGCTCTAACCTCTAACCTCATTTTGCATCTGACAAGACAGACTTAAGCATGGGGATCAATAGTTACGCATAAAAAATTCATCTGACAGTAAAAGCACAAATCCATTTCCTCCATTCTTTGCAGTTATGGAGTGTTATTTCCCTTTTCTTGACCTCCGTTCCATTTGTCAGAGAAAACAATTCTATTGTGTATTGTAGGTGTGAATCTTGTGATGCACAATGTGATTAATCAGCCTAACCAACAGATATAACAAAGACAGCTTTCATGCTTTATCCAAATGACTTGCTGACATGCACACTCACAGACACCTTACTCAGATGAAACGCTGTAGGCCAGCTGGGGAAAAGGTCTGAAGCTTTTGTGGTTCTTTGTGGTCAGATGACACTAATGTGAGTATGTCACTGGCTATAGGCAGAACAAACTTGGAGAGAGTGCTTTGGTTGTCAGGGTGCTGCTTTAGTGTGCTTCACAGGGAATCCCCTGAACTGCTGATGAATGAGGTGTGAGACGTGGTAAACAAGTGAACAATGCTTCAGAGCTGAAATAGGACTTGAATGATAATGTGTGTGTGTGTCTGTGTACAGGATAGTCAGAAATAGTTGCACTGGCTGAACTTCTAACTTCGCCAAGACTTTTGAAGTTTACCCGTGCTTTTCTCTGTCCAGTTGAATGGTTGTCACAGTTACCTCACAAAGGCTCCTTTATCTGCTCTCAGTGCTCTCTCTCTCTCTCTCTCTCTGGTTCTCAGCTATCCCTGGCACTCTGTCTTACCCTCTGCTGTTTTCTCTCGTTGAGCGTTAGCTGCAGCTTAGTAGTTCATGAGGACATTCATGTGACTCTGAAATTATAGATGGTGGGAGAGATGAACTGTGTGTATACTGTGTGTGCGTGTGGGTTTTGCAAAGAGGATATGAGGAGATGCACAAGGACAGGCATCCCGAGCATCTCCTCCTCACTTGCTTGCACAGCAGTAACATCACCGGGTGCCAATCCCCCAAAAGCATGATGTCACTGGCATGAATCTGACCAATCAGCATGGGCTAACACACCATACAAAATGGCTAACAAGTTCAAAGTTCCCAGAGAGCAGGGCCCGGCACAAAAAGGTATTAACTGAGGGGAAGAACACAAATGTGCTTTGTGGGAGCCAGGTTTACACTGACTTTACAGTTTGAAGGAAAAAGCGGCCATAACCTTGGGTTAGAAAAGTAAAACCTGCATTCAAACAGCCACCAGGGGGACCCTCAACTTTCTGAAAAAAGAGTTGCAATTTTACAAAGATCTATGAGTAGATGAACCTACTAATTACCATTACCTCAGTAAACATGTTCCTCATGAGTTTATGGTCTCAATCACTAGTTGTTAGTCTTCTTCAAAACAGCATGACATTCTTTTCATAAATTATGGTCCCATTTAGAGCAAAATGTTTTGGGGTGGCGCTACACTTTTGATTAACAAGTTGTTAAACTGGCAGGTATTTATCAAATGCCTTTTGACTCCAAAATGGATATGTCCACTACTTTCAATTTCAATGGTTTTACATATCTAATAACAGTAAGAAGTCTGTTGTGTAGAGAGGAAGTTGACACAGTGGTCAGTGTGTCAGCTGTGTGGCGGGCAGTGTGTAATTGTTGGGGTGGCAGTTGACAACAATGTTCTTTCACTGGTTAGAAATGTTAGAAATGTATGTTGATTCATATCAGCAATCATTAGCATGCCTGTGTGTGATTAATCTGTCAGATCTACGGAGATGTTTATTACATTGTAACTGGGAGAGAACAATGAGCGCCCTTGTTATACATTGGTGGCTTGTATTTATTGGGATTTTGTGCTCTGTTATGCAGTCATATGTGTTTTTCATAAGACACGTGTATGAATGCAGAGGGACACATATTCTTTCTTTGCTCCTATGAACAAACTCATATTATCCCTTTCCAGAAATAAAGTGCAAAAAACTCATGAATATTGTCATCTTTTCTCACTTAACATGATATCCACACAGGTAATGACCTCTTCCTGGTGGCAGTCCATGAGCTGGGCCATGCTCTGGGTTTAGAGCACTCTAACAACCCACTGGCCATCATGGCCCCCTTTTACCAATGGATGGAAACGGACGACTTCCAGTTGCCTGAGGACGACCGGCGGGGCATACAGCAGATCTATGGTAGGATGTTGTTTGCATGAGCCCCTTGGTGTCCAGTTTCTATTCCTTACAACATGCTGAATCAAGGATGGAATTAACTATTCAATTGCACTCACTCTAAAAATAAAACTTATTTTTGTCCTTTTTTATAGACAGACATCAACCTTAGTCTGTTAAAAAAAGACAGTTTTCTTTCTATCTTTGACTTTCATTTTAAAACCTCAGTGCCGGTTTGGGTACCCCAATCTGGGTATCCATTTTCACTTGGCATTGTATTAGTGGTATTTGTAGGCATTTTTTTGAGACGCAGCATGGCAGAAGGAAATACTCAAGTTTTAATAAAGGTAAAGATTAAAAGTAACGATTATTTTTTATCCAAAAAAAAAAAAAAAGACTGCTTACCCCAGCTTTAATTGTTACAACCCTTTTCTGTTCATTCATTGGAAGTTAACAGTTGTGAGCTTGGTGCTTTGTGTGGTTTCTCTCATTCTTCATCAGCCAGTCATTTATCTTGTCATGATGCATTATGTGATAAAATATTTAACCCAGTCTGTTTGTTTGTCTCTGTAGGTCAACCAGACAGTGGCCCCACCCAGGCCCTGCCCACTGTGACACCCCGTCGCCCAGAGCCCCGGCCACCTCAAACACCTCCTCGGCATCCTGACCGCCCAAGGACCACAGAAAGACCAGACCACTATGGACCCAATATCTGTGAAGGGAACTTTGACACGGTTGCTATGCTTCGAGGAGAGATGTTTGTTTTCAAGGTAAATGGTTTAAGTTTTCAGGAAATAGGGACCTTTTTAACTTCAGCCCAAGCCTGTAAGCTTGACCTAAATAACAATATGAGCATAAAACTTAAGAAGAGATATGTTTACCTTCACAGTGGTTTATTACATGTCCTTGCTTGGAAATGCAGTTAGCTTCCAGCAGAGGAGCTGTCCTGACAAGTTAACTGTGTCAATAAATTAGTTATCCTTTTCTCGAGAATCAGTTTAAAACAAATGGCCTGTGCGCTGCCAACAAGGGCTCTGTTTTCAATCAGGTCCTTGTGGATTGTAAACCAACTGGTCCAGTGTTTTTTATGAGCCGGAACACTGTTAAAAGGGCGGGGTGTGGTCAGGTGTTTGCCTTAAAGAGCCTCTGGACCCACACAAAACATTCATAAGGGCCAAAGCAGCAGTGAGCTATTAGCTGGGTTATGTTTGAGAAAACGGTTTGCCAGTGCTGTTCATTTAGCTGTTGGCTGCAGTTGCTGTCAGCTGGGTTGTATTATTTATTTAGTATCTAAGGTCTTTTGATATTATGCAACTCAGCCCTTTGTTGATGAATTTTCATCCATCTGCTCAGTGTTTCCACCTATCATGAAAGTAATGCCTACTGGTCTGTACTGATGATCTCTTTTAAAGTTAAAGTAACTTTCAGTAGCATATAAGAATCCATTTCTTCCTGTTTGTTTTTCCTCTCTAAGGTTGGTTCAGTGACGCTCTATACATAGTGCAGCTCTGCAAAGATAAGTAATGATGTGTGTCAGTGGGAGAGGTCAGAGGAGGTGTCCAGTGTTGGCGTAGTTGAACACTGAAGAGGTTTGCAGATATGAGATGGAGCTCACAGAGAACACCCAGGCTTTACTGTTAAATTACTTCAGATTCACTCCCCAAACAGTTGTCATGATATCTGAAATGTTGACATTTCACAGCAGTAGGGATTCAAAAAGTTGAAGCTATCCAACAGTATCAAACTATCAGCCACATCTTGAACTGGATCCCAGTAAATAGTTTGACATGTGAACGTCAAATATAAACTGCACTAGACTTGAAATGAAAATTATTGTTTCAAAGAGTGGAATCTAAATGAGCCCTGTCCCTCTAAACACACAGAGAACACTATCTGAATATCCCCTATCTTAGACTGTGAGTGTTTCTGACTCTGACCAGTACTTAAAAGACTTGGCATACAGCTGCCTGGACAAGTGCAGCACATGGTCAGACAGTTATATCCATGCTCTTGGGTTTCATCTCTGTCAGTAATGTCTCTGGGCTCAAGTTTCATTCAGAGTCATGAAGCTAGTCTGGATAGCATTAATCAGTGACCAAAATTAACTTTTCCCTCTGCCCACAAGTGGTTCTTAAACTATGACTTAAACAGAGTGATGCAGACCAAAAATAATCTGTAAAAAAAGATATCTGCATATGAAGTGGACAAGACTTTAAAGCATCCTCATTTCTGTTTGTAGTCAATTCAGTTGGATGGATTGCCATAAATGTATGTATGTATTAATTTTCTGATAACTCTGGTTTCTATTGCATTTGCCCTTTGAATAGGGGCTGTGTTTTATCATGATTGACCGCTGTGATTGGCTCTCAGTGAAGTCAGGCAGATGTATGGGTGAGACCTTGAAAGCACAGCTCCATCAGTTTATGACTGCTGTGCAAACTCTGGCTTCAGATGAAGTCACCAGCACATGATGGCTGCACCATTTAGTACAGTAGGAGAAAGTAAAGAGCTATCATCCATTGTATACACAGTCAATACTGTGAGCATGATGTTAGCATGATGATGAGTTAGAATGTAGTTCATAAAGTTTTTAGAGTCGCTACTGTGACTAATTTCCTGTTACTGTTGACTGTTATCACTTAAATGCTTTAGTGTCATTTAGCACTTAACTTGAGATTCATTTCTGACTGTGCCTTTCATGTTCAAAATTGTCCCCATGTAGATATGGAAAAGATGCCTTCACTGTTCAGAAATTGCAGTTATTATTAGCAGACATTTTCTTCTCTGCATAGGAAGAATAACTTGCTTAATGTACTGAGAAAGAGTGGGAGTAATCTGAAGCACATCAGTCCCACATTCTCTCTTCCACAGAGTCCTGTCCATTAAAAGAAGAAAGGGGCTGTCACTTCTTTTATTCTCTCTTAGTATTCCTTCACAGCAGAGGGCTGGCCCATAAAGACAACCAGCAGAGCACACAAAGCTACTTTCAATATTGAAACTCCCACAATGAGATCTGGTCTGTTCTGCTGAGGACTAATATGGTCAAGTCAGTCTTAATCTGGTCAACGCAAGGAGCTGTCAGCCCACACAAATCGAAGAGCATGCAGCCTGTTCAGTTCGGCCCCGTTCTGCTTCCCTTTCCAACCCATCTCCATTCTGTTCCATTCCACTCCGTGCCGCGCCGTCTTGTCTGCCAGGGTGTCCTGCGTGAAGGACAAAACTAGGTGTGCTTGCCAAAAAGAAGCAGCACTGAGCATTTTAGTGTTACATTATCCAGGACAAGCAGGGCTACTGACTCACCACTTATGAATGAGTCTGAGGGCTTCTGGTGTAAATCTGTCTGCTGCCGTGTGTGCACAGCATATAGAGTGGATATGAATGTTCTGTGCTTGGGTAAAGATGTGCCGCTGGTGATTGCTGACTTGATAATGAAATCACAGTTTGGTATAAAGTTATCTTGTATAAGGCTCAAGAGAGAGAGAGCAATAAAGGGACGTGATATAGCCACCAGAGCAGAGACCGACTATTATTAGCCTGCCAGTGTTCCCCTATTGTTAGTTTATTGTACGTTCTAGTCTAGTTATCCTTCCTTGGCATGATGACCACCAAGCATTACTACAGCACTGTAGGACCTCAGTGGGTCAAATAGTTAAAGTCAGTGGACTAATGAGAAGAGAATACCTTTCTACAGCAGCTTTATGGGCATCCACTGCATATTTCAGTGCAAAGGAATGTTTTGAAAAGTCAGAGGGATAGGATGAGGGATGAAACCGTATGTTTTGAAGTCATTAAGGCATTGATTTGCTCTGGCTCGAAGTCTAAAAACTAAAACTAACTACAGGAGGTAAAACTAAAAAAGACAAATAACAAACTATTAAACACAGGGTTCATCATGTGTCTTTGTTGCGCAACCAAACAGCACGTTTTGAGCGCAAAACTTTCCTCACTGCAATAAAAAAAAAAAAAACGTTTTATTTTAAGTAAATACTTTGAAGTGTGTTATTGCAGATTAGGAACTTGTTTACCAATCCTAAAAAGTAGTTTGTTGCTCAGCTGAGCAGGCAGAACCTTGCCTAAAACAACATATACACCTCTGTATTGGCCAATCTTGATTGGACTAAAAGGTTGAGTTTTGAGGAATGCTTTTGCACCTTGTTGTCCTGAAATGTATTGTTTCTTGTATTGTTCTCTCTCTTGTATTGTTCTCTCTCTATTGTCATGCCTCGTGTGTTCTTGTTGCAAAGGTAACGTGTAGACATTGTCACATGGATAATTGGATTCAGAAGCAAACAAAACTTCTTTGGCATATTTCTGCTTTGATATCATTAGCACAATATCTTTTGTCATTTTTACTCAATTTACTCAGTTTCAAATGATTAGAAATGATTCAAGTATAAACACTTCTTAATTTTGTCTCCTCAGGGCCGTTGGTTCTGGCGTGTGCGTAGGAACAGGGTCCTGGATAACTATCCCATGCCCATCAGTCACTTCTGGAGGGGTCTGCCTGGAGACATTGATGCTGCCTATGAGAGACACGACGGCAGGTTCGTCTTCTTTAAAGGTAAGCAGCAACACTTCAACACGAGCAAATGTATGGATGAATGAATAGAGTACTGGGCAAGAGTTCTTCTCCTTGATTTGATTTACCCCTTTGTACATTTTGGAAAGATGAAATGTATGATTTTATCACCTTAAACCAGCTCTTCATTGTGGCAGAGTTTGGGCTGTGGTGCATGTTGCTGGCTTCCTTGCTGTTTAAATTGTCTGTATATTAGCATTATTAGCTAGTTTTTACCTTGTAGCCCAATGGGGACAAACAATCTAATGGCCTGACTGGTCTTGTTCTTAGCAGTAATTTGTGAGAAATGATATGCAACCAGAGAATAACTAATCAGCACCAATACCTGTTACCCTTATGCCCAGGTCCAGGAAATAAGTATTGGAATATATGTAATATATAAGGCATTATTCCATTCTTTAATGATATCAAACAAACATAAAGTCCTGCATCTAAACTACATTTGTTTTTATAAACATGGTCACTCATTCGGAGGACTATTAAACTGACTGAGTCAGATTCACCTCTTCGTCCATACTCCTCTTTTCGTCCTGTGCTTGAGCTCCTTCTGGGAATAAAAATAACATCTCTGATTCTGGTTCTTGCTGCTGTAAAAGCAGGCCTGGCCTGTTCTAAATAATCTTCTCCTAGTTTTATTAGCTGTCACTTTTAGAGCAACACAAACTTCCAGAAGCAACATCAGCCTTTGAGAATATTCCTAATTTTGAAATTAGGGTACCAGCTGCCTTAAAGCCCTCAAACTTTGTGTCACAGCACTGCTATGCTTAAATAGCAACATCCAAACAGTGTTTGGATTCATTTTCCAGTGAAGCGGCGCAGTTTACTCTGTCATGCCAATATACAATCCAAGATGGTTTTCTTGGATTGTGTGTTAGAACACAAGATCCAGGATTTATTATCAGTCACCCTGTGTTTCACAGAAATGAAGAAATCCTCATCTCTTTCATCTATATAGAGAAGATATAGCACATGTGTTGAAAAGCAGGTTTCATATCACGAACATATGGAACATAAGTAGGCTATACATTTTGACATAAGTATACTCTCCTGCACAGAAAGCCATCCACCATCTGGTTTCTTCTTTACAACCTGAATACATTTGTAATGCTCCATGGTGATTTCAATCCATCAGGTGTTCATGCTTTCATATTTTAACAGTAAAACAGAACTGTATTAATCCTCAGGTTATGTTGAAGATGTGCATAGTGTATTGCACATGCAGAGTATGAATCTCTTTAAGCGCAGCTCATGATTTATACTGCCAGTCACTGAGAACAGCTTGTCTTTTACCACTGTGGATAAAGTTTGTTGAATGAAAAAGAAAGAAGTCGGTCTTTAATGCGGCTTGACTCTGGGAGCTACAGGCTTTGGGGCAGCTGTTGGTGATGAGGAGGATGATGTCATTGGCGAGCCTCTCAGTGTGACACTTGGCTGCAGGCCATTAGCAAAGAAAGAACAAGAGAAGTGAAGAGGAAGGGAAGAAAAGGGGATGGAATGAAGGACTGGCAGTCCTGAGATGGGGACCTTTAAATGGACCAATCAGATCAGTCATCTACCTGACTTACTGTCAGTACAAAGAGAGCAGGCGTTTTTATAGCTGCTTTTTTCTGTATTTGTCCTGGTAGACATTGCCTTGGGTGAGGATGAATTAGTGGATGGAGAGATGAATGAAATTTGGACATTTTACGCATCAAATATCTGGAATATCCATTTTAAAAGTGAAAGATAAAAGTATCCATCCACTTTCTTAGACAGCTGTAGGTTTACCCGGGGGTTCCACTGCAGGAATCAAACTGTTTACCCCTTTATAAAAACATCAGCTACACAGCAGGAAGGACTCAAAGCTTTAGGTCACTCCAGCATTTTGGTGTAGTTATGGAAAGTCATGGAATAAGTCATGGGATTTTACATCAGGGCCGTGCACCGCAGGAACCATGGGAAGCATTGCGTCAACCACTTGTTCTCTCCAGATGCTGAGTGTGGAGCTTTCATTTTAAACAAGGGGCCGGAGGTGGGTGGATGGATGGGTGGATTGCTGGGTGTTGAGGGAAGAGGGAGGGAAAGGCGGAATTGAAGCCAAGAGGAGAGATGTAATGGTGCCAGGAGGAACGGAGTCCCCCTGTCTGACACAGTGAAAAACAATAAAACCCTCCCTTCAGCGAGAAATCTGCTTCAGCCTGACATGAGACAAGCCGCTCCTAATGGATAATTACAAGCCAAACCAAAAGTCCTGAGTCAATGATGTACTCATTTCTGCTGTGTTTTCTGATTGCTTGCCAGCAAATCATTATTGCATTCATATAATTTACAAGTGTGTAAATACTGGTTTGGTTTCTCTGATTATTCTTATTGTTCTGGTTTTTATTCCTCATTCAGTTTCAATTATTCGACAAACTCTGTGCCAGCTGATTAAATGTGTGCTCACAGGCAGAATGTGTTTTTGTATGTAGACGTGTGTATTACCATGTGTACTTGACATATACCTTATGATTGTGTGTGCTAACATTTTCCAGAGTCCATAAGGGTTGTGAGTGGGGGTGGATGGGGAATGTACCGATGTATGCACCGTAAAGGACCATTAAGCACTTCTCCTCTCCTCTCCACAGGAAACAGATTCTGGCTTTTCAGGGAGGCTAACCTAGAACAAGGCTATCCACTGGAGCTGGTTGATTATGGCCAAGATATTCCCTACGACAGAATAGACACAGCCATCTGGTGGGAGCCTTCCGGATACACTTACTTCTTCCAAGGAGACTGGTAATGTAGCCTTATAATAATATTATCTATATATCTGTATATCTATAAGTACTGAAAGTTTCTTACAGGCTGAGCATGATCTCAACCCATATTCCTTATTCCATGAAAAAAAATTCAAAACACATACTAAATGAGTCTTTCTTTTACTTTAGAGATGCTAGGGGTTGGCTCAATGGAGAACAATGTCAGTAACTAATTGTGTGATTGATTTTAGCCTCACAGAATGTTCATCTTTATTTTTAATAAATATGTATCTTTAATTAAATTATTGGAACCAAATAGAGGCAGAAAAGGGCATACAGTAAATGGGTTTTGTGTCTATCCAGCAGGATTATTTGTTTTTATTTTCATTTAAAAAAATAGATTGTCGAAACATTTTAATAAATTCACTGCAGTATTAAGGTACAAAAGAAGAACAGCAGTAGAGCAACAGCAGCACGTCTCTTTTGGATTTGGAAAGCACAAACATACTGAAAGTGTATCAGGGTTAACATGAAAATAAATAATTATGCTTTTTTGGACTGCACATCCAATAAGCCCTTGCTAAGTGTAATAAGGCATCTTTCAGAGTGCATTCACATTCAGAACCGACTTGCACATGTGGACATCGTACTGTTATATGCACCATGTACTGTCCTGTGTAAGGAGTCAGCTCTTTTCTTGTTTAGACAGTTAATAAACAGTAACAACCATCTTCTTTGTTCCTGCCTGCAGGTACTGGCGCTTCAACGAGCAGTCAAGACATGCTGACCGAGGTTACCCGAAACCAATCAGCGTCTGGGGATCGTCAGTGCCTTCTTCTCCCAAGGGGGCCTTCCTCAGTGATGATGGAGGTGAGCTCAGACAAGGAGAGTGCTTTCTGTGTGTGTCTGTGTGTGTGTGTGTGTGTGTGTGTGTGTGTGTGTGTGTGTGTGTGTGTGTTGGGCCAGACAGACACGCCTGAAACAAAGGATCAAGGTGTGGTCATGCAATCATCAGGAGAGGGAAGGGATAGCATGTGTATGTGAATTTGAGCCTCCACATGAAGGACCTTTTGCTGCGCTGTGCCTGTTAGAGTGAAAACAGAGAAGAGTGATCTAGTCTCCTCGAAGACAGGAGACATTTTTATGCCTCTGTGCCAGTGACCGTGAACTAAATGCTGTGGACAGAGGCATTGAGTTCTTAGGTTGTTCTTCTGTCCCATTCTTGTGAACACAGTATAATTTAAGAAAGCCTGAGAATATTCCTTCTGATTGTAAGGAATTGTTCACTTATTTATGAAGGAATGTCACTTTGGTGGTTACAGGTCAGAGATCACTGTGACCTCACAAAAAATGGGCCAAGACTCAAGAAGTCCTTGGATAATTTTGATAAAAACAAATTCAAACAAATATAGGTCTTATAGGGTAAAATGACAAAGAGATTACATTCTGATCCAAAGGGTCAAAGGTGAACTTGATATCATAACACACTGTGACATAATTATGTTATGCAGCTTCAAGTTTTTGGTGATTATGTAATGCCATAGCTCAGGAACAGAGGAAACATTAGGCCAATACTGAATTGGTGGCAGAAATCTTGGTAGCCCACTTTGAAACGTTGGTGGCTGTCAAGATCGTCCGTGCTGAAGGGTTGAAGATGTGTCTGAAACATTCACTCTCCACAATTACAGCTTCTCTGTAGCAACATGCAGATTAGGTGATTATTGTTGCTCCATGTTATCAGGCTCTTTATGAGTATTCTCTGCTCCTCTATAAAAATACTCTCTAAATGAAGACAGCATATTTTTCACTGGAATTTAATCAGTGAGAATATGTATCACAATGTAACTCAAATTTCACCCCAAATATACACCATTCAGTAAGTGACTCTGTACCTTTGTAATAAGAGAAATAGTTGAACTTACCTCTTAGCACCACATTATCCAAGTAGTTTTGTTGCCTGAACCTTAATTGTTTCTGTCACGTTGGCATGTAATTGAACACACTTTGTGCCATCACAGTGTAATTTTGCATCAGAAGGTTGTGATCATTTCTCATATTTCTGTGAGACTGGGCTGGTCTGGGCAGACATGGATGTAAACTGTGATTTGACTTGGTACACATAAAAATGGAGGAGAGTATTGGACCTTTACCATTTACAAAAAAAATATTTTGACAAACTACATGTTAGTTAAATTTGAAATTGTAAAATAATTTGTTGAAGAATTAGTGAAATACACTCTCTTGCAGAGAGTAACACATCAATATTGATACCACTGTCACATCTGTAGTCCACTAAATATGAAACTACAGCCCGACCCTTGGTTAGCCTAGCTTAGCATAAAGATTGAGACAAGTGGGAGCAGTTACTCTGACTCTGTCTGAAGCAACAGCCAACTGATTCTTAGAAAATCTGTGCGAAAACCAAATATGCTAAATGTAAAAATGACACTTTTTTACAAGGGCGGTTATGTGCAGGACTGCTTCTTGGCCTGGAGCAGTGAATTCCTGGAAGTTGGCAGACAATCAGTGTAAAAAGTATAGCTATTTCCCACTGTGTCCAGTCTTTATGCTCAGCAAAGCTAAGCTCTATCTGTATACAGAACAGACAGATAATGAAAGTGATGTTCATCTTCTCATCTCTTGCCAAGAGTTCAGAAAGTGTCAGACTTTTCCTTAAATTGTAACATTGGCTGACATCTTCCTGCTCTCCTGTCTTTCTCCAGCGTACACCTACTTCTACAAAGGTTCAAAGTACTGGAAGTTTGACAACCACCGCATGAAGAGCGAACCAGGCTATCCCAAGTCCATCCTGAAAGACTTCATGGGCTGCACTGTGGACCTGGACACAGACAGAGACACGGACACAGACTCAGGACGCAAATACCCAGATTTGAACCGGCCACCATTCAACCCCGACGCAGACGGACGGGACGGGGACAAGGGCAAAGACCGGGATGGAACGGACCGCGGGGGAACAGACAAGGACACGGGCAAAGGGTCGGACAACGACAAAGACGAAGACTACCGCGAGGGTCGTGAGGAAGAAACCAACGAGGTGGACGTGGTGCTGAAGGTGGACGACAGCGAGGAGCGGACCATGAACATCCTGATGGTGACCATCCCCCTCGTCCTGGTGCTGTGCATCCTGGGACTGATCTACGCCATCATCAACACGTTGCAGAGCAAAGGGGCGCCGCGGCTGCTGGTGCACTGTAAGCGCTCGCTGCAGGACTGGGTCTGACCCTCATCATGAGTGGACACTTGAACTTTGAACTTCAATTGGACCTTAGACACCACCCCCCCCAATCCAAGCCTCTCCCTGTGATTCATCCGTCTCAAGTCTCTGTGCTCAGTGGCTCCTGCAACTCATAGTACATGTGATAGAAAATACAATACTGTACTGACACACACTCACACACACACACACACACACAC
>JAOWBC010000001.1:27790148-27811493 GCA_028566105.1 Hypoplectrus providencianus
ACTACAAAGAGAGCCCAGATGAGGTGTTGAGATTTAATGCAAACCTGCTGTGTCGGTGCATTTTATTATGATATGTACTTCTCCCATCTGTACCATAAAACTTATATATGCGTTACACTCTTCTTTGCGAGCGTTAGAATGTGTATGCAGACAGAACCAGCGCAGGCTCTGGTTTCATGCTGCTGTTAAACCTATTATCATAACATCCGGCATGAAAGCTCATAAAATTATGGGATGTAATAAAGTTAATGAGCAACACATCACAAGGGACGCATTGCATGTGTATCTGTAGTGTGTGTGTGTCTAGAAAGCTATGAAGATGTACTGGTGTGCAGTGTTGGTCAGTGGTGTTTTATTCTGTACCACTTTACGCTGATGTCACTACTTTAAACAGTATCTATAGGGTGACAGATAGTATTTTCCAATACATAAGTAGTGACATTGGAGATTTTTATCCCAATAATGTTTGAGATGAGTGTATCAGCAAACTCCATTAATCCTTAAAAAAAACTTTATTGGATAAAAAAAGAAATGCATACTGTTGGTTTTTCCCTCAACAAATAGCCAGTGTGGCACAGGACAAGTTAAAGGCTGTGCAGGCTGAACTGAGAACTTTGTTGACGTTACAGTCAAGTGGTCACACAGTCCTAAGTTCACATGAGGCCAACAAGCTGAGCTACAGTGTGTGTCTCTAAATGCTTGTCTTTGTTATGACGTTGTGAAGATGGTGAGAAAGATTCTAAGTCTGATCTAAATTGTCTAGTGTTACATGTGTTTCTGATTTAGGAACAGGTGAAAAAAAAAATACATTTTTTCTTTGTTTTTGTTTTCACAAGTTGGGAAGCAACATCTCCAAAGAATATGCATTGTAATATATTGCATCTACGGCTTTGTAGTTATGATTTTAATGCCATAACTGATTCAGTGATTATAGCAATAAGTGGACACTTGCTGTCATATAACAGTGAACACTGACTTATTTTAGCGATATAACACAGTGAATTCTATTCATATATTCATCCATTCATACATATTTAGAATAACTTGTGTTTTTATTTCATATGGCTATAAGTGTTTGGCAACATAAAATTGAATTTTCAATTTTAAAATTTTAGGTTTACGGTAGAGAATCAGAAAGGTGCCTGCATTTTATATTGAGCAAGACAATGTGTATTTTTATTTATTATTTATTTATTTTTTCTTTATTTATTTATTTTTGTGTGTAGTGTTACCAAAATGGTTCTTTTTATAGAACAACATTATTTACCAATATTTGCTTATCCTGGTGATGAATGTCTCATCTACTGGCTCTGATTTGTTTGTTCTGATTACTGTTTCATTAATTGTGGTTCATACATGGCTGATTTCAAATATGTAATAATTTTTTTTTTTTTTAAGTCAGTCACACGTCTGTCAATTCATTCACAAGTGTATTTTTATGGGTGTGTATGATAGCTGTGTTTCACTGCAAGTATTCAGCTGACATTGCAGAAAACACAGTCACCTCACTGAGCATCTGGACACAAGATTAGTCAGACATTCTCATGATTTCTGGCAGTCTAACAGCTGTTTGGGCTGCAGCCGCTCACACACAAACAAGAGAGCACACACCTACAAACACACATTACCTTCATCTGGAGAAACTCTGCCTCCATCAGGGCAGGGACATCTGGAGCTGAGTCCAGAGAGAGGCAGCGTTAGCAGGCCACACAGCAGGAGGGACGCCCCTGGTCCTGGAGTGGCTCTGGAGATGCTGTCATGTTTTCCAGGCAGCTGGCAGAGGAATGGTGCGGCGGGCTGCTAACTGGCAGAAAACAAACAGATGCCAAATGGAGAATGGAATGAAAGACACACCACTGCATGTGTGTGTCCGTGTGTGAGGAAATGAAAAACCTTAACACACCAGGTGGATTCCCATGGCCCTTTGCCTTATTCTGCTTTCGGGGGAAATAACCCACATTCATAGTGGATATTTGCCATGATGGATATAAATTATTTACAATAACATTAATGCTGACCTCACTGATGTGTTCTTGAGAAAGGACACTGTAATGGAATAAACAGCTGCAACTGGGTTAAATAACAAGGACATTAGGCGGGCACTCTAGCTCCTTATATACATAATAAATCAGCTAGTCCACCTTTATAGTTTGCAGTGATAGTTCAACATTTAGGGAAATTAAATGAGATAAGAAGACGATCTAAGCACACTAATTCAAAAATTGCATCTATTTTGTTTAATCTGTACACAAGCAGGAACAGGAATATACACTGCTGCTACTGTTTTTTTTTTTTGTTTTTTTTCAGTTTCACAGCCACATGACCACAGCTGGGGTCATTATCTTGGACAGATCAAAATTTAAAATCAAAAAATGCCAAAATGCAATAAAAACAAAGTTGGTGGCCATTATTATTCACAGACAATTTGCCTCAGTAAAACATATGTGTGGTAAGAAAAATACTAATGCACTGATTGGATTTAACACTGTGGTGCTGTTGACACATGTTGCTGATGATTACTAAATTTAATTTAACATTTTAAAATGGCAACTGCAGGATCAACGACACTTTCCTCTTAACAAATCTCATTATGTATGAAGCTAATAAGCTACATGGGGTTAATTTCTAAGTTTGATCTGTGGAGAGAGCCAGGCTAGGTGTTTCTCCTGTCACTTTATGCTAACATAATGAATATGCGTCCTGGTTGTAGCTATTTGACACCTCAATTTGAGAATGGAATCAACTTTACATTCAAAAAAATAATTGCGTCTATCACTAAAAGATTGTTGGTGTTTGGCATCCATACGCCATTGTCCCAGAGACACATATGCACTGAACACTAAAGAGACCGTTCAGCAGTGGCACCTCATGCAGTTCTAGTCATTAAACATGTGGAGTATTATATCTACTGCTGTATGGCACAAGACAAGAGTGCTTGAAGGCACAAAACAGGAAGACGCACTGCACTTTCAGCATAAATAGATCCAAGTACAAACATCCTGTTTATATGAAGCAAAGGGTTTCAGAGAATATGGTTCTATTTTGAGAAACATTAGCATGAACAATAATGCCTGCCAGGACACAGTCATTATTTGGACCACGGTCTCATTTGTTAATGCTGATTAAAGCAAGCTATCCAAATTAATTAGCAAAGTTTGCTGCCACAGGTAGCTAATTAAATAATGCTGCACTTCCATTCGCCTCTTTGTGCAAGAACGGCTGCCGCAGTCTAAAACAGTCAGACGAGGTGCACCATCACGCTGACAGAACTCTTTTCAGTTTGGGCCTCTACATCTCGGCTCCCATTCTCTCCCATTTTCATCTTTTTTTATGGCAGAATCACTTCTGGGCTCGCTTCATCTCCCTCTATCACTCCTGCTCATTCATCGCGCTGTCGAAGCGAGTCTGTTCTGTCTTCGTTTCAGCTTCTCCGTCAGATCCCGCCTGGGGCCAGAAGGATTCCTGTGATAGCATCCTCAAAGTTAAGATATGCCTGTGCGCTGACACACATGAAAGAGAGAGGAGAGACTGGAAGTCAGCGAGAGAGAGATGGAGAGAGAGAGAGAGAGAGAGAGAGAGCATCTGACTGAGAGACACTCGATGTGTTCGGTCCCTGCTGGCAGCTCAGTTTCAATTTGCTTGATTTCATTTGTAAAAATTTAAAAGTGCAAATTACTACATAATGTATTCTCTTTTGGTTATGTTTTTATAAAGTGGAAATGAAAGCAAATGGAGTCTGGTTTTTAAATTTTCATTTCCCGAAACCATATTGGGTTAAACCCTGCTTTATAAATGTCCCTCGCTGTTTTTGAAGTCTGCAACTAATTTTCTTGTGTTATCAGTCTCTTCTGACCTCCACTCATCTAACAACTCCTGCGCCTCTCTCATGTCCGCTTCCCAATAAAGGATTCTTTTGTAGAGCCGGAGCAGTCGGGCCCAACTCTCGCCTCTACGTGCATTCCAGCCTCCGTCTCGTCTCAGCTCAGGGCAATGGCTTCAGTCTTGATGCACTGACTGACTGGCTGAGTGGGCTGAGTAGGTGGCTGCTTGTCTATCTGCAGTCTGCCTGCATGGCTTTCTAACAGGCTGACAGGTTGATAACCAGCTAAGTGTGGGTGGTATTTGGAGTTCAGGTTTTTTTGCTTAGAGTGTCTGACACCATCCCCATTTCAATTTTAAGCAGCCAGTGAGTTTCTATGTGGAGTCCAACCAAGAATTCGGCCTTTAGTAAGACGTGCACGTAGAGTGACAAAAATAGGCAACTAAAACCTGTACTTGTTTTCTATTCAGATTCAGACTTCAACAAATGTCTGTCTTGGTTCTGTTATTGTGTTTACATATGCATGTACTCATTCAAATAGGAAGTGAAACACTGGATTGTATATTTTCTAATGGTATGGTAATACTGGGTACTGGATTGCAGTACCTGGGGAAAAAAAAAAAAAAAAAAAAAAATATATATATATATATATATATGAGCAAAGTTGTAACCGAAAGTCCATATTTCCATCAGTGAAGGCAGATCTACTGTGCATCTTGCTGACATACAGGCTATTTGACCTGCAGGACATCTGACTGTCCTCCTAGCTGCTGAATGGCTCAATGGCAGCTTTGTCCTCACACTGTGACCTCTCCAGTTTCCACCTTTGAGTTTGACAGGTCCCATTGAGAACAGCAAAAGGGGAATACCATCAGATATGAACAGTGACAATCCAGCAAGAACATAACTAACAAATCTGTCCAAAAAACAAAACCTATCTGTATATTTGGTCTTTGAAAAAGAATCTAGCCGTGTGTTTTATTATGCACCTAGCTATTAAATATTGATCGGCCCCTTAGTGGACTGGATTTCACACATACAGACTGTCTTGGATACATTGTGTTATGCATACAGTGCATGCATTACCATGAGCTCTAGCTAGATATCTTTGAGCCGTACTTCAAGGGAAAGTCCAGTGTTTAGGGGACCAGGCTTTCCCTCAACAGTTGGATGCAAATATTAATACCACCCGTCTATTTGTAAGTATGAAGATAGACCCAGCAGGCAAATAGCTAGGCCCATTTGTGATCTCAGCACTCTATATGTGATTTGGTCTCATACATCCAGCAAGTGCCTCAGGCTGCACAGCAAACTCAACATGCACTCCAGGGAAGAAGATGAGCAGGGAAGAAGATGAGCAGGGCAGAGCGGCGCATTCTGTATGATTTAAACTTTGGCAAGTACATTTTATCATTTCGAGCAGAAAGTAGACACATGTGAGGCTCCAAAAAGGAATTTGGAGATGCAACCTAAAGCTGAATAACATGTAATGAAACAACATTTAGGTTGGTGTATGGAGCACTATGAAGCAGATAGTACTGGGCGCTGAGGGGCTAGCAGGAACCTTAGCTTAGCACAAAGACAGAAAGCAGAGAGAAACAGTTTACTTAAATCAAGGTTAAAAATATGCACCTCCTTTACATTCATAACCAACAGGAGCAACAACAAACTCTTTTATCTCTAGTTGTAACGCAAAATGTCTTCTGACAACCTTCACTAAGCCTGTTAGCTTTTTGTTGCTAGCTGCTGCTAATCCATCAAGCTGTCTGAGCTAGCATAGCGACTTTTACTCAGTAAACTACTAAACAGGTTAAAAAGATAAAGAAAGATGCTAAAGCCTGCAGATATCTGCATAAAAGGGAAAGTAAAAATCTGTAGTGTTAAAAGTGAGCGTAAAATGCTGACGGAGGATGACAGATGATGAGTCAGAGCTGGAGCTGCATGGTGCTGAGTATGATTGGCTTTTCTGTGTGCAAGGGGCGGGGCTTAACAAAGAGCGAAACAAGACATTTAGACTTTTTTAGTGGGTTATTGTAGTGACGGATTCCTACGGCAGGAAATTATCAGAAACAAGGAGTGTAGTGATGAACAGATGCTGAATAGAGAATGAAAATCCTACGTTTTGCAGGATTTAAAATGGTTTCATCATTGCCGATTTGGGTTACAAATAAAACTTTTAGCTGAAATACATTCAGCAAAAAAAATCCCCATTTAACGCGGTTTATTCTATATTTATTATTCGGCAAAATGAGACTCTTAAAACCCTACAGAGAGTAAAAAAGCAAACTAATTTCATTATATTCTCATTCAGGGTTGTAAAATAGAGTTAGAATCAGATCTAGCGGGGAGACAATGCATGCTGGGCGGAAATGAAATGAGACACCACTATAAGAGCATCTCCTCCACCCGGTTTCTCTCCGAAGCATGGAATGTGTTTGCATTGGTATTTGTATTTTGCTGTCTTGTTATTTCATCTGGCTCAGGAATGCAGACAGATAGTAAGTTAGAAACCACCGCTGTATTCACCACTAATGCACATCCCTGGGGTGACACACACACACACACAGTAGTCAGCTTGGTAGATTTATAGGGCTATTTATCGTGCCAGTCGGCCCGTCTGTCTAGTCCTCTTCTATTCTTGTCATGCAGCTGCGTAGGTGTGGATTAAACCTCTTCCTGGATGATGCACGCCACAAGTCCATTGCACTTAATGAGAATAGATGCCATTTAAATGTTATGCGGCTAGACCAGGCCGGAAATATAAGGAAGCTGTGGTCGTGTTCTGCATTGTGCAACAACTGCACATGCTGAAGCAACCGGAGACAATTCATGGGAAATTGTGTTTCTTGGGCTCCCTGGGGGCACAGTGGGCTATAAGAGGCGTATTGCACTGTCTGGTGCACACAACCTTTGTCGTGTGTAATCTCTGCCAACCCTCCCATTCTGTTTTCTCCCCGTTTTCTCTCTGTAAGCTTGAGTGCAGTAGAGCAGTTATCTTCACCTAAAAAAAAAAAAAACTGTTTTTAAGCCCCGAGGCTCATGCGACAGGTGTGGCAGGCATGTCAATTTGCAATAGAGATAACAAGAGGGATGGTACAATAGAAAATGTCATGTTGTTTCAAAACATCTTCACCTCCCAAACATAGCCAGCACGTGAGGTTTGTGGTTTTAAAATGAGTACATCACAACAACAAGAAGTACAAATGAGACGGGGAGTAAAGAATGTCAAAAATGAGCCTGAGGAAGAATTGAATTGAGACCTCAAATGCAGGCAGACAAGAAGTAGGGGGTCAAGGGGGGGGGCAGCCTAACAAGGCTAAGTTATAGGTCTCCTGCTTCAATGGGGGAATTACAATGAAGCCCTACGTCCCTGAGGACATGGGATATTGTGTGTTTTACACAATGTCTTGTGTTTGTGGGACCTTGTGTTTACGTGGGTGTCTGCATCGTTGTATTGCTTTGAGTTCATGTGATGTTTTCCCTGCTGGCTACATGTGCAGCCGCCTGACGCTGACTGATAAAGTGCCGTATGTGGAAGGAACTGCTGGTACAACACCATGTCCCTGACTACACAGAGAAACTTGAAGTTTTTGAAAGACAGTAAGAAGAATCCTCCATATGAATAATTCTGTCAGATTTTTTCCCGTGTCTCTGAGTAAGGTAACTTGCACTGACAAATACGAGACATAGAAAGTACTTCTGTAGCATCTCCCAGCTTGAGTGAGCAGTCAGCGAGGACACTCTGATGTCACGCTAGTTTAACACGCATTAAGCGCTTTTGAGAAGTTTAAATTTCTCCTTAACTGCTTCACTTTTTTGTGTGTGTTACAATTCAGACGTCGCTAAGAAAAATAATGAGGCTGTTTTGAAGAGAGCCTGATAAAGACATCACTCCTTAAAAATATTGGCGTGCACTTTTTTTCACTCCTTAAGATGCACTCAAGGAGCAAAAACTTCTACATAAATCCCTCAGCAGAAGCTCTTAGGCAGCACTTTCTCAGAATAATAACAGGAAATGTAACATTTTTGCTCATTCTCAGGTTCATATACTTTAGTTTTTTTTTACTTGGATATATTTACATGCTTTAATGATTAAAAGCACATTAATGCTTTCATTATTAACTAGACACTCAATTTTGGTTAGATGGAAGGATGTAACCTTTCCATCACACAATCAATGGATTAAAGGCTCCTAAAGGCTCCTTTTCGATACTTTACAAAACCTGAACTATAACACCTTTCAACCGCCATTCAAGGGGTTCACACATACAGACAGTTTTTCTGTTTTACAGCCACAGAACCAGCTCTCATCCAGCAAAACTTGTTCCATAGCAGCATGACCAATTAAAACATGTATCTCTGAATTTATCGTTTGTTTCAATGCAGTGTGATTGACACAGGCTACTGTTAGCTTTTTTAACATTAGCTTACAACGAAGTGGAACATAAACATCTTGCATTCAGTGTAAAGAACATAATCAAGATAAGCAGCAGAAATGTGTTGTAGAAGTCGTGCTTGGATGCCTGTTTTGGCTCACAAAGCCACAAGCGACAACGAGACAATGTCGTCTGCCATTGTTGTGATTATGCTTGCAGAGAGTGGTGACATATTTAGTGGCATAATGATGAGGCTCTCTAGTCTGTGGAAAAGCAAACAGGTTCAGAGAAGGTTAGCGAGCTGAACCAACTTGGAACCAGAACTAGGTTGCTGTTGATCAAAAAGGGAAAAGGATGAACAGTCTACCTGGCCTGCAGCTGTAAACTTATCTGTTCTTTCTATACATAAAATGGGGGCATCCCAGTGGATCACTGGTCCAACACAGACCACTAAGGCTCCGTGTTGTAGTGATGCTGGTTCATGTCCAGCCTTCGGTCCTTTGCACCATGTCTTACCCGCTTTCTTCCCTTCTGCTCCGTCTCTATCACATTATATAGAAGTTTGTGCAAAGCAACTTTCCTTCACACAGATTGGACTGAGATTTGGGGAAGGAGAAAAGGACAGCTGAGTGACAGAACCGGGGAGTGAGAAAATAATTAGAAGATGGGAGAGAGATTGATCTGCTTGTATGTGTGTGTGTGTGTGTGTGTGTGTGTGTGTGTGTGTGTGTGTGGTATTCGAATAAGCTGTTTAATGGAGTTACGAGCGTTTTTAGTAGGTGGCCAAATGGATGAGGGCCACTGAATGAAGTGTCCAACAGCTGGTTCTCCGTAACAACAGAAGGTGTTCCGATCAAATGGTCTTCACTGGTTTTGCAGTTTCCCTTCCTGATTAAACCTGTGGAGCATCTGGCTGAAGCCAGGCTGTGGACCTGCCCAAAGCCATCTGTCTAAACCAGAAATCTTTATGAAATATCCAATTGCACAGAAGAATATATTGCCAGTGACATGAGCTCTTCCTTAAATGTGTATCTAACTAAAAACAGAGCAATCTAACATGAAGCTAATGGGTCCAAAAGATACACAAGACAAGATTTTGATATAAATTACACCCATTGTTTTTGTCTGCCTGTATCAGGAAACAGGGCTGAAATTCAGAAGAGCATCCAATTCCAACTAAATCAATTCACTGTTTGCTCAAATCAAATTGTGGTGTTTGAACACTGGACAGAAACACTCTTTGCTCAGGGAAAGTGATGACTCAAAAAGAAAAGACATTTAAACTGCAGCACTGAGCTGTAATCCATCCAGAGAAAAGATAGAGCTAAAAACAACATTAAGCTATTGTTATGTCAGCCCACAGTTATCAATAGTGTGATAGTGGCAATGGATCGAGAGGTGAGAAATTGGCAATAGTTTGATTTCACTGATTGTAGTATTGCAAGTGTTATCCTTGTTGTGAAATCAGCTATGGAAAATGGCTCTGTATATCCCTGCATCAATTTATCATTACAGCTGCATATCAGTATTTTTATGTGTTTTTTGAAATGAGTTGTTTGGGGGAAGTGAGAACCCCCAACCACCTGAATCTGTATTTCAATCAGCTATACAAGCATTTAAGGACTTGTTTTGACAATCCCTTAATTTACTGTTTTAGTTGAGTCACATCGCTCTCACAACCCTGTCACAGCACAAAAACTCAAATAAATCAATTGTGAGCTTCTTTTTCAGTACCAAACAGCAGTCCGACAAAACCAGCCGGTGATCGCAGTGGAGCATGTCGGAACCAAATATTTCCCTGAGATGGTGGAAACAAAACAGAGCTCAAAGAAAGAGAAAATAATTCAATGAGAGGGATGAGAAATGATACTGTATGAAATGTGCCAATATGTTTACCAACTGAAGTGATGTGTCAGTAGATCATTTGTGTTTATGTGTGTATTTCTATTTGTATACCTGTGACATGCTGATGTCCACTATTAGTGCTTTGCTGCTTCTTGTATTGGCTCCAGTCCCAGATGTGTTGGAAAATGTTTAAAAAAAGAAAAAAATAGTGTCTGGCTTCATAAATCATCCAGAGGCGCACTGAGCTGAGTACATGTCTATGCCTCTTCCAAGAAATATGTTTGGATACATCTGATTTAGGCTGACCATTGCCAGTGCCCAGTCTCATGACTCCTATCTTACATCTGTACCCAGATTTCAAGGACAATCACATCTCTGACACAATTCCAGTGCACAGTTGCAGATCTCTTACTCCAGCTGAATTTGCATTTGCATCAAGTACATCATTTTTGTCACTTGGTGCTAATTTGCATCTTATTGCATCTTTGCATTTACTTTGTGTGCAGTCATGCTGCCTGCACACAAAAAAATCACTTCTTGTTTGGTGTGAACTAAGCTGCAGGTCCTGAGAAGTGAAACCGATGCAGAAGTGCCAAATTCCTCCACTGGCCACATGGGTTAACCAGGAGTGAGGCCCTGCCAGAAAGGTGATGACTGAAACCAGACATATGGGTGATGTCTTGGAGATGACATCCATATTTTAAACCATGTCCTGTGTGAATACATCATTTTATAGACTGTGCATAGCTGAAACTTTACCTCCCTCTGCATGATTGGCACCTTTGTCATTGTTGTGTCTGGTTATGTTATATAATTCCATTGGAATCTGGGATGGGTTGAAGGAATATGACATTCATTTTCTTTCTTAGAAAAGCTCTTTATTATCTAGCTATTATTTATCATGTGGTTACGACTGCCAATGAAGATTTTTTCATCACAGTCCTTATGGATCAAATGAAATCTAGTCGTCTCTATCAATTCTTTCTCACTTACCATAGTGAGCTGGTGAATCTTGTAACTGATGAATGAAAAATGAATCAGAAAACTGTTAGGATTTGATTTTGAAACATTGAATCCTGTCCCTGCATCTTTCTTCACCTTGTTTCACACAGAACACTGCAGAAACATCACTCATGCTGAGTTTTTTCCAGTAACCTTTCCATTAGCGGGCTACTTAACCCTGCACATGTGATTTACAGTAGCGCCGCTGCCGGGTGAGTTTGCCAATGCATGTTTCTGCGTGAGAGAAAAAGAAAGAGCCAATAAGCCAATTCATGAGGTCAGCCAATCCACTGCCCCTCTCCCCTGGCACAGAGGATTGTGGGAGGTGAGCCAGAATGTCGTCCTTCGTGGTAAAAGAATAGATATTTTTGCCTTGATCCTTGCTGTGCTCTTTCCAGTAAAAACAAACAAAAAGAAGTGTGGGACATGATTTGCCAGGAAACTGGCAGCTTGATCTTGACCCAATTCTCACTGGAGTGCTCTCTTTTCATGCCCAAACATCTGCTATCACAGACTCTCCCCAAACAATATCCTACTGAACTGTTTCCAGTATTTACTCTTGTACAGTATATGTGGATCTAGTCTGTGAAATTACAGCAATGTTGCCAGTCAGGAACTTTCAAAGCACTGTAATGTTCCTTAAACGATCCCATCAATCTTTTTTTTTTTGTACAAATTGTGAATTGTCATTTCAGAATGAAGCCCTTTAATTATTTAGAGACCAATTAGTCAAACCACATAGCCTGGAGCAAATGCAGTTGTTTGTAGTGGGCTCGGGTGATCCATAGGGGATAGAGGTAGAGTGGATATGACTCTGCACACATCATCTTTACCGTGCACATAACACAACAAACAGGCGCTACAAGTATTTTAGTTAAGGCACAAACAATGTAGGAACACTGAATGATGTCAGGTTCAGAGAGCTCAAACTTAATTTGTGCATATAATAACTATTCTGTGTCCTGACGTGTGTGTGCGATCTTTATTAATAAAGGTTAGCCCATTATTTTGAAATGTCAGCATGCAGTTTTTGATTGGTAGAAATGTGAAGAGGTGGAAAATGGTCACAGCAACCCGGTCATAAAAAGTGTTGTCATGAAATGAAAGTGTCGACACAAAATGAGAATTTCGAAAGGGCAATATGGATCTGAACAACCGTAAAAATAAGTCTGAATAAATACCGTTTCATAATATTGAATTAACTTTTAATAAGTGAATGCAATAATTAATAATTCATTGCTATTACTTATGTATCAATAAATGATTCATTTGACAATATGTTGTCTTGCTTATTTATTTATTTATTTACTATCAGCCTTTCCCTCTCTCTCAGTATCGTCCCCTGTGTCCTCACTCCAATCTAGACAGAGTGCCAGCCTGAGTTCATTATGACGATCCCAAAGGGAACATTGGAGGGCTCACATCATCCAATCACACTAACCAGGAAATGAGTCAATGTTACCAAGGGGACCAGCAGTCAGGGTCACCATAGGCAAGGCAGGGAGGACTGCTCTGACTCCGACACTTACATGCACGGGCAGTGTCTTGAAACATTTTAAATAAATGGTGGAAAAATAGAGATGCCTGCAGTTACATTTTATTAAATTAGCTACCAATGTCATGTAAACTCCCAACTACTGCTTCAATATTTAACATCAAAGTGAGAGTAAAGCCATAACTGTTGTCCCAGACATATTTGAATTGAAGCTCTTTCAAATAAGAAGCAAACTAATGTATTTTATAATAATGTCAACAACACAACTCAATCAGGAAGTCAAAACTAAATCAAAATATGTCAGAGAAAAATTGTTAATGTCCTGAAATGACTGCTGAGAAAGTTACATTGTATGTTAAGTCTTAAGAAAAAGACGGAAAATATGACTGTCCATCATACTGAGCTCCTCTTGGTTCATACACCCCACTCTCTTTCTTTGATCATTTATACATCCATCCATCTCAATCTCTATCTCTGGTGTAGGCTGGTGTTCCTGTAATTACTGCCTCCTACTCCGTCTGTCACACTCACACACACACACACACATACGTTCACACACACAGACAGACAATAAACACAAGGCTTTTTACATTTCATTTTATTTTTTCATGTCTCTGATCCCCATTTATGCAAATTACAGGGCTTCATCAGATTGAGTCTGCCTACCCTGCTTCACTGTGATTCTCTTGTGTTTCACAGGATTTCCATATGACTCTGGTAATTACATCTAGCTATTCGGCCTACGCATGGGGACACTGCGCCATGGGTGGTGGACCAACCGCAGTTCAATGAAAGGTCAACAAATAAACAGGAGTATCTTGTTTCATACAGTCCTGCTGCATGCGTTGCTTATGGGTGTGTCAGTGACTATATTCTGCGTTTGTTTGGCCATGAAAGATTCAGCTTCATATTACAACATAGTGAGCTACTTTTAAGAGCATTGATCAGTTCCCAGGAGCCCAGTCAAGAGGGAAAGCCTCCATCATTGTTAGTAACCTTACGGTTTAATTCAATGGCTATTTCCTCTGAAGGGATCAATGACATGATTCAGAGTCAATTTCTCACTCAGTGAGTGGACTCGAGGCAAATAGAAGAGGGCTGCTAGGTTCCGATGAGGAGGACCTGCTGAGAATAGAAGATAGAAATTCAGTGTTTACCTAACAGCTACAAATATAAAAGTGGTGGATAAAAAGGGGGCAGTCTACAGTAGGACCTCTAGTCAGAAACAATGCAATTTTTGTTATTTGGAAAATGCTGATGCAGTTAACATCCACAGTGATGGCTCCCAGAGCTACAAAAAAAGTATTGGAAAAAACAAACAAAAAATAGATAGCCTGCTACATAAATCATTTAATAAACTGCAAAGTATTTATCTACTTATTTTTTGTGGGTGGTAAACCAGAGGCCATTTCTTCATGTTGCTGCACTTTGGATGCTGAATGAAAAGCAATTAGCAAAACAATGTGTTGTGGCATTGCAGCAAAATAATAATAATTTAGCAATAGCACTTGTATTGGCATGTGATCTCCAGAGGTGCAGTGTATTACCTGAGGTGGATTTACTCTCATTTTATTTCCTGTCTGTAGCTTGTCCTCTGCCTTGTCTGTATAAATCACCTCTTCACAACACAAACCTGCAGTCAGAGTGCCTGTCACCACCCTGCTCTCAGGCAGGTTGTATTTATCCCCTCCTTTGGAAGGACAGTTAGCGCCACCAATGACAGGACGTCCTGAATTTAACAACAGGCATCCTATAGGAAGCACAATATTAATTGACCTCCAGGGATCTCAGTGTGTATAAATCACAAGCCTCATTGATTTACTTATTGATTGCTTTTACTTTGATGCTTCAGTAGATACAATAACCAGCTTAACTTGACTGCTGTGCTGGGTATTTATTGCTGTCATTGCTAATGGGTATTGTAATTGGCATATTTGGAGAGGTTTTTAAGCATGTTTTAGGAAGGAATACAGAAGCAGAGTCTGCTCACCACTATGACCATTCTTTCACAACTGACAACCACAAGGGCAAAGAACAAAACCATGATGGATTGGTGGGTGAGAAAGAGGAGAGGACCTTTAAAGAGAAAAGGAGGTTTAATGGAGTAGAGGAAAGAAGGGAGACGGAAGAGGGGCGGAAGGGGAAACAGTAGCTTATTATCTGACCGCCATGGTTCCAGACCAGTTGCTCTCAAAGTGGAGGTCCCAAAGCCAAATGAGTGATGGTTTCAATTCACTATAATGATCCCTATTTGGCAAAGTGTTCTGACACTGACCTCTGTCCCTGTCTTGACTGACTGGATTTTCATCGCCTTCTTTGTTTCAGTGCAAATGACAACAGTTGTCTTTCTGTATGCAGCCACGGAAAAAGACAAATCTAGATCTTGCCTCTGGTGTCTTTTAAAGGAGTCCATGACATGAAAATATTTGGGGTCAGTAGAGGTTCAAGAATAAATGTGATGAATTTAGCTGCACTGCATGAAAACACAAACCCAGTGTGGAGCATGTCACTGTCAGCGTACTGACACAGACTCTGCTGGCATTTCTAAACAGTTTTAGAGTACCTCCAACCACTGTAAATTAGATTATTGTTTTGATGTATCAGGAACCATGAGGGCGGTTAGGACTCTTGCCTCACAGCAAGAACGTTACTGGTTTGATACTGGCTTGCGGCTCATCTGGGTGGAGTTTGCACATTATCCCCCCCCAATGAATCAATGTATCAGAAAATGTATCAGTAAAGGTGCACTCCACCCATTTTGCACATGACGATCATTTACTCATCACAAGGGGGACTATTGAGCCTATGAAAGCAGCTTTTTTGTCTGAAGTGGATCTGTAGAAGCTTTTGTCATGTTGTTAAAAAATAGCTTGTATGATTTCATCAGGGTTATTATCCATAGGAATTTTAACTTTTTAACAGAAGGCGTGCTTTATGAAGTGGCTGCTTAGAATTTTACGCTTTTATGTCTGTGACATTTACAAAAGTCTAAAGGTTAATGGTATAATGTGTAAGAAATTACTATAATTTCAGGATAAAACTTTCAAAAAAGAACTGGAATTATTGTTACTCATAATTTAGCGTTAAAGTAATTTGGTTTATTTGAGCTACTACCACAAAGTTGTCTGCTCTTTTCACAGAAGCTAAGAAGTAATTATTAGCTACTATTTAAATTTGATTAATTTAACACTATTACTGAATATCAGAAGGTAATCAAGTACTCATTACAGCCAAAAGAAACAGCATTAGTCACAGCATTACTTTGTAAGTCCCACACCACAGTGGCATTCTTTAACTTAACTTTCAAAAACAATGGCATGCTATCAAGCTGGCCCTGGCCTGTTCAGGCTTGTAATACCACTTGTACCTCCAGAGTGGATAGTGAGTCACTTTAACGTCCAGTCTGCCATCAGCCCATCATGAGAGGATGAAGAAGCTGAGCTGCCCTGAGGGATTGTCAATCACATTGAAGGTACAGCCAACAGTTAGTGACACAGTAAACACAAAGCTGGCTAAAGCTTTTGGCAGGTGACCTTTATCACCGTATCAACCTGTCACGACAAGAAATACTGTTTTGGCAAAGAAAAACATCAGTATCCAATGTTTTCATTTTAATCATTGTTTTAATGTCCACCAACCTGGTGCAATAATAAATTGCTGGAATAGTCCTATGTCCACATTAAGCTGAGCTGTGCCTTGACTTAAGAAAATGCTGCATGTCTACTAGTGACTGTAAATTTTTTCATCGTACATGTCTGTGTACATGAACCTGTTGTTGCATTTCACATAGTGCACATGTTTCTGATTTATATATATATTTCTGTCACACTTGTAAAGTAAGAAGTCAGCTCCTGTTCAAAGCCCAGAATTGTTTGCTGAGTCAAATCGTTAAAAATCTATTTTATTTTTTACAGCACCGTGTAATAAAAGCCTTTTCTATGATGGTTTACCAGCCATCACTCCAACTAAATGATTTAGCTGGCAGAGATACCCTCGGGCATAACTCACCGCCAGTTATTATGATGGAGGGGTCACAGGTCAAACCAATTCATCACAGCCAGGTGGAGTGCAGTAAATGATGGGGCAATACACACACATGCAAAACACACATACATGCACACACACAAAGTGGCAGCTCTTTAATGCCAGTCTTGCTTGCTCAGTAAGGAAACTGAATAGCAAATGCTTACTCATAATAATGTATGACCCATGTGTTCACGCTGAGGTCGTTGTTATTGTAGCTTATAAAAGCTGAACCTACTTTTCATGTTATCACAGTAACCTTTTTCTTCTTTTCTTATTTGTGTGCTCATTCAACATAGATTTAATTCCTTCCTTCCTTCTTCCTTTGTTAAATAATCTAAAAAGGGGTGCTACCTTATCTGGTCTACAGCTGTAAAGTGAAGATCTGGGTGGAGAATTACTTTTTGGTTATTTTCCTTTACGCACTAAACACAGTTTCATCAGGAGAAGGAGAGAAGTGGTGGAAGTGTGGAGGGGGTGGAGCAGGGGAGGGGAGGAAGAGATTCAGGTGACATCACCTCCTTCCTCTTACAACTACGTTTGTGACTGTGTGCTGCTGCTGCTGCCGGGGGAAATGGTGCTTGCCTAGCATTTGTGTGTTTGTTTGTATGAGATAATGTTGGTGCGTGATAGACTTCCAATTCCCAGATGATTCATTTATAAAAAACAAAAGTTACCTTTCTTGAATGTCTAAGTATGTGAACGTGCAAGTGTGGGTGTTTTGAGGATGGGCTGTGGTGAGACAGGATATTCACCACCCTGCCAGTCATTTCTGACACCTCAATGATGTCAAATACTGGAAAACAATCAAACATTAACCACAATGTCCAGTAAATATGTGCTCCCATGAAACCAAGGCTACCAGGAACATTAACCACATGGCTTGTTACCAACTTGCAACAGCAATAAAAAGGACTGAGCTATTTTGCAGTGTAGCTTAGCAAACAGCTAAAGCAGGGGGAAACAGCTAGCCCAGCTATATACATGGGTAAAAAGAAATAACATTTAAAGACTGTAGCTTCACATTTAGTACAGTGTTATTGATTATTTCATCTACCTCTTGTCAAGAAATAAATTATTCCCCAAATCTAAAACTATTTTTTCAAAGTAATCAGTATTTCTTACTTTTTTTGGAGGAAACCATGTTCACTATACAGCCTCCAAAAGTCAGATCAGTCAAAATTTCAACAAAGCTCAAACCTGGCAATGCACCCAGTGAATATAAACATCCAAATCCATTCACAATACCTTCATCAAATGATATATGAATGAATTGATAAGCTTTTCCACACAAACCACTGGCACACATTCAGTCGCCTTTGCACTGCATACTAACAATAATGTCTTTCAATCAAAGTGTTTTGGTGTCTGGATACACCAAGAGCTGTCGTGCTCATCATCAGTCCTGAAGTTAACTCATTTTCCATTTTGTTGATCTGATGAAAAGTGGAAGGAAAATTGAAAATTTTCCAATTTCTCTCATCTTTAATTTCACTTTGACTGGATCATTGCCTTTTCTGTAATTCTGCTGTTTTGCTCCCTCAGTGAATCCAGATGTTTGAGAGATATAGTTAATGCTGTTTTGACATGTGGTCAGACAGGCAGTGTAATGAAGAGGCATCCATCAGACAGACCGGTCAGTCAAACAGAGACCTCACAAAGATAAACTCATCATATACACTTGCTGGTACTTGGCCTTTAACCCTAAAGACAGTCACACTGGCAGACAGATGTAAACAGTCTCACAGACAGATATCTTTGTCATGTAATGGCTACAAAACTCTAAAATTAAGTGATAATTGTCTTATACCATTACAGGTGATAAAAACCCTCTCAAAGCATTTTGGAAAAACTCATAAATGTGTGTCCAGCAGGTTCAACAAGAGAATGTTTTTCTTAGCTCCTGAAAAGTTCTAAATATACAAAAGTTCTGCCCAACAGCTGTAGTTTAAGGCACCTACGCATCAACACATGTGACACATACCCTTGTACAAAACACAGACCCAGGTCTCGTGTTTATAAGAGTGATAGAAGAAGACTTTGAAGAGCAGATAACAAACTGCAGACTCCATTCGTTTAGGACTGGAACATGACAGTGACCTGGATTCCTGTTTTCTGTTAGTGTGTGTATGTTTGTGTGTATACATACACATACATGTGTGGTGTATGTAGGTGGCAAAGATCCAGTCTATGGCAAGTTGCTTTATCATTTCTTAGCTAGACTGGCTATTTGTCATTTATACCATCTCACTTTTTCCAGTGAAAGCTCCAATTCATGATATCTGTAATTCTGTTTTGAATGTTAAGATTAAAGCTAATGTTGCTATGCAAGATATCTATATTGGGCCACATGGTGATGTGGTGATGTGATTAGCACTCTTATGTCACAGCAAGAAGGTCGCCAGTGTTCGCCAGAGTTCACAAAGTTTTTTCCCGTGTTGGCATTGGTTCTCTCTGGTTACTCCGGTTTTCCTCCCACCAAATAAAAAAATGCAGCTTTGGTTAATTGGTGACCCTAAATCACCTGTAGGTGTGACCGATGTCAATGCCCCCCCAACACGAGACAGGTTCGGATAAGCTGTTTGAGTGAGGAATGAATGAAGATATAGGATTTTAGAGTTTCTAAAATGTTATTTAAGTGCACAACATTGATCAACACTAAAAACAGATGATTATGTGATATGTTCTGAAAAGGTCATCATCAGGCTGACATTTAGCTTTGGTCAGCCTGAAGCTAGGTTGTCCACTGGTGCTCTTTTAGTATCACAATTGACAAACCTTCCTGCTGTTTCAAAAAAAAAAAAAAAAGACATATTCCTCTTTCGAACAGTCCCCATCGACCTTCTGTCTAAGGGATACATCACATGCATTTTTTTCTATTCCAATCTTACTGAGCCACTCACAGCTGTACTGACCATGACCACATTAAACCTACATACCCCCCTTTCCCATGACCCTAGCTGTGTTTGCCGTCTGCTACTGTGTTTGATTCCCAGGACCTAGAGACAGGACATCCTGGGAGAACAATACACGCTGAAATCACATACAGACACACACAGATCACAGTTTGGGTGGATCGATGACCGGAGGACAGAAAAGGCCAATCAATCAGTAGAGTTGTAATGATAATAAAGTCTTTTCCCTGGAACTGTACAATGGATTATTTTGTAACATTTGTGAGACAGCTTGTTCTTCCTCTCGGCATCAACACAGTGGAAGAAAAACATATTTAAAGCCAATATCTTCATGAATGACAATCCTCTGTGTCAGTTTTAAAATCTGATTAGGAAAATGTCTCTGTGCAAACGAAAACAGAGTGTTTTAGATCTTGTGACAGATAAATAGTGTTTTATCTTAATCAGGAGGCTCGCTCTGTTACTGAATGTTTTATCTTAATCAAGCCCCTTATTCTTTTAGTGAATGACAACCAGACATTTGAAAAGCTGCTTCATGTCTGACTGGTACTGCCTCTCCTCAGCATTAACTTCATCAGCTGCTTGGAGAAAAAATGAATCAATTTTGTACAGAACAAACATTTACAGGTTAGATTAGATTCTACATTAATAATCCTCTGAAAGTGAGATCAGTGCGGCAGAAATGTGGTAGAAAATTAAGCAGAAATTAAAGATAAAATAGGAACATAATTTTAAAGGATGAAATAGTGGCTGAGATGATAAACTGTGTCACTGAACCATGACAATCAATTTTTAAAATAAAAAACCTACATTTAGAGAGGAATGATTTACCCGAAGAGCTCTGCTTCCAAACTTAGTGAAGCGTACGCTGGCTAAGCTAGTTTTAGCATTCACATAATGTAGTAAGATATGTTGCTGCTTCTTCCTATGGTTGAGTGGGCAACAAAAGAGGAATGGATGGTTCATATATGATTTTTGACGGACTGTGTTATTGTGTGCTTACTAAGAAACGATATTAGGTGGAGCAGAAAGTACAGAGATGAAAGAAAATGAGGGAAGATTGGAGAGCTTATAGCATTAGCATGTTCCTTGATTGTTAGCATGTTAGCAGTTATTCACCAGCTCTTTTAGTTCATCAACATGTTCTGATGAAATAGTTGATATACAAACCTTTCAACCAAATATATTTAAAATACAAATGACATGACATATTTTGTAAGACATAATTTAAATTGTTGTGAAGTCCTTTGTCATTTGTGTTGCAGTTTGTATTCTAACAGATCTGTTAAAGAAAATGGATGCTAGCCTACAACTAAAAAGCTAACTTTTTCATTGTGACCTTTGCTTAAGCACTGTCAGAAAGGCCTATTGGCCAGAGAGAGGTCAATGTGAATATGTGTTGCTGATTTATTGTTCCCTCGAGTGAATCCATTGATTTCAACAAATCCATTTGTAATAATTTGATTTTATTGTGGAATTTCACCATCTTAAAGTGTCTTGTGACCGAGTCTTGCACCACTACTGCTAACGACTAATACTACAAAATGGCTTGTTGAATTACTGTCAGGGTTTGACAGATTATGTGCTGTATAGGGAAAGACATTCTGAATATAATAATAGGGACAAAAACAATCAGAAACAGCTGACAAGAAGAAAGGCTGAAAAAGATGAAGGGTCTTAAACAACAAAGTCTTTGTGGAGGGACAGAACAAAGAGCAGGTTAATTATTGAGACAAAAAAGGCACACATTAACCATTAACCAATCACAGAAGTTTACCGGATAAGGTAAGCAATGATGTAACCACTGCAGCATTAGATCTAATCTCTGTGGTTGACTGATTTAGAGGTAAGGGACTTTTTTCTAAAACT
>JAOWBC010000001.1:27857204-27870672 GCA_028566105.1 Hypoplectrus providencianus
TGTGTGTGTGTGTGTGTGTATGTGTTTGGGCATTATGCCTATGTTGTTGTCTGCCAATGTATATCCCCTGAGGCTTTGTCTAGCAACTTTCTAGTGAATTACACACCCACACACCCACACACACACACGCAGGTCATATAGGGGTAATATGATGAGACACAGAGGTCATGTTCACGGTCAGCTGGCTATATGGACCACTGGCTGCTGAGTGGGTACATGTAATATTTTGTTGACAGTTGCAGTAGGATGCAATAAAAAGAATATGATTTCTCATAGAGGTCGAGCAATATATTTTTTGAAGTGACATAAAGACGATGGCTAGAGTGCAGGAATAAGCCAATAGTCCATATCACTGGTCAACCTTCCCATAAAATCAGCTGTTTCTGCAAAGCACTGCAAAGGTTTAGCCCACATTTTCCAACTCTTTTGTTAGACAAATGGGTTGAAGGGATTTCATGGAGAGGGAAAATGCTCCTGGAGACGAGAAAAAAAAAGAAATGCTACTAGTGAGCAGGTTTTCATGCAGCCTGGTCTCGGATATAATTATAACATAGCTGTCCATGTGGTGATGTGATGTGCGGTCTCATGCTGTCCAGTTTGTTGATGACAGCGTGGTTGTTGGTGTGAAAGTTGCTGTAGTAATAAGTTATGCAGAGCTGCCGTTAGCCCAGCCTGGATCCCTGTCTCGTCTGCCTCACTTCTGCTTCCTCACATATCACCTATATTCTGCCGGCTGTTGTTTTCTCTGTGTGCTTCACCGAGCGAGTAATCTCCACTCGGAAGGACCTAAACTGAACTTTTGCAAACTGTTTCTTAAATGCAGAATTTCAGTTCACGTGAGGGAGTTATTTATTTATTTATTTTAGCAATAGGCAGTGTAGCAAGAAGAGATAAAAGAGGCAGAGTAGGAAATAAATCGCTATGTAGACAGCACATTTAGAGCTTGCAGATGTTAGAATTAATGTATTATATTATCACAACCCAAGGCATTCATTGCTACAATGTCATGCTGTGTTTTAAAAGGGCTAAATGATGCTCCAGAGTTAGGCTAAATTTGGCACGAGAAAGGAGCATTGGCTTTTGTGTAAAAGATTGGTTGTGTTTGGTCTTATTGGTTATCAATTGTTTTGGTGAGTGGGAATTATTGACAAGGGGGATGTTTGCTGTCAATAATTCCATATGTCTATGATATGATATTCATACTTAAACAAAAAGAGACAGCTGCAGCCCTACTTTCACACATTTGAAGCATGAGAAAAGTGTCAGCAGACACTAAGACCAAAAAGTTCCAAACTAAATATTTTAGAGTCCATAACAGAACCCAGTAGAATAACTTATGTTTTTATTGTTCACTGATTGATTCATAGCAAGGGGTGAGATCAAATTATAGGATCTAAGGATCTCAATAATTCACTGAACACATCTAAGCCATAAATTGAGGCCCTGTTTTGCTTTGATACCCCTTTTTATCCCTGGTTCGTGCAGAGTTGCCTCCTTAGGGTTCAGTCCTCAGCTCAGCTATGGTGGGAACCAGGAAGAGTCTGCGGCCTGTTGGCTAGCCACATCTGCTTTGCTTATATTCTCTGGCCATGACCATGCTTCACACTGCTGTGTGTGTAGTCTAGCATGTAACACAAAGCATACACGGAACCTCACGTGCATGTGGGTTAGTGTGCCTGTAGCCCTGTGGCAGTGCTTTCATGTAGACCACTGCCCTGTAGTGGGATTTATGCTGAATGTTGGCTCACAGTTACTGTCAATGACAAGTTAACTTCCAATAAATACTTGACAACTGCTTTAACTTCATTGGTGTTGCATGTCACAGCCCAATCCCCAATAATTACACTTGTAGCTCATCTATCGCTCTAATAACAAAGTTTGAGAAAAAAAATCTCCAAATATTATAGTATAATACAAGTGTATATTCAGACCATAAACCACCATTGGCAGAAAGCCTTATTCAAGCATTCTGTAGGTCTGGATAACCTCCAATAGATGTGCATGTGTTTCTGTTATTATGGCTTCAGGTGTCTGCATGGCCAGATGTGTTCACACATGTACACCTGGCATTTTGGTTAATGCTTACAGATGTCTATAATTTTGGTCTGCATGTGGGTGCTTGGCATAGACTCTTGTGGACAAAGGCAGAGGATAACGCTTATGTCATGCAGACACTGAAAATACAATCTGTCTTCAGGTCAGTCCAGATTTATTTATTTTCCTTCTTCAGAGCAACTAAAATCCTGTTAGACTGATCAATAAAAAATGATGAGTTGCAGTCCTAATGCCAGCTTGTCTAACTAATATTATTACCTCCAGCGGTTGGTTGGTTCTTGGTTCAGCTTGCCTGTTTTTGATTACAGAAAAAGTACTGGCACAGTTTTCATGAAACTTAGGAATGTGAAAAAATAATTACATTTTAAAGAATTTGTGTCCATGTGGTGCCATAATGGAAACGGCTATCATCATGTTGTTTAATTATTCTGAGCATCTTTGTACTGTCCACATGGTCCCCATATTACAACTCAAAGCTCATGAGTACACAGACGCCTAAAGAACAAATTTCAAGAAATGGGACCATCCGTGTAGATATCCAACACAGAGGTCTGGATCCTCTACACAGGCCTTTTCTAGGCCCCTCCTGGCATCCACAGCCTATTATTCTATGAACTTTGTGGGCCATCCTCACATGAGCCTTTATGGAGGTCTGCACTCTGTGTCTTTGCAGTTTAATAGTATTGATAATGTGGTGTGAAACTGGTGAAATTAGGTAAGAAACAAAAACAAAAAAATAATTAGATGAATAATTAAATACATTCCCACTGCAAATATCTCAAGAATTTGTTTTCATCTGGATTAAGACTTCCTGACAGATACCAACCCTGCAACAAAGTCTCATCGGTACTGATGTTTTGTGGTTATGGGGTCCTAGGTTTGTCCGCCTCCTCATTAAAGTAGTAAACTGGGATAAACAACAACATCAACAAACCAGGGGAACTGGAAGTAAACCGGTCAGTAACCTCACAGAGACTGACCATTGTTGTCCAGCTCTTTAAAAACCTGTGACAATTATGTCCTATGACTCTGGGCCATGCTGCAGAACTGAAGATGCTCTGTGGAAGCATATCATTAGTCCAATCTGTGGACTGTTTGTGTCTGTGTGGTCCAGGGAACTTCCCGCTGTAGTGCGGTTGTAAAAAAGACTGGGATGCGTGTCAGTGGAGAGAAGGAGGAAAAAGACAGGGACTTCTGTCTCACCATTGTTGTTCTATGTCTATCCAGCACAAGTTCCATCAGACCAACTGGCCATACATTTAATTGTTACATTACCAATGACTTTGTTCTTCTTATCTGAAAGTTTTCAAAACCAGAAACCAAAGCAACTAAAAAGAATTGGGCTATCATTCTTGTTTTACTGTGACATGTCAACATGTCTTTCATGAAAAAGCCTGCTCTTCCAGAAAACAACTCTTGGCATTTTGCAGTTAAATTACTCCATTAGTTTGCAGAACACAACAGCTGATTTAAGAAAGCTACTAAAACATTTTATCTGAGTCCATATTTAATTGATTAATGCTACCTTGTTTGTTTAGATTTATATGTATGTTGCCTACATAATGCAATAAATGTAAAAATGGATCATTGCTGTAGTACTACAGTCATTATTGTTCATCTTATTTAGTCATCCTAATAATACAAACATGAATTTAGGTTAACAACTCAGGATAGAATACCACATTATTACAAACATATGACAACCTCTGGTCCTAAAACCTGTATTCTTTCTAATGGCCAGCAGGGGGAGACTTCACTTATTGGAAAAAGTCAGTTTGTTTGAGGACAATATGAAAATGACCCATACTTCTCACCTTCCTTACTTCTGATGAACGTTTTCCTGATGGGTTTATTATCTCAATTGCTAGTCTGAAGAAGACCAAACACGGAGGTTTAAAACCAAAATCCAAGTTTGCAAGGTACTGTGGTTAGGAGCTAAGCAGTAAAATGCTAGCAAGCTGATGACGTACTTGAACATGGCTGACAAAATTTGCCAGCATGAATCAGATATTTCAAACCAGCTAGAATATATGTAAATTGACAATACTGAAGATACATATTGGTATTCTACTATCAACATGGATCTCACTAGTGACTGCAAACCTGTAGAGCAATTTGTAATTTTACTCCGGCAAAGCAGAATGATTTATACCTGAGAAATGAGCTCTAAGACAGTTTGCAACCGCAACTGTGTAAGTACAAGAGGCACATTGAACCAAAAGTGAACTTTATGCAAAAAAACACCACAGATTGGATTCAGTTATTTCAGCAATAACACATAAAACAGCAAGATCCACTGAAGCAGATTAACTTTGGTCACATTTTGGAACTTTAAATGCTGGAATAACTTTGAACTCCTCTTTGATTCCTTGAACAACCTTGGGTCTCAGTAATTTGTTTAGCAAATCATTTTTAAGGCTAAATTTGGATTAAAAGTTAAAGAGGGAATCTAGTTTGTAGAGAATGTAGTTTTAGATGAGTTGAGGGTAGGTTTAGTGTGCCTCGTAGCTGTAGGGAGAAATGCCTCATTGACATGCATGGTTTGGTTTTTAGGTGATTCAGACAACCTTGAAACTTTTTCATCGCAAAAACAACCATTTAAAAAAAAACCCATTCAGTTCAGTTTCATAAGTAAAAGGTGCCGAAGTGCCAACCAAATAACGGGAGCATCTCCTCGTTAGAACTCGTTAAAATCTCTGAGGTCGTTAGGGCCCCGGGGCTCGTTAGGGCCGGTAGAGATGAATGAGGAGGACTGGTCGTGGGAGGCGTGGAGGCTGCTGGGAGCCAGCCAAGACAGCCTCTCTCAGTGAACCCTTTGTCAGGCCTGTCAAAGCCTTCTCATCACACTCAGCTGTTCACTGTAAAACACATTGATCATTATGAACAGGCCAGAGACACAGAATAACAATGATCGTGGCAAATCAATATTCTCTTGTTCATTTAAAAAGAAACTACTGAATGAACAGATGCTCTATAAATTGCATCTTAATTTTAGGGAGATATGTTTGATTTAACTGTGTGGGTGATTACATCTGTTTGTGGGGGGCTTGCATGATTGTGGTATCAGACTTAATTGAGCTGGAGCTACGTTATCAGTATATGAAATTCAGGGCTTGTTCTTCTTTCCTGCCAGAAGCTGCAGAATGGAGTAGAATGGTACAGCTGAAGAGAAATTCAGAGGAGAATGATTTCAATGCAGCATCTGCATTCAGCCATAAAGAAACTCCACCCCTCCGCTCAATCAGCACTGACAGCCTCTACATCACACAACATACTGTACTGGTGTGCAGCCCTGCCTCGCTTCCTGGCATGTATTTATATGGCTGTACATTGGAACATCTTTCAATGTGTTGCACCATCTCCAAGGACAAACCAACATTAGCAAAATGATGACATTATGCAACAGCACATTCATATGAAAATCATCTTTAGAGTTGTTCTAAATATACAGGAGTAGGTTATTCATTTAAAATCACTTAATGACTGCTAAGCAAGGCTAATAAATTGAACAAGTAGCATGTTAAAGATCTAAAGATATTAAAGTGAATAGCAGAGTTAAAGTCAAAGACTGCAGGCTTGGGTCAAAGACTGAGTCTTCATTACACAAATTACTGTAGATGTCATTAGACGTTGCACTCATTTGGTTATTGGTATTATCAAAATATAACCAAGTGCTACTAAATTTTTTCCTTTGAATGAGTATAGCTTCAAAACCACAAATCATTACACACGCTATTCATTTAGGCTTTGATAACAATCATTTCCTCATATGTTTTTTACTAGGCTCACAGTGTTGGGGCTTTTTCAAACATAATGCAAACAACCATCCCTGTGGTGGTGTCTCCACTGTTTCCATTGGGCGAGCAGAAATGTCTTACAGCACACGGCCCTGAAATTCAATTGCAAAAAGCCATTGCGGTGAATGCCATTGGAAATAATGGATTGCAGAGTGCAGTCGTGCTTTTACCATGTTGTTTCTAGAATGACTTTCAGTCTCATCTGCTTGGGTTTGATCAGGTTGAGCCATCCACATTTAGTTGCTTTGCTCTTCATCTCTGCATACATATCATAAGTGCTGAGGGTCACACTACCAGTGGCTGTCACTTACGCTAAGTGGTCTGACAGACACATCTTCAGTGTGCATCAACAGCCCTTTCATACGATTGAAGCGGAGCAGATAACATTGCCTTTCAGCCCAACAAAGCAAAGGAAAGAAAACGTTAAGTGACATCTTTATACCTATAAGAGCCCGGATGATTGATGGCTGCTTGTGAACATACAGTCCAATGAAAGATAATGCAGATGGCCCCGCCTCAGTCTTATCTTTTATCAGAATGCTGTCTGTCTTGTATAGATCTCTTTCAACATGATTTATGGCTGAGTATTTCCGTTTATGTATATAACACATTGTTGGCCACATCAGAATCAGATTCTTGTATTTGTTAGCATGACCCAGGCCATAAAGCCTGTCTCACAGACTGGAGGCATGAATATTTTCTCAGACAGACATTACTGAAGGTACAGAAACCCATGTTTTTGTAGGTTACACCTATTAATGACAAATATAAGGATCTGAAACGTTTAAAAGCTGTGGTGGTATATTTAAATGTTGTAATATTCTGATTAACACAATATCTCAGGAACAACTTAAAGGAATGTGGCACATAAAAATATGTAGAATCAATATGACCTAGAATAGAATTTGGCATTCAGGATCAAAGGTCAAGGTCATTGTGATACATTATGAATGCTGCTCTTTTTGAAGTGAGCCCCACTTTGTGCCACATTTATGTGCTGCATTGGTCAGGTGTCAATGCTGGAGAAACCAGTATGGGATTTATTTCTGATTTATCCAAGGCAGCATCTTAACTTAACAACGTGGGCTTGGTCTTGCCAAGAAAAGTAGTGGGATTCATAATGAGGCCACCGGGGTCAAAGCTCTGGAATGTTTGCACCATTTAAGACCAAATTTCTGACATGTCGAATAGAATACAAATAATGGAATATTTCAACATTTTAAACCTTCACTGTGACACCATACTATTCTGCAGAAACAATATTCCTGGTTATTATTCAATGCCATAACTCAGGAACAGATTAAGAGACATTTCATCAGATTCTGATTCAACTGGTGACACTAATCTTGGGTGCCTACCTTGAATCAGTGATGACTTTCTAGATCTTTTGTGCTGATGGGTTGAAAATGTGAGAATGAACAATACCATTGTAGCCTCTCTGCAACAGCATCCATATTTGAAGGACTGCCTTCTTTCATGGCTACATATGAGTCTGAACAGACATGGATGTAAGCTGAAACTTGGCTGGCTGGTGGAACCATACAGCCAGTGGTAATTTAAGTTTTCTTTTTAATGGAAGTGCAAAGCTGAACTGCTTGCGTCCTCTTTTCCATAAACCAATTTTATAATCTGCTGCCAATCCAAACGGTTGTGGATGACTCAGAATCTAATGCTACTTTCTTTTCCTCTTCCTTACTCAACATTCATTCACTGCTGTCATACAGTAGCATGAAATGTACAAACAGATAAAGTACGTACATACATTCATGGATACCCATGCCTGCCATATTGCATGACATTTGTGAGAATTGTTTTGCCCAAAACATGGTGCAGATATCCCATTGGGCAGATGTTTAACTGATAGGGCGTCTATGATCTCTGGCCTTCCTGCATAGAGACACAACAACACACAGATGGTTTCCTTTTTCCCTCATCACTATGTTTAGATTGGAATTAGCTGCTGCACTTCATCAATTATGCAGCGAGGCAGCCTCTGTCTCCTCATCTGCATGCTGATCGTTTTCCCTTAAAAACAAAGTGCCAGCCATTGTGCTTAGAGACGGGTTTTACTCAGCATGGTGGAGGAAATCATGACTCCACTTATCTTACATACTGCATAATGAGAACAACATGTAAACAACAACATTTTAAAAGCTGGTATCGAATAAATAACAGTTTATGTGACCTATACCAGTGTTGGTTGTTGGTAGGAGACAGAGTTTCCCATAGTGTTGGTAGGAGACAGAGTTTCCCACAATCTGTTTAAACCTAAAAAAGTATCAGGCATATATGGTCATTAATGTTTGTTGAAATGCCACAATTAGGATTTCAACAAACATGAAAAACAAAACAACAACAACAGACACTCTGAAAAGTGGTTACTCTTCCTCACTCATTGAGAAATACTTGACCTGGCGTCATGCCCCACCCACCCCTGCTGCTTGCGCTAGGTTGCCCTGTGAAGGAGCAGTTCTATTCAAGATGGCTAGCTTTAGAGGAAACATCGCAGAGATTCAGCCATACATATTTGACCCTCTGGACTGACCCAAGGTGCCTTATGTGCAGCAGATAAGCGCTGAAGGATTCAGGTTACTTTCATTGCATTTCCACATTGGACAACAATTGATGTTCTAACTATGTTTGAACTAGTCTCTGCCATTCTCTAAAAACTAACTTTACTAACTAACTTAACGTTTGAACAAAGATCAGCCAGGTCTTTTTGTAGCTATGTTAGTCTCTTCTGTGTGTGGAATATCTGAACAAATTGTATTTATGTATTCTGATGTATATTATAGACAGATTGACCCAAGGCTGAGGAATGTTTCGAACATTGTATTGAAGATCCAGAGATGATAACAAGTAAACTGGAATAAGAATGAGTTAAAATCATGTATAAAATCTTGTTTAGGGTAGGTTTATGGTTCCAGACCAACAAATGTCAATATTCAATCCCTCTCTGTATTTAAAGCAGGACAATGAGCTGTACCTATGCACTGCAGTGAATCAGAATCACTGTGATGGTGAAGCTACAGAGCAGACAGAGGCCAGCACTATTGTTTCTAAGTGGAGATAGATAATATGTAGTATTTTTCTCTAGGGGTTATATATCCATCCTCAACCTTGATAAAAATGAGTGTGATCCTCTTTTTGAAAACTCCCAGCCAGTCGATTATGCATATGAAGCACTGTGAAATTAGCCTCTTTTGTTTGCTTCTTGCATTCCTCTTTTAACGTGTGAATTGGCTCGATTATACAACAAAAAAATCGGGCTAATCCTTACATCCCTCTCTGCCTGCCTCCGCCCGTCCTCCCTCTCCCTCTGTCTCTCTTGCTGGATTTCCTCTGTTTTTCTGTCTTGCTGTGGGGGAAACAAAGGGAACAAAAGAACGAGAAGAGACAGTAAGCTTCTCATCCACTGTAGTGAGTGGTGGAGTGGAGCTCTCAATAGAGTGCTGGGCAGACTGGGTGGACTGGTGGTGCTCTGAGAACTAGGCCAGAGGACTGTTGACAGCACCCCAGAGTCCAGAGTCAGGACCAGATGAAACGGAGGATTACTGGAAGAAAGACTGGCGAAAATGGTCGATATATTGCTCAGTTTCAGGGATGAGGGATTATTATTAGAGGGATAGAGGAAGAAGGAAGGGTCCCTGTACACTGTTGGATTTAATACAGGGATCAAGTGAAGGGTAAAGCACAGTTTGCCCACTTTTTTTACCCACACATGGAGAAAAAGAAAGTTTGAACCTGATTCATACAATTTCAAATTGACCGTTTCTTCTGACTCATGACTCTCTTCAATCAGAAAAGACAAACATCATAAACACACTGATTGCAGTTAAATGTCCATATTTTCTTAGAAATAGCATAGGACCGAAAATCCTATTCAGTTCAGATGTTGCCCCATAGTCATTCTGTTTGATTTTTTTTCTTTGGTATCAAAAGTCATCTAGGTGATTATTGCAGATTCTTCACTTTCACTTCCTCTACCTTGTTTCTGGTGACACTGTATTCATATTAGCTGTTTTTGTTGTGTTTTGCTGTAACAGCTGTGGGTGAAAGATCTGAAATTCTTCTGTAACCATGACTGTCGTTGTCTGGTCCCCAGACAAATAGGTTCCTGTTTCTATTGACCACCATTCCATTGACCACCATTTCGGTTGTTCTTTCCCCCTAAAGTCAGTATTGGCATCAGTTTGAAAAATCCCCTATAATTCGGGTTCTAGAAGCAACACATCAACTTAAGGTATCTTACTAGTTTGGGAAAATATCTTCTAATAATAAATGATAATCACAAGATACCATTGTTTGGATAAACTAATTTAAATAGTGAAGAGGTTAGTCTGCAGTTACTTTTTAGCAGTAACTGTAAACTAGATTAGACTGCAGTAACTGTAAACTAGATTAGACTGTAAACTACGGTCCTGAAGTATTGTTTTTAGTGTGTGTGAACTGAAGTTTGAGTCAGCTCTGAACTGTTTTACATAGCCCTTCTATGTGTGAGGATGAGGTCCTGTCTTAATCCTGCCCATTAAACTCTGACTGGCAGAAACAGCAGTCAGTGGGCACAACACCAGATCTATTTCAATCACTGAACAAATCTGGGATGTGTGTGCAAATTTAGCCACCTGGGGCTCATGTGTAGCCCAGAGGAAACTCATTGTTTCCATGGCAACATTGGACTTCCTGTTTATGTGATCCAAAGTATGGTGGTTTTTCTGATACCAAAGTGGAATGACATAAATGCCACACCGTTTCCACCATTATTTAAAAACATTTAAAGGGGTCTTACTTATATTGGCAAAACACCAACACAATTTATATATTAAAAATTACAGTTCATGGGTGAAAAGTTTAAAAGTCAAGTTCAGCTACTGATTGCCAGCGATTATCATGTGAGGGAAAGAGCTTAAAAACTGTTTTTCTTTAACACTACACTTTTCTTTAACACTACTCGGTGGAAAAAGGCAGCGGTAAGGATTGATGGCGTAATGGTGTGGAGTCGAGATGGAGGAAAGGAAATAAAATCTATCAATCAAAGAAAGATCAAAGACTGTTACTGGAAGAAAGGAAGGAAGGAAGGACGGAGGGAGAAGGAGACTCAAACTGTTTCTGAGGTCGGGACTTCAGTTCAAGCCAGACCCAAAGTGTCCCTGCTGCCAAGCGCCTCCCATGTCTTCTGGAGTCATTGTTGTCCAAATGCAATTTGGTGCTTGCCTCTATGGCTTTTTAGGTTTTATGTTCAAGAATTAAATTGAAGCCATATGTGGCAATTAAAATGTATTTTTATATAAGAAAAAACACAAAAAATCTAAAGTGTGGGTCTGTGATTTCCTGAAAGGGAGGTGGCAGCTTGATAGAGTCAGTGATAAAGAAAGAGGAAGGAAGGGAGGGTATCTAGAAAGGAAGAAGGAGAGGTGAAGTATCAAGGTGAAGTGTATAAAGCTGGACATTTCCCTCATTTTATCTCATAAGTATTTTTATACGTGATTTGTTTATACAAGGATAAATCTCATAATATGTGTGTGTGTCTGGATCTGCATGTTCGTGTGTGTGTGTATGTGCGTAAGAGGTAATCATGCATGCCCTGCTGAGTTTTTGGTGACACAGGAAGTGGTGATGTAATAGTATACACTCGGAAAGCTTTTTCTCACACTCACTGTCCCCTGCTCTGTGTCTCTCACACACTGATGTATTTGCCCCTCGGCCACAGTGATATTCCAAGTCCTACAATCATGTGAGCGCAGTGGTTATGGCCGGGCCCTTTGAGCTCTTTGGTTGAGACAAACACTCACTGACACATTTATAGAGCATGGAGCTTGCAGGCGGAGAGCTTTGTAACCTTCTTAACTGATTTCAGAAGAATTCACATAGCAGATCTTTGACCTTGGACAGACAGGCCTTGTCCTTGTGCGAGTATTCACCAATATCACAGCATAGGGTTTTCAGTTTCTCTTTTAAGTTTCATAAAAGTGAAACTGAACATAATAATCGGACAAAAAATATAAACGGGTTCTAGAAGTGAACAGATCACTGCCACACATTGACATTCTCCTGCACAGCTGCACAAACCTGTCAAAGACTGAATTAAGACTTTTTACTAATCTGCATTATGGTGTAGTTATTTTGGCACACTATTGATTTATTTATGGTATTATAGCCAAAGTAAAATCTGTTTATTTTCCTTGCATAACAATTTATTATCACTGTACCAGCAGTCTTCCAGATATACTTTCTGGAAATGGTGATAAAATTCACAAAACTGTGTGGCCATGCTGTTTTATGACATATCTGGGACTTCCACAACAGACACAGTATCTTAACTGACTGCAGGCAATGCCTTTGCTATGTTACTGTAGTAGTGGGGCAGCAGGAATGAAGAATCAAGAGTCAATGATGAAAGAAAACACTCAATAAGCAGGTATAACAAAGATTATGAATCACTGCAACCAAGAGACATTTGTTCATCACATCTCTCAAGAACCTAACGCTGACTGGTCCAGTGGTGTAAGAGACTAGCTGTGGACAGACTGGCTGCATGTCACTGTGTGACTCTGTCTGTCTAAGGTACAATCCCCACTCTTTAATTTAAATTGTGAGTTTTGGACTAAGAATGATAATTAATATGAACCCTGGTGAGTTTTCTCCTGGGGCCTGATGACTGTGCTCACTGTAGAGGGATGAGAGGACAAAGAATGGTCGGGAAGATATTATAAATTCTCAAATCTGATGAGAACACAAATGCAGACAAAGACACACTCCAACACACACATGGCCAGCTATCTTACAGCTACAGTTGCTTTATGAATTAGCTTTTTGAGTTAAATAAACCCAGTCTGCACCAAAGCTTCTCTTTCTGTCTAAACTCCCCTGAAGGTTTTTGGGAAATAGTCTTTGTCAATGGCGCCCAATTATATGGTATTAAAAACATTATGGTCTTTTGCATCACATCCGGCACACCAGAACTCGTCACACACATCCAATACCACAGATCTGGTTCACTGCGATTACACAAAGCTTTCCCTGGTGAAGATAAGCTTAATCAGCATTGCTTTAGTTTTTGTTTGTTTAGTTAGTTCTTGAATTGAACTGCTCATTTCTACATAAAGCACCACAGCTCAGCTTTAATGTTTCAGGTACTCATTCATTAACCTCAACAACAGTACAGTACATCACAGCAGCATGCTAACACAGTGTGAGACCTGCATATAAAGGAACAGGAAGCAATCACACATACACACTCAGTCATCACTTGGTCACTTGCCACCAGGCTCTTTTAGTGGATTGAAATGCCTTAAAATATTCAAATGACATGCAGCGCTGCTTGCGTGCGTATGTATGAATGTGTGTGTGCAAGAGGAGGGCGTAGGGCACTTCAAACAGCCTGCAGGGGAGGGAGCAGTGTGAGTGTATGAGTGTGAGGATGGTAGAGGAGGCAGGTTACGGTACCGAGGGGAAAAAGGACTGTGATTTCAGACCAAATTAAGCCACATCAAACAGGCCAGATCAAAGAGTATACAGCCCTGACTGTCTGTGCCAGTCTGACAGCACGGCAGGATGATACCCCCCCACCAACACACACACACACACACACACACACACACACACACACACACACA
>JAOWBC010000001.1:27882756-27892788 GCA_028566105.1 Hypoplectrus providencianus
TTCTTTCTTTCTTTCTTTCTTTCTTTCTTTCTTTCTTTCTTTCTTTCTTTCTTTCTTTCTTTCTTTCTTTCCCACCACCCTCTGTAAGTAGGCCATGGCTGAGAGGCCTGCTGTTGTGAAGAGCTACAAAAAACAACATTATTGTCTTTAATTAAGCCTCAACCTCAGTAAGCATCTATTTCCCTCCCTACCGCCCCCTCCATCCCTTTCCCTCCCTCTCTCCCTCCTCCATGGAGCCTTTCTCCCGCTCATCCAGCTCTTCTGTGCTTCCTCAACTCTCATCGCTCACTCCAAGCACTACTCTTCTCTTCCGCCCTCTGTTGTTCCCCCTTAGCTCCATCTTCCTTCCCAACACGTTTCTCCCATCAAATGCTGCCTCCCATCATTCCTATTCCTCCTTTGCTCTCCTCCTTCCCTTCATGCCTCTCTCTGTTGCTGGCAGCTCTCTAAGGACATTTCCTGATGTCACAGTGCAGCATTGTCCCAGAGGTCAACAACACAAGACATGCTCTGTTGCACACACACGCACACACTCACACACATATGCAGTGCACTCGCTCAGTAAGCATGGGAAGCCGAGCTCAGTTAGTCTTGCTGCTCCAAGGCCAAGTCCTGTTTAATGAGACAAGAGGCTGGAGTGAGGAGTGGTATGCATGTCAGAGAGAGTGAGTGCCTGTGTGTATGTGTGTGTGTGTATATATCTGTGTGTGTGTGTTATGAGTCAGTGATGCCCTTCCTAAATGTGCATTGAGTTCTTTTGAAATTTGGATTAAGTGTAAGTAATTTTGGGGGATTTTATCATTGAACTTTTGTACATTTGTACAAAATCTGTCAAGAAATTGAACACTTACAGCACTTAGAGGGAGAGCTGGGTATACTTGTGTGTGCATGTGTGCGCTCAGAGTTAGTGAGAGTTAGGTGTTAATCCGCTGCATTAACTGCCATCAGCCAGGCGTGCTAACTGGTGTGGCTGCTGCTGGCTCAGCTGTACACACACACACACACTCTTGTGCTGCTATCCTTCTGAGGACACTCCGTTGACTTCATCTGACTATATTATTCTGTAGACCCTGGCTGCAATGATCACAACTGCACACCAGATATCAGTTGTTTCTAAGCTTTAAAGGATTCTCCACTAAGAAGTTATTACTACATCAGATACCTCGCTGCAACATATTGCGAGGGAAATTGTACAACAATTACTTCACATTATCAAATAACTACCAGGATTATGTGCTTGAACATGTTTGATTGGTGACGGTATTGCCTTGCTGGATGACATTGAATTGTCTTCAAACAATACGAGACAACCCTGCATTTGTTTTTGTTTTTTTTTATTGCAAAAGCGCTCTGTTCCGGCACCTCCCGCTGTCCCCCTCTGACTCTCTCCTTCTCTCTCTCATTCTGTCTTTGTCTGTCTGTGCAGTCTCGAAATCATAAAATGGTTGTGTTGATGTGAAATGCTGTGTAGGTCTTCTTTGTTTTCCACATTGAAGATTGATAAAGAATCATACCAAAAAGCGTGAGTGAATAACAGCGTCTTGATCAATAAAATCTTGTAAATTCCCAACCTGAACCCAAGCCAAAGATATTAAGAAACCTTAAAAATATCAGCAAATGATTTTAAGCAGCAATAGCACAACATTATCTGTGTTTCCTCTTCAAAGTCATCACATTCTGGCTCCTTTCTTCATGGTTATCATGTATGTACTTCCTTTTCTCCTTCATGATTCCCACATGTTTATATAAAGCTAGGTCCATGTTTCCATTCAGTATTCCTCTGCCCTTCATCCCTCTCTCTCTCTCTCTGCTGCGGCTCTGCCACTGGGTGCATCGCCATGGCAACAGTGGCACACACAGATGCCAGTGTTTTATGTTTTGGGGCTCTCAGTCTAACAAGGGGTAAGACATTCCTCCACATACTTTGTTATATTCCATTAGCAATTGTACTTGCAGTTTTAGACTTTGTGGGAAAAAGAAACTCCATTCAAGGTCATCTAGGGTGATGCAGTTGAAAGCTACATAGAGCAACTACAAGGAACTTTTATTTTATGTTGAGATAAAGGGCCCAAGTGAGTGTTTCCATGATCACAAGACTGCTATAAGAAAACCTCTCATTTTACTGTATCAAAGTCTGACAGTGTGCCCCCCTCAGTCATGATTCTGGTTCTTTCCTGCTTCTCCTCTAGTGGTTCCACTAAATGGTATAGCCCAACTGAGACACCACACTGAAGGCAAGCTGCTGAACCTTTTTTTTTTTTTTTTTTTTTTTCCATTTCACCATAGGACATTCATACTGACTCCATAACAGCGTAATATTCAGTTGAAGAAGATGTTCATGCTTTGTGCTATAACGGACTGCAGGAGAGAGGGCCTTCAAAATCATAAAGGTGGAAGAAAGTTTCTCGCTGAAGAGATTGCACATACCCAAGCAAAGTTGTTTGATATCTTGCCGACAAAATTTTCAGTTACTGCTGGACTCGGGTAAGAGACAGTTTCTGAAGATGCTATCCACTTTGTGTCTCATTACCTGAGTGTTGGTTATGAATATCATACATCACATAAATTGCCAGCACCGCCATTTCATATTGAATGGAGGGATCAACAGTCTCACTAGTTTAATGCCTTTGTTATCACCTCTGGAGGCAGTACAGGACTGGGATCACTTGTTCCTCCCATTATGCCTTTTAGATGGTCAGATTGCAGGTGAAATGTCACAGAGGTGATTTGATATGATTTGATATGTTTTATCAAAAAATTCAGTTATAAACATCGATATTTCTGTGTGGTCTCTTCAAGCGTTATCATAGGCACAAGAAGCTTGTTTCTTCACTTCAAGCCAGCTGATGGGAACACTCCTAAGTAACACAATATTTGTTGTGGTATGTCAACAGTTCTCTTACAAGTTGCTGGAAGCTGCATGGAAGCATTGTTAGAGAGAGACATTAGCAGTAACAGCAGAACAGCGTTTCCCACAGCTACCTGACCTCCTGCCAGCCAGTCTGCTCAGAGCTAAAGTGTTCTCAGGGACAAGCTATCACCTCCTGACCGCAAGTGTGTGTGTGTGAGTTGATGGGAGAGAGAAAGACAGAGACGGAGAGAGAAGGCTTACCTGACATTTCTGTGACTGTGCTCTATGTATGTTAAACTGTCTGTTGTTGTAGACAGGTCATGACCCATCATTCTCACATTCTGCTAATTTCCCTTCAATCCGGGTTTCTTTGAGGCTCTTGGGGGTCAGGAGTGTGCAGAGAGGCAGGGGAGCATGCATGATGCCCAGACTACATTACCCACAATGCTATATTTAGTCCACTGCAGTGTGTGACTCAGCACAGCCGAGCCTAACTGTGGTCTGACTGCACAGCTCTTGCTGGTGATGCTGTATGTAAACCATGTATTATTTCTTATATATTTCACAAAGACTGTGACAGAAAGGCTGCATCATAACAACCATAATCGCTCAAAATCCACATGATAATATCCACTATGGAGACTGTGCCCCTAGAAATCAGAAGCACATTAAAAAAAGGGGATTACAATGTATGGTGGCTGCTGTAATCGTTAGTTTAAATCATATGTGTAATGTTTTGTGAGACACGGAGGGATGTATTAGTCTGAGATTAAACAGGCTTTATAATTACAATAAGGGTTAATATGCATTCATAAGCTTGTGTGTGTGTGTATATAATCCTCTTTCTGCTATCCTGACACACCCAGATGCACACACAACCTCTGCTGCCCTGAAGCAGCTCATATGATGCGCCCATGCAGATGGCATGCTGCATGTTACACTGGATACCATCTGTAGAACTCATGGTGGCTTTTGTGCATGTTAACATGTGAGTGCTATTAAGCCTGTGTGAGAATGTGTGTTCATATTGCACATGCACATTAGGCATATGTGGCGCTGTGTTTCTGTCGGTGTGTGGGGAGCATGTTTGCTCTGTGCAGCACTGTGTAATTGGGTACATGAAGTGTGGATGAGCAGTGAATTCCAAACACCTTTCCACGCAGGGCATGATCATGTATGTTAGTCATGTTTCCAAGCCTCTGTATGTGCTCTACATGCAAACTAACGTGTAAGGAAGCCATGGCGAGCAGTCACCCTGAGGGCTGCGTGTGTGTGGGAGAGAGTTTCTTAGTTGATCTTCTTGGAGTGCGTGTTGACTTGAATCTTGGGTGTCAGTACAGTTTGATCAAGCATTTATTTTCCTGAATGTAAACCCTGGAAGTGTCCTTGACCAAGGCAATGACTCCACTCTGCCACCTCCATAGTTGATTTCCTGACCCATAACCTCCATGTGTACTTCTTGTTTTGCTCAATAAAACATCAAATGACAAGGACACATGATTGCAGGTTAAAATGTTGACCCTAATAGGTCATATACTGCTGCACCAGGGAAGCACATAACAGGTTATTTGTATCATGGTCAACAAGATCTCCAACTGAAATGACAGAATAGGAATACAACGTTTGCCCTAACCCACTGATCTAAGATTAGGTCCAAAAAGTCTTAGGGTTAGGCGTTGACAATTTAAACGCGAAATACAGGTACGTTAATGCTGGAAGTGAAGTAGTTTCAAAGGTGACCATTGGAAGTGAAACCTTAAAATATGATGCATACAACCTCTGTTCACCTGTGAAAGTCAGATGTTTGTTAAACGTTTGTTAACTTATATGAGGAGAGGCCAGTCTCATCAGGGTTGCACCTTCTGGCTATAGATACATATTTATCCTGTAAGTAGTTTCAGTGTCATTCTGTCATCTAAAAGATATATGCCGTATTACAATAATTCCTCTCATCTAACAAATATATTGGTGTTCCTTTAAGATGAAAAGTGGCAGATATGGCCATATTTTCAGATTTCTCCTGAACTTTAGATGCAAACTAGCTTGCTCCGGCCCATCCTATCTTGTTTTACCGTTTGTACATCAAGAGGAGTCACTGTAGTGTTCAGTGTGCCCTCAGTCCGACATAAGACAATGAAGAGGTAAAGCTGCGCCGCAACTCGCCAACCGTAAGCAGATTTAGGCCTACACCTAAACTGAGATTCTGTTTTTGTGAGCCTGTTTCAATGGATGGGTTCTCTGCAAGCCTTGCTCCATCCAGCGAGAGGTAACTGTCTGTTTTTAGGTGAAATTCCAAGAATTAGATAATGCGCCTTTTCAGACCATTTTTGGAGATTTCCTATGGTAAACTTAACAGAGAACAGACCAAATTAGCTCACCCTTTTGGCAACTTTTTTGTTATTTTAAGGAAAAAAGTCTGACTTGAAAGACTTTGGACAAGATTGCATGACTCATTTGACAGATATTTCAACTGTTTATGAATATTTGACCTGTCTCCAGGTTCAACTGTTTCAAGTGTGAAGTGAGGGAATCGTTTAGAGGCAACAGTGTTGCAAAGCTGACCATCTCAGCATGTGATAATGGAGAATACACACAAGACACACAGCAACAGTGTATCAGCGTCGAAAACATGTTCAGGATATAAGCTTTCACTTGAATGTAACACAGAAAGGCTTTCTAAGTATTTACCAGGGCAGTGAGAGCTCATACAGATCATGTGTCATGTTGCCCCGAGAGGTTTGGAAGTCCAGACAGTGCAGAAAATCAGACGCTCTACAGTCGGTAGAGAGAGAAGCACTGCCGCCTACACTCACATCACAGTGTTTTCATATTCCAACCAGATAACAATCGGTTGTTGATGTTCATGTTCAGGTCTGCATATATATACATTTTGATGTTGCCTTGGTACAATATATTATAACCACTGAACAAGATCATATACTGATGTAGGACTGATGTGGCGCCCATCTGAAACTCAAACCTCACTTTATATTGATGAGAGAAAAGATGCTGATCATTATCAGGTTTCTTAGGTGCATAATGTGTTTTCAATTGATTTCCCTTTTCATTGATTCTAATTCAGTGTCAGTGCTTGATCAGAGTAGAGGGCATTTGAAACAGTAATATACTGTATGATGTGTTGATATGTAGATCCGACTTTTTTGAATGGATTAGTAAGATTATGGAGCTGGTAGGGATTCAGTTTCTTGCTCAAAAGCTCTTCAGCAGGGTGCCCTTTCTAAGGGGATTCTTTTGTGCATTTTTTTTCATATAAACAGGGAATTAAGCAGTATAACAGCACATGTCCACAATCAGATTATCATTTTTGTCGGAGGTCAGCTGTGTAGGAGGTGAAATAGAGCTCATGCTCATCTGAAAGTGAAGTCCACGTAGAAGTGCCTTAAACCCTTTTTCCTCTTAAAGGGCCAGCAGGGGGCGACTCCACAGGTGCAAAACGAGCCCATTTATGTAAAAGTGTATATTGAAATTACTTGACTTGGTTTATTACCCCAGTAAACATTTACCTAATGAAATTGGGGTCTTAATTTTTTAATCTTTAGCCCTCTGTAATACATCGTGACAACATTTTTTGTTTAAATCACAGTCCCATTTAGAGTAAAACTATGTAGTAAAGCAGGGCATACATTAGATGACTATCTTGTGCTTGCATAAATGTTGTGCTCATGGTTAAAGGCTACAGTAGTAAGGAGTTGTGTTTATATAGCACTTAATTACTTAATAAATGGCCTTCACTTCTCTCCATACTGGTTAACTGAGACAGGGAGACTGATCCAGATGAGGGTCTTATAAGTCCCTCTGAACTCTACACGCTTGCTTGTATTTTTTTCTTCTTACATTTTTGCACGGTTACTTGTGTCATGTCAGTGCAATCTGGCCTGGCTGGTTTCACTTTGTGCATGGTTATTTTTAGCAGCAGAAACTGTCCTTTGCCAACAACCCCCATTTTTGAGTAAATACGCCCTGTCTGAAGGCCTATAGTTCAGCTGAGCCGTGGTCTCTGGGGAGAAAGTGTGTGTCTGTGTTTCTCTTTGTATATTCGTGTGTGTCTCTGTATGGGTATGTTAGTGTGTATGTGTATAAGAAAGATTTAAAGCCTCTGTAATCAAAGCCAGAGAATGTGCATGCTTTCCCAGGCCCAGCTGACTCCACTCTAAACCATTACAGCAGCACACTCACTGTTCTACAGAGTCCTGCGCCGTAATGGGTCCAAGGCGCTGGGTGTTAGTGTGTACATCTGTGCATGTAAGGAAGTTGCCTGCCAGTGACTTCCTCTGTGATGTTCAGGTTGTTTATCAGCTGCTCTCTGCACTCCTGGAGCACTGATGGGTTTCTTGCAGTGCTGTCGTCATGTCAGACGTTCTTGATATCAGGGTTTAATGATAAGTCCCAATCAAACAGTAATGGCAAGTAAATCTATTAAGAAGTGGAAAAAACATGTTCCTTTAATATGACATCATTTTAGCAGCTTTCGTGTGAGAGCAGGGCATTGGCATTTGTGATGTTACAAACCCAGATGTAAGTTAAACTGTGTGTGAGGGGAAAAAAGAACTACTGTACAAACAGAGTATGAAGAAAGCCGCTATTATGCTGTTTTATTGCTTCTACGCTTTCAAGTCGGTGCTTTAAGCTGTCAAGTTGTTTGGAAGGCTATTCCCATATGACAGGAAAGCAACACATCTCTCCCTGAGCTGGGAATCTATCAAAGAGAAAGAGAAGAAGGGAGGGAGCAAGACAGAAACTATGACATACAGATGGCAGAGTTTATAAGGATGTTACCCCTAAAACAACACCGCAGACACACATAATGCCAGGTGTTTCCATCCTCGTGAGCTGCAGCTTCTCTGCTCTGACCTTTGATCACTTTCCTTCCAGCACAGAGGCACTTTGGCTTCTCTGCCATCACAGGGATTTTAGCTTAACATACATGAGGTTTACTTATCACTGTAGGGATTGATTCTGCAGAATCAGAAATACTGTACTGATCCTCGGGGGAAATAAAGTTATGTTACAGTTGCTCCCATTGGGCTGTGGAGTCCATCTGCTCTGAGGTTTGACGTGTTGTGCATTTAGAAATGGTCTCCTGTATACCTTGGTTGTATCATCTTGAACCAGTCTAGCCATTCTCATCTGACCTCTGGCATCAACAAGGCATTCTTACCCAGAGAACTGCCATGCCACCCACTGGGTATTTTCTCTTCTTCAGACTATTCTCTGTATACCGGCATTATTTAAAAGGCATGTATGGGAGCACTTTGGCTTCCCTGTTAGCTACAGCGCTGATCGAAGTAGGGTTGTAGGCAAAATTATTACAGTGAGTAAGTGATGGTGAAGCATGAGTGTAAATACTGTCTCACTGCCATGATGGCCAGATGCTGTGTTGCTGTGCCTGGCACTTGTGTTCCTAGAGAGTATTCTCCCTGTTAGACGACATACTTAAGCCTACACTATCTTTAGAGAATGCAGACATTTTTTTTTTACTGTTTAATTATTTTTTTTTTATTCACTGTCCATGTTTTTATTGCACTATTATTTGGTTTTATATTCTATACATTGATTAATATATTTTGACCAAATTAATTGAAGCAAAGATATATTTGATTGTATTTTCTTAATGTTTAATTGCTGTACACATTTTGAAAATTCAAGCAAAGGTTTTAATTTAAGATAAATTGTGAAAACACATAAAGTCAGAATGATGGTTTTAACGAGGCTTATATGGCCAGATCAGTAAGCATCTCTCTTGTACATTTATGTTAAGGTTGGTAAGGTTCTTACCCTTGTGCCAAAGCAAAAATAACACTTTCTGCAGGACTGTTGCATTTGATTGAATTGTGCAGTTTGTGTTATTTTGTCTACCTCCTGTGGATCCCTGTCCCCATCTGCAACCAATAGCCTTGTTATTTGCGGACAGTCTGGAGCAGGCCTCTCTGCTGCCAGACTGAATCTATACTGTCCGTCTGTCCAATTGTTCAGTTTGGGTACCAGGATGAAACTACACTTTTGGATAATGTGATTTCTAATAACACTTAGAGGCCATCAAACTAAATCAGTAGTGATTAGAGGTTAGGCTGTTCCTGCTGGATGTTATAAATTGCTGAGTCTGCGTTGTAATGTGCCATTTATTTCTGGCAATCCATAGGATGTGTAACATCACTGGTAGAAGGTACATGAAAAGCAAGTTGCTAATTACTATAGGGTAATTTGAGTACTCTGAGGCCCTATAGTAGGTTATTATTCCTGGATAAGCCATACTAATTTCAGTTTAAACTACTGTTCAAAAAGACTGAGTTATTTTTTTTAGCTCTTATAATACCAATGGACAGAATGTACAGGTTCCTCAAGTTTAGTTTCCTTTGATAGATTACTTATTACTTATTATTTAATTACAGTTGAGGTCTTTAAACACTTAATAAAAGACACTTTCAGTTCTCTTCTGTTTAGTTTGAGTGCTCCATTTTTTAGACATCAGATGGCATTACCAAGAGAAACGTGAATATTCAACTCCTGTCCTCTGTTTTTCTTAAAAGTGTGTTAATGTGTGAAATCAATGAATCAGTGTGCCATAAATCTTGCTGTGCGCTGTCTGAGGCAACCGAGGACGGAACTGACTGGCCGTGCAAATCAACCAGACTGGACCAGAACAGCGATTGTTCCGGTTCATCACTGTGGACACTCATCTGGGTCACACTATCTGGCGTGATGAGTTGCTGAGAGTAGTTTCTGATAAACAGCAGTGCATTCAAAAGCAGCAATACTTACTGCTAAAAGAGAACAGAAAGTGTGATAAAACTGGAGTAAGATGAGACAATTTTAAGTGTCTCTGTGGGAAAATGAGACATTAAAAAGGGAAGGGGGTTGTTTTCAAGACTGAATGTGTAAAAATTCAGAAAGAATTATGTGAATGAAAAAGGAACACAAGTTCAAGGGAAGGCTGATTTGTGCTATCACCTTTTTAGCTCTGTCAGTGTGTGTCACTTCAGCTGTCAGTGGCACTCTCTCCCTCCTGTCACCATGGCAACAGCAGTTGGGGTGGAGAGATGTGTTTTGACAGGAAGTGACCTCGCACCGACCTTCTTGATGTCATGGGGCCAGGGAGGAGGTCAAAGGTCATAGATGGCATGTTGTGGTATGCGTGTGTGTGTGTGTGTGTGTGTGTGTGT
>JAOWBC010000001.1:27907983-27927294 GCA_028566105.1 Hypoplectrus providencianus
ATCATTGACGACCTCACTGTGCTGACAACCGATCCTCACAAACTGCCCCCAGCTAGTGAACAGGTAAAACAGACACAGACACAACACACATAAACACAACCTGCAGAGCAAATCAGCCAGGAAAAAGAAACAAACTCTGCCTCAATGTGTCCCTCTCAGGTGATCAAGGATCTGAAGGGGTCTGATTACAGCTGGTCCTATCAGACTCCTCCTTCTTCCCCGAGCAGCTCCGGCTCCCGCAAGAGCAGCATGTGCAGGTACTCACACACACATACACACACACAAACACTCAGACACGACCAACACTTTGTACTTGCTCTGCAGTGTTCTTGGCAGTGTTTTCAGAAAGAGGAGCCTTCACTGATGTTTATGTTCACTGTGACTGTCAGTCCCTCCGTCTCTGTATCAGCCCATCATTACTGTTTGTCCATCCATCTTCAGTCTAGTGGGATATCCAGATAAATGAAGCATTCAGACAAAAAACATTCTGTAGAAGTGTAAGGATCTAAAAGACGATGACATTTAAATGTTGACATAAATACTGGATATTGTCAGCAAATGTGCAGTTTCTGCTTTCTTTAAAAGTATTTTTTTCATCGTGTTGACAGTATTTCCTGATTCATGGAGACAAAATTCTCGCTGTAAATATCTTTAACTCTAATGTCTCAACAATTGAAACAAGAATTTTGAACCTAGCTTATCCCATGCTCAAATATCTGTTCTGGAAATGTTTTCATCGTAGCACATATTTAATAACGTATTGCATCAATTGCAAATTATACGTATAATTTTAGAAAACCTTTAACACAAAAGCTGCTGTCTTAATGGTTGTAATCAAATGAGGATGTTTGATGGACTGTTGAATGCACTTGGACTGTCTCCCATTTCGTGTAAATGCTTTTGCTTTTCAAAGTCAGAATCTTTGAATACCAAATTGAATACTACAAGAATAATTCTGTAAACCAAAGATGTATTTCTGTAGTTTGTTGTCTTAAAAACATCCCCTGGTATATGTGTGTGTGTGACTCAGTCTCTGTCAGTGTTTGCATGTAGCAGCAGTCGCCCTCAAGACGCAGCTCTGTACCATGCAAGGTCATAGCCTTATGCCTGCAGTGTTTAGTGTGAGTGTGTGTGTGTGCACCCTGGATCCTCATATGTTTACACACTCTCTGTCTGCCCCCTCCTGCCCTCCCCTCTCCCCCATTTTCCCTCACCGTAACTATCATTCTCCGTACTTTTCTCCTTCTCCACTTTCACTCTCCTTCTCTACTTGTCTGTCTTCTGTTTTTGTATCCTATGTGTGTATGTGTGTGTGTGTCATGTGACTTGCCCTCTTTCTCTCGGGTTCTTTGGTAACCTGGTTTCCTTTCTCTTTCGTGGCTTTTAACTGTGACTGGTGTGTGACTTAAATGCATCATTGCATTGTGGGCTATCCCTAACCTGATCAATCAACAACTTCCTGTGAACTGTTCCTGAACTTCACCTTCATCATCACATAAACCAATCACAAAATCCTCCAATTCATCCTCCTAACATCCATTAATCCTCTTTGTCGATAACCATCCGCTCATGTCATGCACATTTTGTTTCAATCTTTCTAACCTTTCCAAAACTGATCTGTCACTTTGACCCTGTAATCACTCTCTCCCTCTAAAAACTGTCCTTACTCCGGCAACCATCACCTTCATCCTCCCTTCACACTCCTCACTCTTCCCTCGCTCCACCCTCCCCCCCTGCTCCTCTGCACCTTTCCTTCCAACCCCCCCTTAGCAGCGTCAACAGCGCCCACAGTAGTGCCTCCCGTTCATCAGGGGGAGGTGGTAGTGCTGGTATTGGTGGAGGTGGTGGAGGCTCCCAGCCCCACTCACCCACCTCAACCTCTTCCTCCTCCTCCCATCGCTACCGCAGCAGCCTGCCGCATCAGCCTCCGCCGCCGGGGGGCATCGCTGCCCACCGCCTCAGCAGCGTCTCCTCCCACGATTCGGGCTTCGTTTCCCAAGATGCAAACATCTACTCCAAGCCCCCCTCGCCCATGCCCTCAGACATCACTAGCCAGGTACGTGGAGGTAAAATAGACACACATATTAGTAGATGGTGTGTAATGAGCCTTAAAGTCTCAGTGCCCAGTGGTGCAATGGTATTGTCTAAAGATATGAACATTTAATCATTTAAATTTAATTAATTGATCAACCAGAAGTCTCAAACTTTACTGGCATTTTTGTATGGACAAACATTCTGGTGATCAGTTTTTCTGTCTGACATAAGTTGTTTTCTGCCCTTGTTTATGACTCAAAACACCCAAGAAAATAAGGTTTATGCCAGAATAATCTCATCCTTTTTTTAATCTGTGAACAAAGGTGAATTGAAGAAGTTTGGCATGTGAAAAAAAAAAATTTTCAGGGTATTTCAAAAGTGTTTCTTGTATATGCATTTCTGACACAACTGACTAGTGATCCATTTGAATAATAAACAATGAAACAAAAATACAAATTAAAATAACCATCGTTTTTAACCTATTTTCACTGAGAAAAAAAAAACATTATTCAAAAAATGATTCATGCAAAAATTTTCCCCACCTGTTTCACAGATTTAAAAAAATTGAAAACAACAATAAATTAATTAATTTTTTTGTATTTATTTATTTATTACTACTTTTTTATTTTTAGCATATTTTAGAAATTAACATACATGTATAGACTCTGATTAGTTTTCAAAAATCAGTCAACAAAGTTTGTGTTTCTCTGTGTAGAAGTCATCCAGCTCAGCATCGTCAGAGGCCTCAGAAACATGCCAGTCAGTCAGTGAATGCAGCTCCCCCACCACTGTGAGTACTCTTAATCACACTGCACAATAATATAGCACTCCAACCATCATTCTGTACGTGTGGTAAAAATAGGAAAGAACAGGTGCATTATGTTCAGTTCATCTAATCAAAGCTTTTCATATTTGTATTTCAAAGGCCAGCAAATACACACAATTTTTTGATTATTCATATTGAATGAAGAGTGAATTTTTTATCACTTTTTCTTTGTATAAAATATTTTTTTTGTATTTATGAATTTTCTGAATGTTGTTGTTTTCTATTCAAACAACACATAAGGAATTTCATTTACTTCATCAGCAACAGCAACTGTCTTCAATACCCAGAAATCCTCCAAATCAGTTAACTGCTTTCACACATTTGTGTCAAACTCAACATAAGAATTTCATTTTGGCAACAAAGGTAGATACATTTTAGTTTTTATGAGACAACTGGCTCCATCGCAGCCAACGCTGTGACCGTAAGGTTAATGCTCGTAACATTTCCCCCCTTCATCCCATCAGTGTCCATTAAAAGTGTGAAGCCTCTGATCTATTTGCCACGGTCAGAGGATCTACCATGTCTTCTTCTCTTAGCGAGTTTCATCTATTCAAACTGGTTTCTCAGTGGTTTCAAAAATCTGTTGAACAGCTTGTAGATTTATTCTAAACTTTCTATCCAGATGATGTCTGCAATAGATTACATAGAATTGTGTACTGCGTTGCAATCTGCCAACAGTCTTGTATATCATTTTTAAAGCACTTTAGAATAACTTTTTAGGTCGAATATGATTATACTTTATTCTTGCTGGTCACTCTGTGACAGTGTTTTAAATTCTACATCTGTAATGCATTATAAACACACTTAGAGTGCATTACAGGGTTAACTTAACCATATAATCACATTATCAAGCATTACAAAAATGACAACCTCCTTGGAAAAACATCAGTGAGGGACAATATATTATGTTATATATTAGTGTTATGATGCTTCACCATATGTTATTATAAAATGCTGTGTAATGTGATATAGTTATTGTTAATAATCCAAATTATTATTGTTAATATTATATTATACATAGTGCTATAAACAGACGATTCATAATGTCATAAATGCCTTTGTCTGTCATGCATTATAAACACATTCATTGTCTTCTGATGCTGTTTTCTGATGGCAAAGACGAACAAACCAGACCTTTATTTCAGGTAAAATGGGACTCTTGTTAAAACAACTGTGATGATCGTGACAGTATATAGTCATTACAGATCTGAATTATTAAACACATGCTGTTTGAAATGATTAGTTACATTCACCAAGGTAGAAGGAGTTTTATTTTAAGAGTTTAATGGATTTTGAAAACAGTGGGACACCTGGATAGTCAGACAAAGCTGCAGCAGAACAGACAGCAGCAGCAGCTCACTGAGAGCTAAATGGGCTCTCCAGCTGAGAAAGCCTTGTTGTGGTACAATATTAAGCAACATCAAATCAAACACCATCGGCCATCTAGAGAACAATGAGTAAAAATGCAGCTCAGACCTGAGAGGTTTTGTTGAATAAATATACGTCCATACCTTCCAGTTGAGCAGTATTTTATTGCAGAAATTAGACTCAAAGGGCTCTATTATTTGCAAGCACATAGTGCAAAATACTATAATCCCAACCACAAAGGGAACGCTTTCCTTACCCGCTTATCTTGTGTGTTTTGGTGCGTTTCGGTACCTCACTGGAGTACAAATAGAGGAAGTCTGGAAATGAAGTGACAATTTTTAGTTTTCAGCTTGTTGCATCCACTCACAAAATCAGATCAGGTTAACAGTAAAGTATGCATGCAACAATTCTGTGCTGTTTGCATCACTTCAGTCAGTTCAGGCCGTCACATAAACCTCTCCAAGACCACACACTCCTTTTATTTATGCCTGAGAGCTTGTCTCTTACCCTTCAATTATACATTCTTTGACCAGTATGAGCATCTGTTTGCAACATAAATACAATTCCAATGGTGCTCGCGAGGCAAAGTAAATATTCATGTCGGATTTCCAGCAGCATCTGTCATCCACAGCAGCTTGCATATATGACTGCCTTCCCTTTCACTTAGCACCCTTTACAGCCATCTGATGGCAGTTAGTGTGCAATACATCTGCAAGTTGAGTGATGCATGTTGTTAAGACAGATAACATGCTCCACATCCACTGGTTACCTCTTCTACTGAAGTCATTCGTGATATCTGGCTATTTTAATTTCAGTGGCTTAACTATACTGTACTCCTTCACAAGAAAAACATAAAAAGAGCTGTGGCCTTATATGCATGCAGAGACTGTGCTTCTCACAGAAAAGCAGATATGCTCTGAGAATAACAAGTACATTTCAATGTAGAATCGGCTCATTGCTGCCCCTGTGTCTCATGGGGGAAAACACTATCACTATACAGTATCTGCTGCAGGCGAACGGTCAAAATAAGATTTTCTATGTACTTTTTGGAAAATGGATCGATGGAAAATGCCATGAGGTCAAGCAAAGATGTGAAGGAGAATTCATAAGAACTTAGGAAAAGAGCATCCAAGTGCATTTACGCTCGCTGATGTTATAATGTGATAGAGGATATTTTTAATGGATCAGTTGTAAAGCTGCAGTGGTCCTAAGGCGGAGTGCTACAAGTTTATTTTAAAACCTCTTGAAATCTTGTTTCATGCAGGCTACATAAACATGTACAACCTGATGTAAAATATTAGTTTATGTCCAAGATTAGAATTTAAATGATAGAAAAAAGTTGCAGAAGCTACCAGTCACAAAAGAGAATTGGTTGTCTATTGAGGATGGCTGCTCTGCTTTTGTCTTCTGGTATTTATTTAAATGAATCTCAGTTCTCCTTTGTGCAACAGAATGAGCCACACTTCTGTCTTCTCCAATCCAAAACAGAGTTCCAACAATATTTAAACTCCTATGTGTGGGTGAAATGTCACTCCCATAAAAAAAGGAGTTTTTGGTAGAGAAGCTCCCAGAACAGAGAACAGCAGCAGTATTTAATCACAGTGCAGGATACGCCCAGTTTATATAACTCTGAGATCATCAACAGATAAGTTATCTCCAGCCATTCCTACAGCATGGAAGAGACTGTTGTCAGTTATTAAAGCCACTGGCCTTGACTAGTATGTAGCTAGGTATGTGGCAGCAATTATACCTGTACTGATCTTCAAACCTCTGCAAAAACTCACTTTTACCGAACAAACGATGTCACTGTTTTTACAGTGTGTGTAGTGTGGAGGTTAAAATCAGTGAAAGGAAAGAAGTCAGTATTATTCCATCACTATGACACACAGCTGAATAAATGCCTATTAGAAACAAGGTTATCATGGGGTTATAGCTGGATGTATTCTGGGCTACAATCAGGCATAATCATTGCACTCAAGCAGTAACTGACAAATCAAAGTCATCTGAGTTTTAAATGCATGCTGGTTTAACACGTCATGTCGCGTTTCTAACATAGACAAAATAACTGTGAAATGTAGGCTTTCAAGGAATCACTGACATAGCGGTATTTATTTTTGATGCATGGACAGAAGCCACTAATTGTAATCAGTGATCTAAAGACTTTTCTATTCTCAATCTCCTTCTACTGTTTTCCAACTTTGCTGTGTGTCTGTCTGTTGTACAATAGGTGTGTGTGTGTGTGTGTGTGTATGTGTTGCCTTTATTCTCATGTGTTGGGCCCAGTGTTCCTCCACTACAGCTGGCGGCCTCTGTCTCTGTGATTCTCTCTGTCTCTGTCCTTGTCCTTTTCTGATGACGCGACTATGTCTCTCATCCCGCAGTTTGGCACGTCCTTCGCTACCTTCCGCCCTGCTCTCTCTCACTCTGGCTCCACCAGGCCTCTCTCTGTCATTCTTCCTGTTCCTGCGTCCCCACCCTATAACTGCCCCTCTGGATCCAGCTCTTCCTCTCCCACATCAAAGGTTCCTATCTGGAAGGTTTGTTCTCCATTCGCTGCCATTTCTTCAGTTGCCATTTTTCTTCTGTTTAATATGTTTCAGTTAATGCATGAGATTTATATTCTTTTAATTTTTCATCAATAACTCATTCATAACCACATTGCTTTGCTTCCTTAAAGTTTTCATCACAACTTGCTGTGTGTGCATGCATTTTTTTTTTGTTTGTTTGTTTTGTTTTGGCCTACCCTTTTTTTTAATCACTCGTTTTGTAATCCACGGACTGGAGATTGGCCAAAACGAAGCAGCGTTTGGAGAGCTGACTCATCAAGCTCATCAACATGAACATATTCAAACGCTGAAAAAAGTCCCCAGCCCACATACTCCCACGCACATACACTCTTCAGGCACCCACGCACAGATCCACCCGAACAGGCCCCCTCTCTCTGCACTCAGATGAAGGGCTTCAAACTGCTGGATAGTGGACAAGTCTGTCCTGTGTGCTAATCCTCCCTGCTACTTCTTGTTTATTAATTTCACTCACCTCTTCAGGATTGGTCCAAAGCAGGTCAGTATGAGCAGCCGGTGGCTGCAGCACCAGTTCAGAGGAGAAAGGAACCTCTGGATAGACTGAGGGAGAATGAGATGTCCCCTGGCTCCCAGGGGTACGCCGGGCCATCACACCCTGATGAGGCGCAGAGACACAGGATGACCCCAGCTACCATCGCTGCCAAGGTAACGCTGACAAGCAGATTGCTGTAAGACAAACCAAGGAAATAGGTTAGGTTAGGTTCAGGATATTCAGGAAGGAAGGATATTTGTGAGTGTATGTATCCAGCAGTAAATAAATATATCGCCTGCAATGCGGTATGATAGTCATTGTTTGCAGCTGGCTGCAACAATTCATCTTCCAGTTACTTTTCATTAGGTTTGATAAGCTGAAGACTTGCCCAGTAAGCCAAATTCTACTCAATTGGTACAAAAAAAGTGCTTCTGATGCCCCCTAACCCACTGGTGCTCCATTATAGAAGAAGTGTTTAAAAAGATTTTTACTTTAAAATTATTATATTAAGATAAACAGATAAACAACATTAAAATAATGCACCAACAAGTACCAGCTCACTTCCCACAACATGAACCCAAACCAATTAGTAGTCTAATGCCTCACACCTGTTTTTACACAAACCCATACGTGCAAGCACATACGGGACCCCTGAAAGTGGGTTTAATTAAGGAAATATTAAATACTAATGAATTATAACAACCAGAGAGCATTGTGTTTCAACATTAAAAGCACAAACTATATCCAGAAAAGCAAATCACATAATCTGATGAGGTGAAGGGCAGTTCTGTGGAGGTCTAATGCACAAGTATACCTAGATGATGGCATATTAACATCAAAATTGAGTTCATATTATGTTGGATCAAAGGACATATAATTGTATAAGGTAATCAAGAACAATTACAAAATCCAGTTAAATATTGGTGGGACATTTAACGGTTTGTCTTTATTTGAAGATTAGACAGTTGCAGCTTGTGAACAGCCTGTGTGTGATAGAAGCCACATTTTTAAGAAATTCAGTCAGCAAAGTTCAGCAGGAGTTTCGCCAGCCTTGAAGTCGACTAGTTTTCTTTTACTAAGTGACACGAACAATTTTCATGTTCAACACTCATGCTCAATGTGCAATAAAAGGAAAAGAAAAATAATGAATAGTTCATGATGTTTCCTTTGAACAGGTCTTTCACTTTTGCTTTTTTTTTTTTTATATTATCTATAACTGTGATTTATTAACACATGTATTTTTATAAGTCCAGTGTGTGATTCACATCGTTTTTAAATAAGTTGAGTTAGGATCATTCCAACACAGACTAACTCTGTATCCACAGCATGGAGAGGAGGTTTCTCCAGCAGCCAGTGACCTGGCCATGGTGCTGACCAGAGGACTGAGTATGGAGCAGCAGAAAAGCAGCAGAGACTCTCTGCAGTACTCCAGTGGCTATAGCACAGAGACCACAACCCCATCGTGCTCTGAGGACACAATTCCTTCACAAGGTGAAACTTTAAACCACTATCATTTTTATTTTTTTTATTTTTTTCTGACTTCACAAATGTACCCATAATTCACAGTGGAAGCTGTTATTTCTCCCTGGATGTGTTACCAATTCTGTTGCTGTCAAAGCCAACTGTTAACAGACTCTGAGGTGCTAAACAGAACAGGGGTTTAGCAGGTAGATGACATAATCCCCAGTGGTGATTACATCGCCTTTGCTAATTACCTGGAGGTGCTGAAGGCAAAGTCTTTTGGATAATATAATGCTGACTTTGAATGATGTCATGGAAACACTTAGCTGCTGCTGGTGCATTGCTGAATTAGAGAGGTCATACAGTTATGCTGCAGCCAAACCAAATGCCTCCTCTATTACACATAAACAGAACAAAATATACACATTTAACAAAGAAGATAATATAGGGGTTATGTTAATGATTATTTATTATGTCAGTAGTAAAGTAGGAAAAACAGATACTATTTACGTCTTCATTGCAGGTGCAGAATGCAGAGCTCAGTGAAAAGACAGGGCGTGCATGTACAGAGCAGCACAGGTGCAGAATGCAGGGACATCAAAAAACATGAGCCTTAGCCTTAGCAGAACCACCACACAATATGAACAGAGAAACTCAATCACTCGCAAACACACACCAGTCTCAAAAACATGTCAAAGCTCAGTTTGTTGCTCTCATGGATGCTCTCAGTCATACAGTTGCATTGGAACTGTAAACAGAAGACCAACAAGTGGATGAAATGTCCCTCTGAAGCTTTGTTAACCATCTGTCCTTTATGTTGACCCCGCAATATGGTGCTATTGGTTCAAAAAAGGCTCAAGTATTATCAATTCAGATGCTCTTGATCCATTTGCACTTGGATTTAAAATGTGCCTTGGATGATTTGATCACAAACGGTTGGTGCTAAAAACAAGTGTCAACAGGTTCCAAGATAAATGGTAATTCGATCACTTAAAGAACGTGTCAATGTAGTCTAGATCAAGTTTGACTACATATATGTGTTGTGGTGAAGTGTAAAGTCTGATGCTACCTGATGTGTAACCGATAAGGAAGGAAAAAAACAGGAAAAAGAGTCATCAATGCAACCCATGCAGTGGTTGTTTTTGAACGTTTTCGTTTTATTTTGTCCCCTTAATGTAATGAATCACAATAGGCTTTTCATGCAAATAAACATATCCAACATCTCCTTAGCTAACCCAAGAAACACAGTTTAAATCAAGTGACTTAAGTTGTATCAATGCAATAAATGTAAGCAGGGTAATTTCACTTATAGCAGAAGTGTAGATTGCAACAAAATCTGAACACAAGTGGTCAGCTGGGCACCCTTTAACATTCTTCTTGACACAGATGTAAAAAGGGATTTGTCTCATCTGTCCACTTGTGTTCCATCTAGTGTGCTCAGAAAATAAACAAAAGCTTCATGAGGCTTATAACCATTTTATTTTTAAAAATAAATTAAGGACAGCCACCCTTTCAATTGATGGTATTTTACTTTTTTTTTAGGGTGTGCAAAAGCAATATTTTCGAGCTTTGCAGAATTTTGATTTCACCATTTTCTCCAAAACCCATCTTTACCTACTAAAATCTAATAAAATGTATCATCCATTTAACCATCCAAGCAGCTGGAACAGTATATGACAGTTCTGACAGTTTCCTTGACAGCAGCTGGGAGATGAAAATATAAAGATGAAATTGAATAATATTAAATCTGTTCCTGCATCCTAATTCTGGCTGTCAGTTTTGGGCTTCCTTCATCTAAATACCACACCCAGTGATCCAATAATTTGAACACAGTGCACTGATTTTTCTCTCTTTCCTTTGTGGTGGCATTTCTCTTCTCAATTGCTTCTCCGTTTTTTCCTCTTCCCCCACTCAGGTTCAGATTATGACTGCTACTCAGTGAACGGGGATGCTGAAGGTCCAGATGGACAGACGGAGTTCGACAAGTCCTCCACCATTCCTCGCCACTCTAATATCGCACAGAACTACCGCCGCATGATCCAGACCAAGAGGCCAGCCAGCACCGCCGGCCTACCCAGTGGGGTTCTTGGTCCCGGGGGTCATGTGATTCCAGGACAGCCTGGTGGAGCTGGTGGAGGCGGAGCAGGTACTCCAGGAACTGCCACCATCCGCCGAACCCCGTCTACCAAACCGGGCGTGAGGCGCACATTGTCCAATGCGGGGCCTATCCCCATCCGACCACCCATTGTGCCTGTGAAGACGCCAACTGTTCCTGGAGACTCACATTCACCTGGTGCAGCTGGTGGAGGGCACTCAGGTGGCGTGCCTGTGCGTGTGGGCAGTGAGGAGTGTGTCTTCTTCACTGGAGTCGACGACGCACAGGGAGCGCTTGATTATGTGAAGGCGTCACCGAAGCGCCTCAGCCTGCCTAACACCGCCTGGGGATCAGGGGCAGCGTTAGAGGTGTACGCCCAGCAGCATGGCCTTGCAATGGGAACAGGCTCAGGGGGATCCGAGGAGGATCAGATGATCGCAGCCAATCGGCACAGCTTAGTGGAGAAGATCGGCGAGTTAGTAGCCAGTGCACACGCCCTTGGAGAGGGGCAGTTTCCTTTCCCCGCCCTCCCTGATGACCCGACCCTGCAGCCAACTGGCCCCTCTGACACGCAGTCAGGGACAGAGGGGGCGGAAGGGTCTGGTGACATGCTGACCACCATTAGGAGAGGAGTCCGTCTCCGCAAGACCGTCTCCAATGACCGCTCAGCGCCCCGCATCTTGTGATTGGAGGAGAAGCAGAAAGAGGATGATACTTGTCAGCCAATAGGGAGTCTGGTGTTGGTGTGGTGCAACCCAACCGCCTAGTACATACACATTAACTATGTAGGGAAAGCTATACAATAACAGAAGATGAATGAAAACAAAAACATACACAAAAAATAAGTTTAAAGACACCATTAGAGTAAATGATATATAATATAATATAATGATAACAATAACATTAATAATGTTAACTCATGCTGACAATTAAAAAGTGAAATACTGAATATTGACAGGCTCCTAGCAGGCCACTATAACTAGTGTGTGTTGGACGCATGTTTGTCTTCTCTACACCTTCACCCAGGGAGGAAAAGACTCGCAGGAAAAACAAATAAGATTTAAAAAAAAAAAACAGCAAAGATGGAGAGAAAGACTGGGTTCTGTTCGTCAACTTACACCCTTCCCCATTCTCTTCTCCAACTAACCCGACTGTCTAATCCCAGACCAAGGACCGATGACTGAAGGAGGGCCCTGTGGGGGCGAGAGAGAGGGGGGTCAGAGTGCCATGTGACCAGCTGGATTTGAACCCAGGCTGTCTCAGCAGCAACACACTGTACTTATTAGCCCACTGAACTGAAGCTTTGGTATTAGCACGGGGAGCTAACAAGCCAGAGGGCTCCTCTGGTTCATCCTAATGTAAAAGAGTCTTTAAAAAAATACTGTTGGCATTGAACCGTGCTAGTGCCCCCTTCCCCTCTCTCTTTGTGTGTGTGTGTGAGGAGTGTGTATGCGCGCATTCATGTGTGTGCATGTAGGCGAATGTGAAACGTGTGTGTGCCCATGTGATTGGCTGTGCGTGTGAGTGCGAGGGGGGGTGGGTAGAGCTCTGCTGCAGGACAGCTGGTTACCCAATGAGGGCAGGGCTTTTCTCCTGTGTGTTGTACGTGTATTTTCTTGTTTATATCGTGACGTCATTTACCTTGTTACAACTGTACGAGAAGTTACGAGAAGTAATCCAGGCGTATAGATATATTCATATATATTTTCTAGAACCAGAGAGAAAATGTTAAATCAGAAATGGAGCAATAAATGTGTTTTATTTTCTTGTTTCCAAGAAGATGGAGGATTGTAGGTTCTCCTTTGTCACATTCAGGCAATTATCAGGAATGCTAAATTACACATCGACTGTGAATTCATGCCTAGCCGGTTTTGGCGTGTCTCTCTCCCTGTCCCTGTCTCTTTCTGGTGGAGGGAACGGATTACTAAAATGTTGGAAAACAAACAAACTGTAAAGCACTTTGGTAGGTGGTATGTCCAGTAGCCACTAGGTGTTGCTGTAGTCATACTGTATGATAGGGAGAGTGAACGTGAGAGAGATGGATGCCAATAAGACTGTGTCCTTAGGAAATTATTTAATTAGAAGAAGAAGACTACAGGAATGGAGAAAGAGGAAGTGATAAAGATTGGTGGAATTGGAGTGATTGGTGAAATGACAGATGGGATAAGAAAGTAGAGCAAAATATTTATGTAGTGGACGTCAGGGCTCTTCAGGGTTTGACAAGCCATCGTCTGCTGTGGATTGTGTATAGTACTGAGGCTTTTTACCATGTGGCTGCACTGATATCTCAACACATAATGCAAAAGATATACTGCACAGATAGGTCAGACTACTTTGGGATATAGACTTTTAAGGGTCCAGGTAACAAACAAATATGTTTTCTCATTAGTCATGCAAATAGCAAGCAGGATAGGAAGGATGTATTGCTGTGCAAAGTTTAAATATGTTTAACACCAAAAAGAAAAAAAATAGTATTGGGGTGCAGGCAGAAAACCCACTTAGATAGCTTCATTAGATCAATGAAGCTATATACTTCATTGATCTAATGAACTCTAAACACCCTACTAGAAGTTAAGAATGGTAGTATTTTGTGATTATTTGGCAATTTTCAACAACTTAACTTTTACTTGATAGATTACATGCAAAGTTTCATATTAGAGATGGGTAATGCAATGATGTTGGCTATGACAGACTGGGATAAAAACAAATGCTGTCACACTGTCATCATAACATAAGGACGTTAGGGTATTTTTTTTTCTTTAACTTTTCAAACATTAATTTAAAATTAAATTCAAATATATACAAGCAATATGTGTTTCAAATTCATGCCAATACAGAGCCCAACTAGATATTATTATATGTGAGAAAATATGTTTATTTGTAATTGGGGTTGATAACACTTTACATTTTTATGTTTGATACTGACAGAAATCAGCAATGGGCTTGAAACATATTTGCACATGTGATTTATGTTTATTGGAAATTATTTGCTTGGCATAAATGTCCTGTGGAGATTTCAGCACAGTCATATTCAGTGTTTTGTCCATTGGAAGTGCATTCCCATAGCACTCAAAGTAGTCTTATCTGCAAATAGACTCTTGTAAATACTGTATCTTTTTGCATTATGGGAAAGCAGAGTTAAAGGCAGAATGAGTAGAATTTGTCAGTTGCAATTTGTAAACACGACATTCAAAGTCGGCCCCTCATCCCCAGCTCAATGACATCTAATTAGTTCAGTGATCCTCAGTGGAGCTAGCTAATAGCATTTGTATCCAGACAGGAGAGTTTATTGAAGCCGCTGAGCTTCTGACTCAGACAGCACAGCGACATGAAAAGGAAAGAGAAAATACAGACAGAGGGCAGATCTCTGTGGATACACACACCAATACAAACTCGTAGTGGGTCACAGGTGATGGCTGAGATGGATACGTGTCTATAGGTTTATGCATGGGCTTTTTTTTTCAGGACTATCCTACTCATTGTGCCTTTAAACCTTGAACATAGCTGGATAACAGCCTTTCAGTTGGCTCCCGTACAACCGGCTCCATTACAAAATGTACTTCAGCAATCTGAGGTTTCATTTGAAAGGAAAGTGTGCAGAAAACTCAGTAAAGGGAATTATAGTTGCAAAGATGGCATCGTAGTAAGCAACAAATGATGAACAACATGGAGAGAACATGCAGAGTTGGTTTCACAGCGTTGGGCATTTTTTAGCTGCCAATTAGCCATCAGTAGCTCTGTCTTTGCGCAAGCCTTCAGTCGAGGACAGGACTCCTCTGAAAGTAATAAGTAACTAACTAGTATTTAAGGTGAGCATTGTGTAATGAGTAAGTAATTAGACACTGCCCAGCGCTGGTAACTAATAAACGGTGTGTTCAGTCTCAGAAAGTACATGTTTCCCAACAAACCAAGTTGTTTTCCTCGGTGTTGTGTGTACAGCAAACCACCACATTAAGGCTCAGCTCAGTTCAGTGCAGATAACCCAGTTCAGCTCAGGACACGGCTGTATGACAGAATTATTTATGGACATAAAGATGTGAGTAAAGGTGAGGCCTGTTTGAAGTGCTCGCTGATGACAAAGAAGCAGGAGGGTTTAAATTAGACTTCTGGAGCTGACAGAGAGAGGAGGATACGTGTGGAATGAGCATTTCACTGCCTGTTCATACAATATGTACTGTATGTGCTGTACTAGATAATGAGAATCAGGCGCACAGATTTGGTATAAAGGTTTGTTAGAAAATATTACATGGAATATTCAGTTTCTTTTTTTTTTCATTCTACAGTATTGTTTGAATATTTAGTCTTACTTTTAATTATTGTAAAAAAAATAAAAAAAAAAGATGATGAAGAAGAAAAAACTCCAGTTGTAACACAAAATACTAAGCTGTGTAACATATGGATGTAGGATGTGTGGGCTGAGAGTGAGTGTGTCCTTGTTTTGGTTGTTGAACTCTTTGTTAACATGTCTGTACGCTCTCCTACCTGAACATAGCCGGCGTCATCGGCGCTCTTACAAGCCCCTTTTTTTGACTTCTTCCTAGCACTGTTATTACTTAACATATATGTGGCCATTTAAAAAAATTATGATGGTTTAATTTAAAGAGATATTAAGGAGAATGTTTGTTAACATTGTCACCCTCTGGGATCTTTTTTTTTTTTTTGTATGGGGGAGAACTACTGTATGTGTGCTGTCACATGTGGATGCTGTGTGTTGTATCAGCTGAATCTGGTGAGAGGGTGGAAGGGGAGAGCAGCGGGCTTGGACTCCAATCCCCCCATGAAGAACACATTTTGGGGTGAGAAAATGTTCCTCTGAAGAGTTTGCGTAAGACCGCCTGTCGAGGTCACACTGTACATGATTTTATGGCGTATGCTGAATGTACTGCAAGGTGAAGGGGGACGTGCAACTGTACGTGTTTGACTTGCTTGGACCATTGCAATGTCAGAACTTTGTTCTTGTACAACTGAATGAAGTTTAAACAGTAGGAAAGCAATACAGAGATAGTGTGCATGTACGTACATTCACAATGATGTTCCAGTGTGGGTATGTTAAAGGAAAATACCACTGTTTTGTCCACTCTAGGATACTTTTTTTTTCCTATTTCAAAAGCTATTCTACATTGTATGGCTCTGAAGGCGTGATTTTAGAGTTAACAGACCCTTTGCTATATGTCCAAGGACACTGCTTGAGCCAATTCCCTTATTCTGGATGGTGTATGTGCTATAGTTTTATGTGCAACAACTGAATTCACTGCCAGTTATTTAGTTATTGGTTGATAAAGGGTGTATAATGCCTGCAGGAGAGTGTCGCTGCTTAATTCCAATTGTTGGACAACAACTCAGGACAAGAAAGGCGTTTTCACATTGAATGAGAAGAAGACAGTCAGATTAAACTGCGCACGCTGGCTAAAGTATGAGTGTGAGATGAAAAAAAGATACAACACTGCTATTTTCCTTTAAAATGCCCAGTTAACAGCACAAAAAGTAATCTAACTAAACAATAATGTCTTTTTTAACATGCTGAATTAACTGTGTACTGAACTAACTGTCTGAACAAGCTGAAATAACTACAGTACTACGCTACAGGTGTGTCAATATGCCCATTTTTATGAGTGTATGTGTATGTGGGTAGATGTAGGCCTACTGGCGCGTGGGCATAGAGGGGCTACAATGAATACCTTCTATAGGAACATACATAGACACATGCGACTTACATGCGTGCAGGCATGCGTGCGTACACACAATATACACACACAGAGACTTAAATGTCATAGGATACACACATGAAAGAAATCTTCCTCTGCTGAGAAAACTACACAGTCCTAACTACTGTACAGTTTGTCCAAACAGGACTTGCACTGTAAAAAGTAACATTTTAACATTCATTTAAGAGTTTTATTGAGTTCAAAAGGTTGATAAATATCTCATCCTGACTTTCAGTGACATTACTGCATTTTCATTTCTTTGCTGTTAGCTGCTGGCCTACCAAGGCTTCTGTGTGAGCTAGCCACAGGCTGTCCTCATGAACTATTTGTAAGATTTCCTACACAAAATAATGCACAGGAAAAAAAAACAAAAAAAAAACTGGCAACGAAGCGATGTAACATTAAAAATTGGGTAGATTAAATCCCCAGTCTTTCAACCAGGAGACCAGGGCCATGTCCTGACTATTTGCAGCATTTGCCCCATGTTTCAATTAGCACAGATTGTGTGAACTGCGTTGCAAAGAAGGAAATCTTATCAATCCTTCATGAGAATATGCTGGCTAAACATCTAGATTAAACCAACAGGAAGTTCTCATGGATGTTTCATAGTGATTCTTATAGTAAGTTACACTAAGTCATGCAATTGAGTTTCTAGCTATCTTACTAAATTGTGTCCACTGATGGTGCAACACCAATTGAAAAGCCAAACACCCAACCAGGTGGACAGAAAGAGGCTGGAGCGCACAAACAAACCCAGGACTTTGAATTAGGAGACTGGATGTGATATTTTAAGCCTAACCCTGGTGTTTTTTCCTAACCACAGCAGGGCGGCTTTGGTGTCCTTTGCTAACCAAAGCACAACATGAACAACCTTTTTGTAATGTTTAAGACAGTGATTATCACGTTATCAGTGTGTTGCAATCACATGTCTGCAGCATGTTGAAAAACAGTGGTCACAATGTGTCGGAATTTAAAGTAAATCATAAAAAATCCTGCTGCAAAACTTCATAAGAATCCACATGAACACACTCATGAGAATACCTTCAGCACAAACATGGAAAATCACACATTACTTTCATGCTACAAGCAGTTACTGCACGCACACTTGATTAAAAGTTTTTAATTATAACTTAAGAAAATGCTATTTCCATGCATACAGACAGATAAGAGTGGTTGAGTATTAGGTATGTACCTTTGACTCATATTAGGCTACACGGAATTGTTTGACAGTTTGTGAAATACCTGCCCAGAGATGGCTAGCTTAGCTTAAAAAACATTCCTTAAACGTTTAATTAAAAAATGGTGTAAGTGACTGTGATGATGGACCACGGCAGGATTGAAACACTCAACAGCCCTATTGTCTAAAAAGCCTGGAGGTGTACAAAATCTACAAATCAAATCTGTTTCTACACTCACTTATATTTCTCCCTCTCGTCCTTTTCCTCTCTATTATCTTCGTCTTCTCTTACCTCCATCCACCGGCACAGCACGCCCAGGGTTGCCGTGTAGCTGACAAGTTAGAAAACATTGCTTGTCATAATGAGAGTCCCATCGGCTGTTCTCGGTCTCTCTGTGCCTTGCAGCCCATCAAAGCTAATGAAACATAATTCTGATGAAGTCTTTATTTACAACACAGCCAGTATGAGCTAAGCTCCGTTTCCCTCTCTGCCCCCCCCACTTGCTCCCCTCCCCTTCCTGTGTGTGCGTCTGAATGTGTGTATGTACATGTGCCACAGTTCAAATGTGTGTGTGTGTGTGTGTGTGTGTGTGTGTGTGTGTGCTAATGGCTAACAGGTGGTAGCATGATGGGTCCTGTGTGTGTTGTTCACAGAAGGGCTAGTAGCGTTAGCCTGGGTAAACGTCTCCCCTCTGTACACTGCAACATGAGCTGGTTTCAAGGCAGACAGCTGGATGTCTGACACCGCATCTCAGTGCTGGATTACATTTTAATACATTTTGATCAGGCTCTTTAAGGCATCTTTTTTTTCGCATCATCTCACAGGCAGATTATATTACTTTGATGGTGTCATGGTGAGCTTCTGTCAATGAAACCTAAGAGGCTAGTGGGAGCAGTAATTCAACGTGCAGTGAGATTATGCACCCACATAGCCATCACAAGTGATCTGCTAGTGTGTACGTAGTGTTGGTTAGAACCTCTTCATCCTAATTAATTTAGAGCATTGATACGTCCGGTGAATTCAGCTAAACTGGCGAAAGAAAGCGTGCAACTTTTGTTGAAGGGCTGCTACTCTGACAGTTACAGCATAATGCTAAGATGTTAAAGGACATTAGCACTCAAAAGGAAGAACCATAAAGTAAAAAATTCTAATATTTGCCAACATTAGCTTCCATTAGATAAAACAGACCAAATGAAGCTGTAGATTGTATTAAACTGAGCTTGGGTGTAGTTTATCGCCCATTTAACATTAGTAAGAGGAAGGATGTTATTATTATTTCATCTTACTTTCAGAAAGTAGTATAATAAAACAGAATGGGAAAGTCCTATTTCAACCTAAACATTACCAAAATTAAAAAGGCCTTGGGCTCTGAATGCATCTACATGTCGCCAAATAATTAGACACAAAAAGAAATTTGTACAAGCAGCTTAAAACACCATCATTTACATTTATTGTTTGGTGGCAAGATCTAGTTGCTGTTGTAATTTTATTGGTAGCAAAGAAGGAGGACTGGAAATCATTGAAATTTGTGTGTCAATGAAATCTTCCTGTAAACAGTAACATTCACTTGTCATATTCGGTAGGATA
>JAOWBC010000001.1:27938733-27956025 GCA_028566105.1 Hypoplectrus providencianus
GAGAGAGAGAGAGAGAGAGAGAGAGAGAGAGAGAGAGAGAGAGAGAGAGAGAGAGAGAGAGGAAATGGTGGAGAAGTGAGTGGGAGTGTGTCTGCTTCTCCGTCCTTCTCATGTTGGTATTCTAATTAAATGTTTTAAATGGTTTGTCTCTGTACGAACACCACAAGTAGCAAGTTGCTGAATGACCCCCCCTGAAAAGACTTTCCGTATTGTTGTGGTTCAACACACACACACACACACACACGCAGCGTATGCAAACACAGGCACATCCCCAAGATTCAAATCCCAGGCCCCTTTTATTCAGACTATATATACTTTAGTTTATAAAAAGCCTTAAATGCATGCCTGCGCTGCTGGCACTTGTCTTGGCAGAAAGCACAGGAAATGTCCCTCAGACAGAAGAACTGAGCAGAATTGTGTTTTTTTTTTTTTTTTGTATATAAACAAATTTCTTGAAGAGAGTAACTGACACGGACACTGGATGTAAACGTGCAAGTACAAAGTATCTTGCAAAAACTGAGTTGCAGACATCAAAAAACCCATACATTCATTTATATTCTGAACCACATGATGTACAGCACTGCTTGACTTGACTTTTTTTGTTTTCTATTGACGAATTTATGTGGATAGTACCTGGTATTTTTTCTGTGTCCTGTTGTTTTTTTTTTTTTTGTTTGTTTGTTTTTGGAACCCCCTCAGTTGAGGTTGCAATCAAGCCAGAAACAAAGAGCAGCCTGCAACACCACTTTGCAATTGAGGAAATTTGTTGTTGCTTCCGGCTGTTGATGAAAAAAAAAAAACATAACATAGGGAAAACAGTACATTTGTGTCGCGTAGAGGATGATGTAACAGCAGTTTCAAGCGGCAGCTGTATTTCAGTCTGTGGGGACTTAGTTTGGGAGCTGGTGGGTTGTCTGCTGAAGTTCACATTCAGGTCAAGTCCTGGCTGTGGACTGGTAGCTGGAGAGGTGCCAGTTCACCTCCTCCTCACTGCCAAGGTGCCCTTGAGTCAAGGCACTGAACCCCCCAGCTGCTCAGTGCCCTCTCACTCCAGCATTTCTCCATTAAACTGCACAATAAAAATGAGTGATAAAAGAATAGTTATTCGCACAACATTTTATAAGGTAGTTAAAACTTAATAAAAACAGAAGTAAGAATCAAGGGCAGTAAAAGATAGGCTATAACATTAAGAACAATTTCTGTCATGATATGTGGATACATGTTAGAACTACAAACAACTCATACCAAAAAGAAACTACAATAATGAGAAAGGAGAACGGGGGGCTGACAGCTGACAGATTAAACACAAATAGGTTTACTTGAAAACATGGGAGTGTGGCAGAATGTCTGATGTGTTGGGGAGAGAGTTCCAGAGGGAGGGGGCAGCTATGCAAAGGGCCCCGTACCCCCAGGTTGGGTTCATGTGCCTTGTTTGCATGTGCTGGCATTTCCTGCCTGTGTGTAAACTGTAAAAAAACAAAAAAATAAATTCCCCTTGGGGATGAACAAAGTATGTCTATTTCTTAATATTGTTCTTCTATGGTAACCCAGACTGCTCCCCCTTAAAAACAGCACCATGGGTTATTTGTGAAAGGAAAAAAAATCACCCCATATTCAACATTGTTGTTCAAATATCCACACATATGCAATGTACAGCATGTTTTTATTTAACTGTATCAACTCTTGTAGTCACACTGTCCTTCACTTTAAGCCTATGCAAACATTTATTTCCTGTTAAAACTGTCTTTTTTAGTGCCTTACCAGAACATGTTTTGACCATAAACCTAGATAAGTAGTTTTGTAGCCTAACTTCAAAGAAACTGCAGCGTTTTAACAACCCAAGCTATAAGTGAGGCGGCTGTGGCTCAGATGTTGCGATGTTGCCCATGATCAGTAGACTGGTGGTTTGATCCCTGACCATGGCAGTCTACATTTCAAAGTATCCTGAGCAAGATTTTGACCCCAAACTGCTCCCAATGCTGTGTTTATTGGTGTAAGATAGTATTGCAGATGTTGGCTTTTTTGGGTAGCTTTGGCCACCAGCATGAGTGTGTGTGTGAATGGGTAAATGAGCGCCGTCTGTAGTGTAAGAGCACTTTGAGTGGTCACAAAGATGAGAAAAGCACCATAAGTGCAGTGCATTTACTATAAGTGTATTTATAATGGGGTTTGTTATATTTAGAACAATCTGCTCTGTATTGTGTAACACAGATTACCTCTTCTGTCGTTAAGTTTTGATTTTGTTGGGAGAGAATGAAACTTAAAAAAAAGGACATGGCACCGATATGAGTCAAGCAGAGCTGTCAAAGTCTATTCACTGAAATTTGTATAAGCTTGCGGTTATGTGGCGGATATTGTAATTTTATCAGTGAGAAAATAGACCTAATCCACCAGATATTGACTTTTGTTTTATTATATTTTAAGGTTTACTGGCAGCTGCCGTAGCAATGGGTCCTTATGTTTTAATATGTCTTTTGACACCTGAAACCCACTGTAATAAAAACGGTTTCCTGAGGGCTCCAGTAGTGGAGGGGCATATAGTGATTAAGCTGTATTGTAGATCCTCCTTCACCAGTTATTACAGACATGGTCAGAGGAAAGTGTGTGTTGTTATCCTAATCCACCTCACGGCATCATTCCTGCATGGAAAAAGTTGCAACCAGCACACATTTTGATAAGTAGCCTGTCACACTGAGTTGGCCGTTGGTTTTCTGCTTTATGTCACCGTCTTCCATAAAAAATGACTTACAGCCAGTGTTTTGTAGTGAATGCAGAGTTAACTTTGCCTGTTTTCTTAATAAACAATGGCCTCCTATTGCTGTTATCAGTCCACATGACAACCTACAGTTTTGCAGAGCAAAAGCAAACCCCGCTTAGGGAGCTAATAGATGGTGAGACTTTTCACAATTACTGTCTAAATAAGTCTTTGAAAAACAGATTCGAGCCTTATCTCAGAAAGTTTCATCTTCTTCTTCTCAGTTCTTATAAAATAAAAGCCTGTTAGACAGCTACAGCCTGTGAAAGCTGAACACGACCCTCGAGTTGTGCTTTCAGAGTGTCCCTGAACTGATGTGAAAATAGTGCTGCTCGTTTTTATCTACTGGTTTAAGGCGAAAAAGTTGCTTTTACAATGTGAACTGCCTCAGTCACTCGGATATTTAGTCACACAAGGTTGAGACAAACAGTTACTTTAAAATCAAGATAGAAAGAACCTGTAGATTTATTTTTGGCCACATTTTCTTTGATATGTAGCTAGCTTATAAACATCCTTCATTTATTTGGTTCTTCAATTTTGCATTTAGTTAGTGAGATTAATTCCTTGTTCTTTGATTTTACACTTGAAGGACGCTGTGTAAAATGTGTATATACTGTAAATAAGCTATTGGCTCTTTCTCATGCACCTCATTGTTCTAGAGATGGTAAATACGGTCGGTGCGCGCGGTGTCCATTTATTCTCTTTGAAGATCAAAGAAGGTTTAAAGGTGTCCCTTTGTCTGACACAACACACAGCGACAGTGAGGGTGAAACGGGAGAAAATAACTCATGAATAATGCTACAGAGGTTTCTGCCTTTTAAATTGTACATGCAACATGTGGAGCCTGGAAACCTCGTGACACTATTTAGCATGATTACTGTCATATTTTACTTTAAACTCCAAACCTTTTCCTTCGCCTTTGCTCTGGTGAACAGAGTAGCATCTGCTGTACAATTTTAAGCAATAGGATATAGTGTCCTGTGTCCATGTGCAAAGAAAGCCCAATTCTACATCACATCATGTATCACATCATTATTCAAATTGGTGATTTTAACAATAATTAAAGTAGCACCTCTCTTCCAGGTTGTTGAGCAGGGAGATTTTACCTAAGCCTGTGCCACGGCCTCAACTTAAAAGACATTCAGAGTGGTAATTTAGCAGCAAATTAATATTTGCTATGCAAAGATGTATTGGAGCAATGAATGGATCCTGACCAGGGAAGGGAATTAAAGCTTCCAATATGTGAGTTTCAATTTGAGCATCTCTGTTGTGGTTGACAGTCCAGCTGCATGAGCACGCCCAGTGTGTTAAAAGTGACACTGAGGGGAATCTGTAAGCATATGTATGTTGGGTATGAAAACAAGAGCTATGAGGAGGCTCTAAACCACAAATATGCTCTGATTGTCTTGTACACAACATTTATACTATTAATTATTGATAAAAATCAAATGACAAAATAGAGTCAGGTCTTTCAATTACTTCCATCGCCCTGGTGTATAAAACCGAACACCTAGGCATTCTACAGACATTATTGGAAAAAGGGGTCACTCTCAGGAGCTCAGTTCCAGTGTGGCACAGTGATAGGATGCTGACTGAGCAACAAGTCCAGTCGTGAAATTCCCTTGTTCCTAAATATTCCTCAGTCAGCTGTCTGTAGTATCATAACAAAGTTGATATGACATTATCAACTTAGACACAAAGTGGTAGGCAACATTTGACAGAGGCACATAGTGAGCAGAGGCTGCCAACTTTCTATAGAGTCAACGCAACAGACCTCCAAACTTCATGTGGCCTTCAAAAGAGCTCAGCAACAGTGTGCAGAGAGCTTCATGGAATGGGTTTCCATGGCAGAGCAGCTGCATACAAGCCAAACATGCACCAAGTGCAATGCAAAGTGTAGGATGCTGTGGTGCAGAGCCCGCCGCAATGGACGCGTTCTTCTTCTTACTGGTAACTTTGATACCAACTTCGACCTTTCATTATGCAGTATAGGCCTAGTGTGTATATCTGTATAAATCTGTTCCAGCTGTTTTTCAGAATATATACAAGTCAACACAAAGGGGTTTTGATGGATGAGATGCATGGATAAAACGGACAGTATCCAAATTCTCTTATCCAGCAACCAATATGTCCCTGTAGGTTCAAGTTTATCCATTCAGCACAGAAGCAGAAGCTGATGGAAAAGAATGTACCTGACTGATCAAGCAAATAATGGTGAAATGATCTTACCAGTCCATAATTTACCCATTAAATACCAGTTAAATGGTGTTTCACTTGCAGTGTTCATTGCTTATATCCTCCTTGTGGTTGGATTCCCTTGGTGAATTGATATTGGGAGACCATCTAATGCTCTTTATATTTGACTGTGAGATCATGCAGCTGCATATATTATCAATTGTGTAATCTGATAGATCTGGGCTTCTGGAAACGATCATACATTTTTTATGGATTGCTTCTCTTTATCCAATACCATCTTGGCACTGTCTCTGAAGCAGATTTCTTTCTTTCTTGTCTTCTTGCTGTCTTGCATTTCTTTCTCTTTCGTGTCCTTTTTTCTTGCTGGCATTTATTTCCATCTTTTTTTTTTCTTTTTTCTTGTCCTTTCTTCCCTTCTTCTTGCTTTCCCAGCTGCCTTCCTATAATCCATTTTAATCATATTAAAACATAATTACTGAGCCCCTATAGTTAGGCCAATGTCTTTGTTTACGTGCATGGTTTGGTGAGAAACAGATTTCCCCATTTTGTTTCTTTACGTGCAACTAATTTGAAGCCTTTTCTCACCTTGACTTGCATGTGTCTTTAGATATAACACTGGAAAATACAGCACACAGTTTTCTAACTGCTTCCTTTGTTCATCTTGTTGTGCTACCTGTATAATTTTTTGGATCATCATCACTGATGTCATCAGACTGGATTGTTGGACGCAACCTGCCACAAGCAACAACTCAAGCAGGATAAACAACAGAGCCCATTACTCTGCTCTGTCTACTGTTTGGTTTGGAAAGCATGTTGGAATCTTTGCTGGACCTTGTGAAAATTATTGACAATTGAAAACCAACACAATCTTACATATATTTTTTTTGTTTACTGTAAGACGGTGATGTCTACCAACTGTAGACACCACCGACCTAAAACATCCATTCACAAAGAATTTAATGGAAAAAAAAATTAATAACAGACTCAGAGAAGCAGAACAGAATCGATGGGGAAAGGGTGGTAGTTTTGCTTGTGAACAAATGAAATTCTAATAATGGAGCAACACGGCCTCAGAGTGACATGTTTTGATTATCACACTGATATGTGGCCTACTGCGAGACCTCACAATGAATCAGGCAGATCTCATGTTTAAATGTATATATTATTGAAAATAGCGGGAGTGTGTGGGAGGAAAAGAAAGGGAAGAATCAGTGGAGAGAATAACAAAGCAAGGATGCCAGAGATGAAAAGGATGTCTGGATTTTTGGTGTCTGTGAGGATGACAGAAAAATGTCGGTCTTCTCTGCATTTTGTGGCTCTCATCATATCCTAACGTGGCTGTCAGGCTTCAGGGAGAATGGCGGCTCCTTCGTCTGAAGCTGCTGAAAGCCAAATCAGAAATCACAGAATACCTCCGCTCACAACAAAAAACCATCAGGAGCATCTCGTCTGCATACCGAGTGGCCTCGAGGAGGAGTCGGGATGGGAGAGGAGGAAGAAAGAGGAGAAGTTTGATGGAGGAAAACCTGTCTCTGTGAATGACGTGCTGTATGCTCTCACAGCATGTCCACAACTGAGTGAATGACAAAACAAAAAAAACAATCCAACAAGAAAGTACGTCTGTGAAAAGTGAGTCTGAGAGATGACAACACATACACACACACACACATGCATAAATTACGACAGCATATAAACTGTCGAGCGCTCACTGACACCATAGCGAATCATTCCCATTATGAGGCTCGGGTAGGGTGGCCTTGGCAGGACATCTCAGGGTCTGTTTTGAGACTTTCATCAGCATCACCAGCACTTCAGAATTTGATAGAGTAATGTCCTTCTACCTCCGTCCTTCTACTGCTTCTCTTGTTTTCAGCTAAAGGGAAAACTATGGATATCTTTGTCCATGTTTCGTCCTCCAGATAAGTAAGACTTTCTTGGTGAGATGTTCACAATCTGTGTCTGATCATCTGATTTTTTTAAAAATTTTTCTTTACTTTTATGACCCATTTAGTTTAATTATTTAAAAACATTTTGCCTATAAAGTGCAAGTTTGGTGGCCTCTCATACATTCTAATGAAACTTATTATCTGTTTGGTACCATGTAGGGAATTATGGTAAAGAGGAAAAAGGCCTCTTGTGGATTTTATAAAAGGTGTCATATTTTGACTTCTTGTAAATTCTTTGGTGGATTCTTTTAACACTTCAGTGTACTCTCATATGTAAATTAAACATCAAATTAGTCCTTTCGGATTAACCATGTGTTGGATTCTGTGTCTCAGTTTGCTACAAGCCTCTGTGTGATGTTCTGTGTGTGTGCAGCACACTGTGGGAACAAGGGATGATCTGTTCAACAAAAAATAATTCCTGGTAAGCGTTAGATATAAAAATAAACAAGTTGATGAAAATAGTACCTAATTCACATTTTCCTTCATACTCAATTTCAAAAATTTTCTTGAATTTGTTTGGACTTGTTCTCTTCCCCATCTATTGAAACACATGACAGATTTTTCCAGTTTGAATATCTAGCAATGTTTGGGAGGTTTGTGCAGTTTACCAGCAACTGCCTCTTACAGGTCCTGATGTTTTGGAGTGCACAACTTCTAGCACAGACACAACAAATAAATGTCCTGTGAAAGACATAAAGAAGAAGTATAAACACAGTGCAGCTTGCAGATTCATCTGGTTCCCAGGCTTGGAGTTTTCCCACAGGATTTAAATTGCCATCACATGCATGAGGTGTTCACAGGAAACGATGAAGCATGTAATTCAGCGTTACTGTTTGGAAATTTCATCTCATTAACAGGCTTCATGTTTACTGTTCACTCTCCTACAGCTGTATCAGAGCTGTTTTAATGCAAGCTAAACATTTCCTACATTGGCTCGTCCACATTAAAAGCATTCAACTGGCAAAACACTGGATGGCTTTTATTGTGAAACTGTCACAGTCACTGAAGTTAGTGCCAATAGTGACTGTCTATCTTGAAAACAAGACAGCCCTTTTAGGCACTTTGTGTGGATTACTGACATCTAGATCAAGATGGCAGGGTCAGGAGAGATGGTTGGGGAGCTGCAGCCAATCAGAGGGTAAGACACGGGTTGAGGGTGACACTTGTTAAGGACCCTTAGCATTTCTTTCTTTCCAACTAAGTAGTTCTCTGCTAAATTTTAAACTATATGTGCTTGAGCTAGGCTATGAAGAATAAAGATTTGTGGAGACAACCTCAAAAAGCATGACTACTAATGTTTTGATGAAATGTAAACCCTACATATCAACCAGCGATTCCTTCAGGTAAAAGATTTTGTTGATTTTGACCATTAGTTGCTAGTTAGTCCTGCTGACATACACATATAATAATATTAATGTCACAGCATTAGTGTTGTGGGTAGTGTATGCAGCCAAACTTTTGTTTGTTCAGATTATTATTTCTTAATTTGGCATGCATCAAACCTGGGTTAGTCTTCAAGCACTGCAATACTGGCAACCTTAACCAAGAAGGTCATGATTTCGGCACTGTAAGCTTATTGATTTATTTGTCTATCAGACAGCAGGATCACTTATATACTGTTGGAAGGGTGTAGAAGGGCATGGCCTTGGTAGAGGCCTGTAATTGGGTTGCCTTCATACAACACACAGAAAGAACGAGGGTTCAGTGGGTTCAGTGCTCATTTTTGCCCAAAGGCCCCCTTAGGGCTATACAACCGGTGCCTAAAATCACCAGAAAAGTCTTGAGAAATGTGTTTGAATCATGACATCACTATAGTATGCTTTCACGATGTGAGATTCTGTTGTAGTAGTGAAGCCTAAGTGTTCAAAGGTCAGGTGGCTGCAACTAAAGCCCATTAGAGTTATTGCAGTCACCAAGATACATGGAGTCTTGTCCGATTTTGTGTCAATTCACTAATGTGCAGCACTGGACTGGGTCCAGAATTTCTGCACCAGCATCAGTCTGCTTGGGGTCATGCTGAGGGCAAGTGTACCAACTTACAAATCCCTTGGCCAGCTTTTAGTCCCTATATTTGTAGAACCTAGCACATTTGACTATTACTTTGCACTTTTTTTGACATTTACAAACAGTGGTTGATGATACTGGACAGGCAGTCAATAACCCAACAGAGTCCAAGGAAAGGTCATGAATCAGTAAAGAACACAAATCATGTTTGAGAGTGAGGCTCCCAATGGCTCATCAATGTTTTGATTGCATGGGGTCCAGAGCCACTGGTGTCTGAAATCAAATAACACTGGGCCTTGATAATATACAAAAATAATAAAGTTGCTCTGTAACAGATCACACTGTGCCAAGGATGTGATTGAGTTTTTTATGTATTTATTCTATACCCTGTCATTCCCTCGCGTAATGACTCACTTTTGTTCCCACTCCCTTTTTATTCTTTCCAATTTTTAAATATTCCTCTTTTCCCCAAAATCCTTGCCCTCCACCTTGGCTTTTCATCAGCATATTCTCTCTCTCTTTCTGTATATGTCTCTTGTCTGTTGATAAGTGGTTTGGTTTTGGTGGCTGCAGTTAGCCAGCAGCACACTCTCTAATTAAAGACAGCTAATGAACGACAGCATTAGCATATCAATAAAGGCCCCCGTGCTCTGTGCCCAGCAGCCTGGCTGCTGATTTGTCCATGATGCTGTGTCCGTGGCCTACCACCCAGAGCCAGCACTGCTTAAACAAGGAAAAGGAAATGCAGACTAATGGCATCCACATAGCTTGTATTAGGCAGATAGCATGCAACACTGATTAGAAAATAATCTGTTCCATATCAAGTATTTGATAGCAATCTCTACAATCGTGAAGGTAATCACTTAAACATAGTCAAATAGCCTACTGTGAAATTCCTTTAGGTGCTGTAATGATTGTTAGTGGGAGGTGACATGATGTATGACATGACCTTCCCTAACAGCTCTCTTACATATTGCTGCTTCATGCATTAGAGCAATCTTTAATACCCTGTATAATTTATCTCAGATTAATGCAGTTTCTTGTGGCTATGGTAATTAAAGAATTAAATCTCATGTTTCATACAGATAATTTATCTCTGTTGGGCAGTGCACAAGCTTAGTAACTTTAGAAGAAAACAGGGGGAAAAAAGCAACATCTGAAGATGTGATCTGGATAATGACATCTGAACATCTAATCTGAACAATGCAAATTGGTAAGGCGGAGCTGACAGACTTGTCAACAAACATGAAGCGTCTCAGGTCAAGTGAGGTGATGCTCCTGGGATGGCTTTGACATGCGAGTTTACTTTTTAATGGGCTATCTTTAATTCTCCTGTTATGTTGCGGGTCAAATTGATCCATTTAAAAGTTAAAAATCTGAAAGAAAAAGTTTTTTTTGGTTTTTCGGCTTCTGCTTGGCCTAATAATTGTAATCAACATATAAAGTGAAAATGGTTAATTCCATGAAATTTTCAAAAAATCCGTCCAAAGGAAAACTATTTTTTGTCTTTCTAATATTAAAACAGGTTTTAACATGTATTCTTCAAAATAAAGAACAGCACTGCACCAAATATTGATTGGAATAGTTATTAATGGAGTTATAATGAGATTTAAACAATGTTTTATTGGGATTGTTTTTGTCTAACTTTTGGATAATTAAACATGCCCAGGAATGTTATTGCTGTTCCTGAGAAACGAACATAATAGGAGGGTTGAACTAAATATTATTTACAACTGTTTTTGAGTAGTGCAGTGTTCTCCCAGGAGCTTAGCAGCTAAAGAAGCAAAAACAGGTACTAAAGGTCTCCTTTGTGAATCAGTAGTCCCTTTCAGACTGCCGTTTCAAGCCGAGATATATACGCCTCAGTGTTATTTCGACTTTTCTCTGAATGTGCTGAGGCATAGTAGGGGGACCAAGTGATCCTGACTCTGTACCACCTTTGGAGGTAGAAACAGAGGCGTTACATTGGCAGGACTGTGCAAAGATGGATCAATGTGAAACTGCGGAGCTGGCAAGACCTAAAGTATGTGACGTTCATTAGTTGTGAGATCGATATCCCAGTAAAAAGAACGGAAGTGCACCCTATCATCAGAAGCGCGCTCCTTGCTTGAGTCCAGCGGTGACTGAATCATGACGAGCAAAATGCAGAACAACTTTGATTGAGTGTGTAGAATCTCTAAACAGGAAGACGAGCGGTTCTTACTTTATTATTGTAAAGCCATTGTTTATTGTACACCTATTGCATCTGCTCTGTTACACAGCGCTACCATCTCCTCTCACTTTGTTTTGCAATGCCTAGTTTAATGTGAAAAGACCCCAATATTAACAACAGATATGTTTAGGCTGATTATTTCAACAGCCGTCAAAAAAGTGGAGAAAGCATTTAAGATGCAATTTTACACACACAAATGCAGCATACACTGGTAGAGCTCATACCTGAGCCCTTTCTGCAGCAGCTCAGGTGTGAGTCTGGCCCAGAGCTTGTTGCTGCCTTCGTCCCTTTCTCTCTATCTCTGTTGCTATCAAAATAAATGCCTGAACAAAAAAAAAAAACAGGGTGATTTTTTAACAATGCTTCTTCTTTTCCTTTACGGAAGGCGTGAGTTTCAATCCAAGATGACTGGAAAAAGTCATATTATGTGACCGTTCACACTGTAAAACATAGCATTTAACTCGCCACAGCATTGCAAGCAAAGTACTGCATTCTTTTTTTTTCAGTTTTGTACTGTCTTTATGAAATACAATATTATTAGAAATAAATGTGGAATATATAACTCTGCAAATACACAGGATGATGTTCAGTTTACTCTGTAAATTACTGAATGTGCAATACAGCTTGAAATGTTTGACTTCTTTTCACACATTGTATGTCAACAGAAGGTTGAAACCACGTCTTTGTGTCTTCACAGTCGAACTTGGTGCATAATTCAGGACATAAGTGCATACATGTCAAGTTCATAGTGGCGGATTATGTGCATTATCAATAAAATATTAATTTTAGAAACCAGCATTCTTACATTTTTATGGCAAGGCCTTGGAAAATTAATAAGGAAGAAGCTTTTATATTTTAGTGGTTCTTTCCATCGTTTCTAGATAGAAAATAATGCAAGAGCTTGCATCACATAGGTAGTATACATTCACTCGCTGATGCAAGCTTTTTTTCCTATGCTATTTTACAAAGCCACAGAGACTCATTGACTCACTATGTGATCCACTTCTTTTCACAACCTAATGTCGAGAGCGCAGTTGACACTCTGGGGACCGACTCTTTGAACCTGCATGGCTGAGCCGCAGCCTGCTGTAAATTGTGTATGTGATCTGAAGTAAGCCTGTGCACAGACTGCTGTGTTATCAGACAGAGAATAGCATTACTGCTCAGGGATGTCTGGTTTATTATCTTACTCATGCTCACTTGAGTTACAGTATAAACATGTGTCCCATTGAGCGAGTTATGGCATGTGGGAGCTGCAGCTAACATTACCTGAGAGGTGGGGATCACAAGGTGCTGTGCCTGATTATCACAGGGCAACTCTTACACATACAAACAGTAGATTCTTTGGATCCTTACCAGTGCTGCTGCTGTAGTCACTAAAAAAACCCCTGAGAGTGACTTTTATGTCGTAGTTGCTGTCAGTGTTTTTGGGGACCTTTTGCACATATTTTCAATTTTGCGTGTGCCCCCATCTACTTTTATCCCAGCTATCTGTTGCCTGGCGAAGGTGGCGACAGCAGTGGCATGGAGGTCCTAAGAAATTTAACTTTCAACTTGATAACAATCATATATATTAAACAGTTTACCTAACAGAATATATAAACAAAGACATTAGATATTAGACATTCCTGTAATCTTACATCCCAACGCCTACAGTACCAACCATGAGTTCTCTAGTATCTGGACATAGAGTGAGAGAGAGCTCTAATCACAGGTCGGGACCCATCTTCCTCCCCTACACTCCTCTTAAACAGAGCTTTACCCTAGGCATATCATATGGGTTTACATCACAGTCAGTTGGAAAGCCCAGTGTGTGCCATATTCATGCTGAAGTATACCTCAAGATTAAGGCTGTTTGTAACAGTTTGGGAGCAAGACTGGGCTGTCACTGTGGGTCTGACCAGGGTTTGACATTGTTGGGGAGAAAAGGACAGGTTGTAGGGGTTGGCGATTTGTTTTTGAAGATACCAAGTATATAGAAGGCCAGTAATGCCTACGCATAAAACATATCTACTTCTGTGCAGGGGAGGGCAGTGTTTCATGATTGATGACACATTTACATTATGTGCAAAACTGAATGAAAATTGAAAATTTTCATTGAATGATTTCAATTTGTCCTTTAATTAGCTGATCGTGTTTCTGCTAATAATATAAAACTAAACTAACACAATATTTGCAATTTTATTTCGTAGTGGAAATGGCTTCATAATTAACCTCCCTTGAACTTTGCAGCTTGGAGTTCTCTTTTGAGTGTGTTTTTATGTTTGCGCTGAGTGTAAAACACCTGCCATCACGCTGCCAGCACTGTGTTGCTGAGTCTGACTGAGTCACGTGACCACAGGACTGGCAAAGTGAGCATGAGGACGTGAGTGAGAGGAGCGATGTTTACACATGCACAGCCACTTTGCTGTTCAGTTTCTGTGTAGTGAAGGGGAGAGGAGAAACTGAAGCTTAAGCATCAATCTCATCATGCAAGAATCAACCAATAACAAACGCTGGTAACAATCCTGTCGATATTTAAGATCGATCTGCCCACCTTTAACAGGTTGTCACTGTGAACTATAGAGTCTTAAGATGCCTCAAGAAGCCAATCCTTGTTTCAAGTTCCCAGCATGCTTTGGTGCCCTGTCTGAACGTCAGTAATTCAGTGGAGGCTAAGCATAGGGCTGGACTGCTCTGAAGGAGCTCACAGCCAAAGAAAGATTTCCCAACTACTTTTTTAAGACTCCTCAAGCCCACTTGGTGGTTGTATGAAGCCACAGCAGAGGGCAATAAAGGAGGAGAGTAAACATATAGATTTAACTCAAACAAAATTAAACTTTGTCAAGTTTGAGAAGGCCATGGAGTCCCTTAAGTCTGGTGGAGTTTTGAAGCCAAGTGGAGTGATTGGTCCGGTTAGGACAGAAATTCAGTGCAAGTGGCACTTTAGATTTTTTTTCTGTTTCACTGGTCCCCTTTTCTTGAGCCCATAGAGGCTAATGACTGCCAGGACAGTGAACTACAAAGACTGACCCAATGTCCTGTGGAGGGGACGGACGGTTTATTAATCTTTTAGTTGCATGATTCTTGGCGTAAAGAAAGAAGGATGAAAAAAAAGGAAAAGAATGATGATAAAACACTGAATTAATTAGCCACTTTAATTGTGTGTTCTCCAACTCCTATTCTCTGCGGGCATAATTAAGATGTGTTTATTTGGACACAGTTTGCTCTTCAAGGAGGTAACACAGCTAATTGGTATTATACTCAAGTCACACGTACATTGCAATTATATCAACTAGCTGCTGCTACACACGCCACTGTGTAGAGCTGGCTTCTGCAATTACTGATTTAAAAGATAAAAATGAGGACATATTTTAATGGATTTGTAAATGCAATAACATTTAAAAGGGGGGAAGTTGTGCGCGGTCTCTTGGGAGGAGGGAGGGGGTGGAAAATTCAATTGGCTCTTTCACCCACAATGTACTCCCTCAATCAGTTCCACTGATTCTTCAGTGAGGAAGCTTGGGTGGGTGGGATTAGGAACTGCTTCATTTTCTACCTGATGATGTTGTATAATTATACCCTTCATTAACAGATTAAGCCCAGAACACCACGAGGCAGACATTGTGCTGTGCTAAACCCTCGCCACACAGTGATTGTCTAAGCCCAGTGTTGCACACAGGCTTCTGTTTTTCTGCAGATAATAAAAACTTAGTGCTTACCCTCCATATATTTTCCTGAAATAAGAAACTTGCCCCCACAGTTTATTAAAAACCTTGAGCCACTCTTGGTCGGTGACAAGTTTTTTGGAATAGACTGTCAATCAAAGGCAGGAGAAACACACTGTGGGATGTGCAGTAATAGTCGGAAAGGGCTTTTAAGTCATCGTGCATCTGCACTTAGATAGCGTTCGGATCCTGAAATGTGGCATAGTCCGGACTAAAATGAAAGCAAGTTATTGAGTAAAATCTTTCATTAGTTGTTTGAAATATTTATAGTTTGTTTTTGACATGTACTATCAATATAAGACAAATGAGTACCTAAAACTACAGTTAATACAAAAAGCTAAAACGTCAGGAACCAAAGTTAAACAATGACAAATTTGTTGTGAAAAATGTCCAGTGCTGCTGTGCAGAACTGCCGTTGAAGCATCTTGTTTTCCTGTTGTCGTGTGGTTGGAATGGGACGATTGAGGAATTAAGGCGATTCACCCATAGACTGTAAAAATGAGGATTCACCTTGACCTGCAAGGAGCTGATGCATTGTCAAACTCTGTTTTCCTTCACTGCATCCACCCTGCATCATATCCTTTTAGCCCCACACCTTCAACAACCCGTCAACCTCTAAATGCTACGTTATTTCTTTTATGTCAATTTAAAGAACTAAACCTGTTGGATCGACCGTCCTTGTCCAATTCTTGGAATCCTCTTGAGATCTCATCTCTGCTTTTTAAACATGCTTGCTTTTAGTCTCTCATTGAATAAATAGTTAGTTGGGAGGATATTGAACTCCGATAGCTGCTTAGATTTGTCACAAATGCTGAAAACACACCAAGAAAGCCACAGGAAGGAAGTCTTAGCTTGAAATGGCAACCGGAGATAGATTGTGGTGGTCACAGCATGGCAGCTCTTGGCAGTCTGCACTTTGCAGGTCCTTGTGTGTTTTTTTTTTTTGTTTATGGGCCAATAAGTTAATAAAGTTCATTCAAAAGACAATTGCATCAAATCCTGTGTTAGCTGTCTGCAAACCAGTCCTCCTTTGTGGAGCAGTTTATGATCTGACAAAGCATAGTTAAATTAAACTGGAAGTGTAACACTGCCAATAACATTTTTCCCTCAGTGGTGGTTAACCTTGCCAGAAATGGAATAATTGACACAGGATTTCTTCATTTTGAATGCTATTGTGATGAGCTTCTCGTACAATCATTGCATATCCACAAAACAGGAGCTGGAAGAGAAATGCCCTTTCAAAGACCTACATATTGCTTGATTATTACACACTGAACTTTTAATTTTGCTTCATCTCACAAGTCATAGATCCAATTTGTCAGCAGTGTTATTTGTACCTGTGCTAATGAGTCATAACTATTCAATAAAGACCTTTCAGTTGTGAAAGATAGAGTAATCTCAGATCAAATTGAGCTCAGTATTTCTCCGGCCCTGTCTTTCCTCACATTCCCTTCCCCCAGAGTTCACAGGAAAGGGCAGACCTGCAAGCTGCAGACACTCATGGTCAGTTGTGGGCACCCAGCTGTTGAAGATGCCGGGGATGTGGCAGGTGGCAGAATCCAGGAAAGATATTACACCGGTATACACTGAGCGCTTTCACCTCAAAGAAGGCCAAGTTTGTCACAACAGAAGCTAAATAAATAAATCATGTACAACTATCAAACCTACATTTTTAAATTGTATCCCACTGATTGGGATAGCACTGATTGTTGCAATCATTTTCACAAGGTTTGAAGCAATCAGTAAACAAATTAATACTGCAGTGACTCTCATGCATAATGCTGGATGATGGATGCACTGGCAATGCGAGAGGCTATGTGGATGGAAGAATTAGCAAACGACGAGTGTTCAGGGCAAAATGAAGACTTCCTGGCCCATGATGAAGACTGAGAAATGATAGACCAATTTAGATGCCCAAGAGTCGAGCTCTTGGATCTATAGTGCTTATATACAAGTGTGTGCCTCTCCAAGTCATGTGTAACAGTTCCTCTCCAGACCAGTTTATCTCGAAGATGAACAAGAGAAAACGGAGGTACCTTAGCTCATTGTCAAGTGTAGCAAAGGGATTACTATTGAATACTGATATCAATGTGATTTTTTAGTGGGGTTTTTTTTAGTCATTAAGAAAAAAAATCTTCTAAAATTATGTTTCCACTTTGTTATTATGAGATATTTAGTGTGAATTTATGAGGGAATATAATCATTTAAAAGATTTTAGCATTGGGCTGCAATTTGACAAGATTTGAAAAGTAAAGGGGGCTAAATGCATGGATGCACTTTATGCTGATCAGCGTCTGACATGAGACAGACCAACCCAACTGAATGCCCCATCCATCACTTAAACAATGGGGAAACATTCTATCATTCATTTTCCAAACCGCTTCATCCAGGTAATCGGGGAGGCTGTGCCTATCTCAGCCAGCTCTGGGCCAGAGGCGGGGTACACCCAGGACAGGTGGCCAGCCTATCACA
>JAOWBC010000001.1:27956125-27967696 GCA_028566105.1 Hypoplectrus providencianus
TTCGAACTCGCGACCCTCTGCACCAAGCACTCTTGCTGTAAGGCATGAGTGCTAACCACTGCGCCACTGTGGGGCCCCACAATGGGGAAACAGGACTGTTCAATTTTAGAAAAATGCGATACAAATGTATTACAAGATTAATTCATGTACTTCTCCTAAACATATGTTTCCATGTAAAAGTAAAGCTGTGAGATGTAAAATCTACTAATTCTTGTTGTGTTTAGACAACAACAAATAATTATTTTTCGACTTGAAACTCCATCCCCTGGTGATGCAGATCTGGAGAGAAAAGGTCTTGCAGAGAATTTTCAGCACGCCATCTTTTCTGTTGGGCTTCATTTCTTATTGATTTTGGGAATTGGATCCAAAGAGCTCATTACAAGAAATAGTTGTCAGAGGTAAGACCAGTCACCTAAGAAGCATGTTCTCTTTAAGATGAGGTCTCTCTCTGACAGTCATTCCGAGCTAAAAGGTCATTGCCATTGCAAAGGCTAGCTACTTGTTGCTGCTACAAATCCAACGGACCTACAGCTGATGTGTCTTTGGAAATTATATAATTAACTTTAATTTCATCATAAATCTGGGATATTGCTCAACAGTGCCTGGCATTTTGATTGGGATTATGACATTAGTAATTGATACATCTAGTTTCCTTTACTTTCACTATGGGAGAACAGGCCAGCATCAAAAGGCAATGTGAACTGCATTCATATTGCTGTAAGGGCTCAGCATAAAATTAATTTGTTTACTGAAAGCATCATCATTCAATAAATGTCCAAGGTATACGTGACTTACTCGGTCCTGACAAATGTGTTGGCATGATGGCCTGGCTCCACACATGACTCTCCTCTGACACACAGTGATGCAGGGAATAGACTACAGGGAAGTGCAGAGTGTGATGGTTGGCTTACTGTTAGGTTAATAAGCAAGGTAATGTGGAAATTTTAACCACTCGAGCCTGATGTATAATTACTCTCCATTATAACCTGCAGGTGACAGTGGCCGCCCCCTCCGGTGCTGGCTCCTCGACCCGTTTCCACACTGCAGGACAGAGCAAATGTGTTACAGTGTTCAGTAAATGTACACTTTCAGAATGAACGCTTCACACTTTTATAAATTAGGTCCCTTGTGTCTGGAGGGAACAACAAAACATAATATTCCAGCACTGTGTTCTTTTGTAATTTCAGTAATTACAAATTTGAATATGATTTTTAATAATTTTAGTTTTTGTTTCTCGATGAGAGTAACAGCTAAAGAGGACCCATTAATTGGCTGGGATAGTCACCTGAAGTCACTTCTGATTGGAAACATAAATGTGAGAGAAAATGACCTATTTATCCAGGGACACATGATTAAAACACATGCACATACATTTTTATGTCAACGTCTTTTTACAACCTCAATTGACCTCTATCCACTTTACCAGTGACAACAGCCTTGATCGTGCACTCCCACACGCAGACAAAGCTCCTTTCTCGTCGAGCTACTGCGGTAATTGACACAAATAATACAGTCACCGCAACACAATAGAGACAAATAAGCCAAGTAATTAGAGCACAAATCCCACAGAAATATCTGCTGAAGAGATAATTTGTCAAAACACCAAGTACTTCTTGTCATTTGCTGTTTTTGGCGTGAAAACAAGTTTTTTAGCTTTTGTTGCAGAAATGTGTTTTGACTCCCCCTTGATCGCTCGTCGCACCATCTTCAATCACGGAGCAGTTAAAAATACAATTAGGTAGGGAGAGGGGATTTGGAAGTCGACGTTCCTATGCACAGGGAGAGTTTCTTTCAAAACTGATTACTAGTTGTTAGATTTGATTTCTGAAAGCCAGAAACCTCAGCGCCCGGGTAATTTAGTCTTCTGAGACGATATTAAAAGAAGCAACACTGATGAGAATTGAAAAAAATTAAACTCTGGAGAGTTTAGCCTGTAATGTATTGACAAAACTACAAGGCTTCCTCTTGAAGAAGGGCTTTCTGTGTGATTGATCTTTGCTTTCAAAAGACTGCATGATTTTTACACATTTCTTTCTAGTTGTACACTGAAGGGTTCACTATGCAGTTTTCAGACAGAAAAAGAAGACTTATTATAACTATGTCAAATTGCCCGGAAGTTATTTCAAAACAAACTGAAAGTGCATAAATAAATACTGTAAGTGGCCAACAGAGGTCAGCTGAACCAGCAGGGTGCATGGAAGATGCTTGTCCTTCCTCTGAACATGGTTGGGGTATCGGAGCACCACAGTAAAACACACGTTCTATCGCTTTAAAAATGGATCTAGTCCTCCTCTGGAGACTGTTTGAATATTTCATGCAAATTTGATATCATAGACTTTATTTTCTTTACTTTCATACAATTCCAAAAAACCCACAGAGCAGCCGACGATCCCGCTGAACATATTCGAAATGAAACGGCGAGATGGAACATCGACATCTGGATAGCGATAGCTACTGTTTAAAGCTTTGAACGCCCCAGTTTGAACATCAGAGCGACTCTCTTTGCCTCACATATCTTCTGCTTCATCTCCACACAGCCTTTGTCTAGCCGTCTATCCTCAGTTCTTCAGTCAGCCTCTCCCACCCCGCCCCGTAAACCACTACCACCACCACCCGCTTTTTTTTTTTTTTTTTTTTGGAGGGGGGGCGGTGCAGAAATCACTCCCGCCGATCTGTCTTCTTGATGAAGACCAGACGATACCGCAGTGTTTATTACCATGGTAATGAGGAACCACACTTAGAAAAAGATATGAAAGAATTATATGTAATGTTACCATGGCAACCCATCTATTAGCTGTATAAGAGTTAGAAATAGTTGTAAATCTTTTCAGAAATTAATATGAAAAGCACAAAACAATGGAGGTTTTTTTGGGGGGGGCCTCTTGCTCATGCTATGATTTATTTAGTGGATTTTTCAAAACAGCTTTTTCTTTTTTTCCCTTATTTTTATTCTCAGAATGACATTAATTGTGCTTAACTGGGAAAGTGGAGTGTAGCAGTTTGTGTGCAGAGGCAGTAATGTGGTTGAAGTCTGAAGACTTCCAAGTGAGGGACAATAAAGATGAGCATCAGCCTCTGAGCCTGTCCCACTCTGCTCTTGAAGAAAAGAGCTTTGCGGGCCCATTGTATGTATCATTCCTTGCACATAATGCTCTTACTCCTCCTTACAGATAACACCTCTGCTCTTTTTATCCCCTCCTTTCGTCCTGTTGCAACTCCACTCACCCTTTCTTGTCTCAAACACTGATACTTTGTCTCCTTTCCTCGGATCCCACTTCTCCCTCCCATCGCTCATAATCTCCTCTCCTCTTCTCCTCCTTTTCTCTACTTTCTTTTCTGTTTTCTTTTCATATTCATCTCACTTTTTTCACTTCTTCTCCTCTCCTCTACCCGTTATTGTGAAGCCTTTGCTATGCCACATATACACTCCTACTTTTTTGCTGATCTTTTTAATCTTCTTAACCCATTTGCATATTCACGCAGTAATTTTCCTCCCAGGTTGCATTTAAATAATACAAATCCAGTCTATATTTGTCAGCTGTGAGACTATCCTATATTTATGAATATAATTGAACACATTCCAGCCGTCAGAAGATGATGCCAAGGGGGGCGTAAGAACAAGGAGTCACATCTGGAGGCCCACTTTTCTCAGCCTCGTTTATTCTCCTCTGAAACCAGAGCATCACAGCGAGAGCCACAGTGCGACGCCTTGCTGCTCAGGCCCCCATTCATGTCTTTGCTTTCATTTTCTTGTTGTTATTTTTCTAAGGTGGTTCCTTTGGATAAATTCACATTTCCATTACCGACTCAAGTACACCTTTTCTCTCTTCCATGAGCTGATGTGTGACACAGGCTTCACTTTCACAAGGTTCATTAATTTGGTTTCAAGTGTGCGTCAACAAAGCCGCATCCTCTCTGTTTCTGTTTCCTCCGTAAGTGGGTCAGATTCATAAACTAATGAACCACTTTTAATACTTCATCTGCAGTTATGAATGACAATATTCATCAGCGTGATTAATCAATCAAGCAAGTACCCCTTTCATACTGAATGCAAAGATGTACAAATGAAATGTTTCACACCTCACGCATATGTGTATGTGTGTACTCTCCCCTTTCTCTCGCTGTATGTGTGTTTGTGAAATCCGAGAGGAGGTGGAGAAAGCATAACCCTCAGAGATTGTGAACTGATATGTATCCTTTGAAGCTGTGTTCTTGTAGTAACTGTGGATAATTGATCCATGCCTTTGATTCAAACGCCATGTCTCTCCACAGCTGAAACCATCATTTCAGGAGTTGTATGTGAAACCTAATAGAAGCTTTGAAGCTGACATGATGATTGCCCTCAAAAGACGCTTTTAGAGATCATAAATTAAATCCCCAACATCGTGAATCATCTGCCTCCGAAAAGTTGTGAACACATGCTCAAAACAACACCCAAAAAATGGCGCAGACACACACAACGAGGCGGACAGATGCACACTTAGACGAGTGAGGGTGACACGAACCCAAAGGCTGGTGAAGCAGAAGTAGTAACTCCATGCTACAGTGTAACTAAACCTCGGTTAACTACTGCTTTGTATTCTTATCCTCCTCCCTTACTGACGGCAAGGTCCGATTGACCAAACGGTCTTAAAGCAATTACAAAGAACTTTTAAGTAGTTTTTGAACAGTCTCATTTTGAAGCCTCTATGTGACCTAGGTAAGCAAACAAGACCTTCCACGAGTATATTGTCTCTCAGATAGTTGTTCTTAGTGCCTGCTTGTGCGCCATCAGGTCTAATTCTGATGAAATAAGACAAAATTGCACAGCCTTCTCGAGAAGCCTGTTAGCTCAGACTCCAGCGGGGCCTGTAGCCAGCCGTGGACTGACCCAGATTTGGTCCTGCTGCCGCCAAGTCCTGCTATCAGACATCAACAGACTAAAATATATCAGTGGCAATAGGCATATTAGGGGACCTAAAAAGAAAACATCAATAACAATGCATCATGAGAGCTGTATTGTGACAGAAATAACTATTTAATTTGAACCAAAAAGAAAACTTAGATTTTTGGTTTCAGCTCTTTTTTTTTTTAACTTACTGTTTTGGAAGCACACATTCATGTCTTTGCTTAACCTTAACCTTTAGGCCTGTGTTTGGATGTGTTTTGAGCGTTACTTGTGCACGCTGCCAGAAACGAAGGATCTGCAAGATGCAATACACACTTGAATGACAGAGGCACATTGGGCTAGTGTTGGAGTAGCACTTTTAATTTCATTTTAACCGTGTTCCTCTTTTAAGGACCTCACATATCATCTGCAGTGATGATCTGCTATCTGCTTTGACCTCAGAATAAAAAGTATAATAACCCCCTGGAGTGTTGCCACATTTGTTATTTACATCCTGCAATCCAGTAGAACTATCCTGTCTGACTTCTCTCGTATGTGTGCCCCCTAGTGGAATCCTCCAGAAAGAGACGCTGAACACAGGCAAGTCTGTGAAATATTCAATTCACAGCACAGCCAGTCATGTAGGCAAACGTACAGTTAAACAGCATGTACATCTCCAGCCTTAGGCTGTGTGTGTAGTCTCAGCCTCCTCCAATCCCTCTACAAATGACACAGACAGGCAATAAGAATGCTGCCGGCAGACAGATGCAAGATGGCACCAAGGGTATGTGTGACTCTGCAGTACAGGAAAGACAGGACATGAAGGAGGAAGAATTTCAGACAAACAGGCAGGTTTGTTTGTGACAGAAGTGTGTGTGTGAGGGAAAAAATCAGTTCTTCTTTAGGATAAGGCTTTCAAACAAATACACAATGCAGGCCACAGGGGAGACTACAAAAGGTATCCATTTTTTAAATGTTTTAATAATCTTCCTTTTACACAATCACAAAAATGCAAAAAGTACTTATAGACTCCTATTCATACACTTGAAAAATGCTCACACATGCTGAACTGCACAGGTATTGACAGACACAAGTATATTCACGATAATACACACTCTACAATGCACATTGATGCAGTGGGCAGAGTGGAGTAGCCCCTTGACACTGATCTATAGTCAGCGATTCATTACTCCCTCTAATGAGTGAGGTGAGATGGCTGCTCTCAGAGCAACTACCCACCACACCACTGCAGTGCTGCAGCAAATTACATCCAGTGCAACTCTCACAAGCACCGCACAGACTGAGCCGTAAACAATCAAAAATACCTCTCCCTATATCACCTTCAACATTGTTTGCTTAGTTTATAACCAAGCTCTTCCTTGCTGCAGATGCACACATGCAGGCTATGTTTCAAAGCATGCATGATGGTGCGGCATTAGCTCCTGATCAATATTGAAAATGCGGTTATAGGGCGGTTAAGCCGGCAATCGGTTTCTGAGAAGGTGGCTGCTGATCCACATCCTCTTCATCTGCCTGTAATCACTCACTGGGGAAATCAACAGATGAAGACACAGTGAAGGAGACAAAGAGCATCTATTAATTTATTGAACCTGTAAGAGTTAGACGATCTCACATGCACATGCACACAAGGTTGAGGCACTGTTTTACAGAGGCGCTGACCTCTTTTCAGCTCCATTCAGAGAGCGCAGAAACATCAAAAAGCAGTGTTTGTCAAAGATTAAAGGTCGTGTGTTATGCAAATAAGGTATTGCAATTCAAAGAAATTTATAATTAAATAACTGTGTGTTTATGTTTGTTGCTGGCTTCGGTTGTCAATATGCTAAATTCACAAATCCAGGCTGTCATGCTCCTGATTACATGCTACAACCCCCATGTAAAACAATTGGATGATACACACCAACCACTGGCAGGAGATGGAGATTGCACAGCAGGAACACTGCACGTGTACTAATCATGCATAGGTAATTATGTGTAAACTAGGATTTGGCAGGAAGAAACTGGCAGCTATATTAACGACCTGTGGGCTCAGCTCTGAATAGAGAAGGAGCATGTGCACCACTGACATTTCACAGGATGTGATGCTGGGACTGCACCAGTCCAAATGTTTTAACGAGTATTGTTTAATACTGTGCAAAAGTCAAATGGGCTTGCATTTAATTATATTAGTTGCATATTGATTGGTAACACACTCATGGGTGAAATGTTCTTGCAGAGTGGCTTAGGATATGGTGTGGAAAGAAAATACTTTGCTCAATGTATACGTAAGCATCAACCCACAACCGTAACCCTAACCCTAAAGCAGAGATAAACCTTAATTGCAGTTGATTTAGTTTTTATCTTAATTTGTTCTCCCTGAGAGAAAAAAACAACAACTTACTCTTACTCTTCAACTTGCTTGAAATAATTTAGCACCTACATCTGACCTAATTATTTTTCACTCGCATCAAATGCTTCTTCTAACTTAGGTATTTTCTCTCTCAGCTCCACGTACAATATTTCACTGTAAAATCATAGCAAATGTAACCGGAAACCAGGCCTCTGACTTACTGCCTGAACTTTGATTTTATTTAAATTTAACTGATATTGGAATAACAGTAAGCCAATCAGATCTTTTTAGGCAGCAATAGAAATCATTTTCTGTGCCAGAGCAAGACAATAATCATTGAAGACTACAAGAATAAAATTCTGACCAAAAACCTTTAGTAACCTAACCTAACCAAGAAGTTACATTTCATAATGTTTTTGACAGCGATTTTGCAACAAGCACTTGATATATTCGATGAGATACATGATCTGGTGTGGATGAGCTTTCATAAGATAGATGACAAAATGTTCATAAGGATAGGCTGCTTAAATCAGCAACTTTTTTTGCTGAGATACTCCAACTGAACATGTTATAACAGATACATCAGTCACTAATGACTGGACAGACATTACAGGATATGGTTATTGAAAACACCTAAAAGTATATTTGATCATGTCTGACTGAAAAATGACATGAATATGAAACAGCAGTTCAGGATTAATCCAGAATACAGCAAGTCTTTTAAAAACACTTGAAAATAATGAAGATAAAGGAATGAAGTACACATGCACAACATATGACAGGGATTCTGTTTACTTTATATTACAAAATAAAATTCTGCTGCTGAAGTGCATGACAGCTAAAAGCACATTTCCCTGATCCGTGAGGCAGCACAGTTTCTTTCCTCATTTAATAACCCCCCCACATGTTTTGTCTTTTAATGACACTACACAGTAAAACCTCGTTTTTCTGGGTTCATAGCCTCAGGATAGAAATGTTCAAATTTACAAAACTCAACGAAGATCACAAGAATAAAGGATCTAAGGCAGATTTTCGCTTAAAGGTCTCCGTAAGCTAAGGGGAGGCAAATTTCTTGAACAGGCATTCTTTTACATGAGATAAAAAGAGGGCTGAGAAAATGAATTGTGACATTTATTGAAATTAGAGGTGTTCTGGGACTTACGAGGCAATAACACACACTGCTTGAATCGACTAATTAAATTCTACAGTGAATTGAAATGTGCTTGAATGATCCCTGACAGGAACTTGTCTTTTGTGCCCGCTCTACACCGAGGACAAAGGGTCAGCTACACGGCTGCTTTCTTTCTCTCGAACATCTTTTTTCTTTATGCAGGCATTAAGGAACACGATTTACATTTAGGTATCTGTCATAATCACAGAGGGGATTTACTTCTTGGATATAGCAGCATGGTAGCATGTTAGAGTGGAACTAAGGTTGGCTGTTTTGTTCTTAATTGGTTCTCATTAATCAGTTAATTTGTGTTTGATTACATGGTCAGTGTTTTATGAATACTGATTGCTAATTACTATTTCAGTCTTTCATTACAGATTTCATCATGTTACATTGGATATTCTCAAGCTAACACTTGTTTATAACACTAATAGACGAATTATCAACTGTGGTTAATGTAGATTAATGAGCCAACCTGGTTTGACTTTGAAAATGTGCCTTTAACCATAGCAGTCATTATCACGTCTTGTATCGACCAACCATGGTTAAAATGCATTCAAATTAAGGTTAACGACTACTACTCTGTCTGCAGTCAGTCAATACAGTTAATCTTCTTTTCTTTTGCATCAGATGTTTAATAGCTGTGCATATATATGTTTCAGTTTCATAAATCTCTTCATCAAGTCACTGTGGAGCTTTGTACAAACCTGCTTTATCCTCCACCAGAAATTGATTTTTGAAACATCCTGAATCACCTGTTTGCATATAAATACTTCTTTTTTCCACCAGTTTTTCACTTTAAATAACAGAAGGAGTAGCACAAAATTATGCGCGATGGCAGCTTTTTATAGTGTTTATGATTTATTCATCATATGCACCTTCAGAACCATCATCAGTTGAGGTATTTCAATCTTTATCACACATCAGGGAGAATATCACCATTTATACTGGAGCAAAGTGACTGGGAAAGTTATTAATGATATTAATAACTTCATATATCACACAATCACTCATATTCCTTAACAACCTCTATAAATATTTGTGTTGCCTTTAATCTCTGACCTCATTATTATCTGTATGATGCAGCTGTCTTTAGAAAGCCAAATATATAGCATGAGGCGCCCATACTCACAGCATAATCTGTTAAATATGTATCAGTTTTTGTGTGGGATGTAGCATGTGCATGGTTCAGGGAACATACATGAAATTAATACAAATGGCCGTGACCGTTCAATCTTGGAACCAATAGACTATAGCTGTGGTTATTAGTTTTGCTAAATAGGGGTGCAGGAATTCAGATCACACAAGTACTGCAACCCAGCACATTAAGTATGCATACTTTGGTCGTCTGTTACGAAATTACTTGGCAAATAAAATGTGAAAAATTAGGACAAATATAGTATATGTGCATCTTTAATGTTAAAAGAAGAGAAAAACAACAGGAAACAGGACTGTAGGCAGAGAGGATGAGATGAGAGACTGACAGTTCCTGGTCCTTAATAAATCATGTCAGAACAAAACGTGAGGAAAGAAATCTAAAAATAAATATGTTAGACACACCAGGTCCCTCAATGATTTAGATACACAAAGCGTGACCTTACTCTCTCTCTCTACCTACCTCTCTCCCTCCTCCTCTCTCAAACACACACGCAGACAACAACACCCAAACTGAATAAAATAAAACATAGACAGAGCTGACATTTAAATAAATTCTGGCCCTGTCTGTTCAGATTGTGTCTAGTACTCTGAAACCCAAAAACTAAAAACATTCAGAAATCTTGCCAGGAACTTCTGCCCAGCTACGAGTCATGCACATAGCAATATTCAGTTGTTTCATATTCATCTGGAGACAAATGCAGACCCTACTTCCAGAATAGCTACAATGGAGGTTGATAGCACAGACAGACAACAGGCTTTGGTGTCACTTCCTTGGATGAAAAGGGTAGCAGTTGTTATTCGACATTTACTGTGGTCGTGTCATGCTCCGTGCATCATTTGACAGTTGCTGAGTCTGCCCTCGGATGTCTCAACCCCAGCTGCATCTGCATCTCCCTGATTACTTCCCAGCTGTTTCTCAAGGCTTCAGAGTGTTCCACGCAGCGTCTCTGGCTACCCTCTGTCAGTTCGACAACTTGTCTAGTTCTAACCTGTGAGTCTGACAGCCTCAAGTTCTGATTTCAGTATACTTCTGGTACACTTTCTAAACTGACTCTATTGCCTTCCTCTGTTCTCCAGGTCATGTCGGGTACCTGCCTATTTAGTGCTGTTTGGACTGAATTTGTCTCTCCAAGGGCATTTCAGTTGGGTTATTTTAATATGTACATGCCCTGATCCACTCTCTCACGTCATTTCTGTCTTGTCTAAGATTGCAAGACTTATAGTCCAAATAGGCTACTGTTGCTACACATCAATCCATGCATCATTCAGTGGACTAGTTTGTTAGATTTAGTTGTAGACTGCAGCCACTGGCTCTAAAGACCGTCTTTAGAGCCAGTGGCTGGTTTGTCCATACTGAACTTCTGTATGAATATGACAAATATGAAAGACTCGTTTTAAGATGAGGAAAATTGTGATTATTGTTTTCTGTTAGACCAATGGGTCCCCCCAAATCCTGGTCCTTTAAAACCTTCCAGAAGGATGTACCATAAGAGCATCTGTAATGGGGTGTGTATTGACCCAGGTGCAGCACACAACATACCAGGAACAGTGTTAATGTCAGAATTAGCATGAACTGTTGAATGCAGGTTTATTGCAGAGTGAACAGGTTGAATGCAACAGCAGATTCTCTCAATCAAGTCTCTGGTAGAGATGCTAATTCAGCAGGATAAACAACTCAGCTAACTTACTCAGTCAGGCAAGACGAGCAGATCAGACAGGAAGAGAAAATCAGTCTCAGATAAAGTCCTTGAAAGTCTGGCATCGGATAGCAAAAACACCCTACCGATAAATGTAGAGAGGCAGGAGTTTTTACAGTGGTCTGATTGGTGATCAGAGGCAGCTGAGTTGGGCTGATGACTTGGGAGTGGCTACAGTGTAAATAACTGGGAGAGTGAGAATTGCAGGAATGAGCAGGAGGGTGTGAAGTTGAACCGTGACTCAGCTCAGGGCACACGTAAGTGTTTTACCTCATAGATGCCAGCTAATTTATTCTACAGTGAAATGCAATTCAGGAACCCAAATAATGAA
>JAOWBC010000001.1:28008730-28030260 GCA_028566105.1 Hypoplectrus providencianus
GCAAAACTAGGTTCTGACATTACACTTGGCAAAATACACAGATTCCGTAGCTCAGGCGCTAATTATCATTGGGAAATGGGTGTGTACAAAACATTCAGGTAGCAGCTTCTCATTCATAGCCAGCACAGACTGTCGTTTTTGCAGGTTAAAACGACAAATGTTACTGGCAGCAGATCATACCAGCTGTCGCTAATTAACGTTAATTCCGGGAGCGGCTTGATAACAAGCCAGGATTAAACTTGGCTGTTTTCAGGATTGTCTGCTCTCTGCAAACCGGTGTATGTACTTGACCGAAAAAAAACTATTGGGAAGGTAAGAAGCCTCACTCTGTAAAACCAATGTACAGTCCTTCCAAGAACTCCCAACAGGGAGATAAACCCACGTCTTCTCACCAGATGACTGCGTCATCTTTCAGTCATAACACATCAATAATTTAATATGCTTCATATTCATGAAGCAGCTTGTGGACCAAGTAGCTCTTAAAAAATATGGTCTCTCAGATTTATTAGTCTAACTGCAGCTGTTGTTCTGTATTTGCAAAGTGGAAAATACATATACATTCTCACAGCAATGATGTTTCTTTTCTCACATAAATTATCTTTGAGCAAATAGAGAGGCTACTGTACCTGTTGTTGTATCTGTTGCCATTTCTTATTCAACCATCAAAAGAAGCTGACAGGTAGCTGAAAATGAAAAGCAGCTACCTGAATGTTTTGTATTGTTTGTTTTGTCCGTTACTCTGCAATTTAAAAGAAGAAAAGAAAAAAAGAGAAAGAAGGGGAAAAAAGATTAAATGGCATCTGAGATTAGCAAATCTGGTTATTTTTCTAGCCTAAAATGACTCCAGCATTTGTATTGTGCTGCAGTAGCTAGTCATTGTATGAGCAAAAGAAACACAATGGGTACTGCATTTTTGAGTGTGATAACCTTTCGTGTTAACCTTTACAAACATCAGATCCACAGGAAAAGTGCTATTTACTGAGCCTATCATGTCAACAGGTGGACTTCCACAACAGCAAGCCATTTATTTACTGTCTTAGATGAAACTTTTGCATTTATTCAGAAGATTTTATTCAGATTTCGTGTAATACAAAACATTAGTTTGCTTTAGAGAGGCTGCATCAGTTTTTACAGTTGCTGTGTGTGTTTTTCAGAGACAGACACACACAGAGAGTAAAGGCAGCCATGGAGGAGGGAACAGAAAATGTTTGCCCATAGCAAAGCAGCATGGTTGGGGGAGTAAGGTGGGGATAAACTGTTTGTTAACCAGCGAGCAATGGCTCAGTGAAAGCAAAGCAGATATGGGTTGCAATCAAAGTCTGTGTTTGTGTGTGTGTGTGTGCATGTAAGCAGGCACATGTAATTACATGACAGTATTACTCTACTAGTATTACTTTGACATGGAGATTTGATATGGGCCCAGTGAGAATAAAACAACAAACTGCAGACAAACATGGAAATGGTAATGACTGCAACACACTGACGCACAAGCACACACAAAAAGGACATAGGTAGAATGATAAAGACTCACAAATGTCCTGGTGGATGTGTGGGTCTAATGTGCCCTGAATTCACAAAGACTCCAAATTGTCCTGTTTTCAGAAGCATGCACGACACGAAGACTCCAAACTCTGCACATAAATAGATTTTTTTGCAACAACAGTCACGTACATGTGAAATGAACCTCAGCAGAGCACAGGATCTGTAAACACACACACACATACATGATTGAACAGTTAGCTCTCCAGGACTTTTCAAGATAACATTCTAGACGGGGTGAGCCTATCCAGATCTGTTGTACTTTTTAGTGCCTGACACTCAACACTGTATGTTTAGGAACCAGTCCACCTTTCACACAACAAACCGTCACGATCTGAGTCGGGAGTGGCCTGAATTCTCAGAGCTCTGCATGGAAATGCACTCAATATCATTACCTTAATATACTGCTAATAGTTGCCTTGCAGCATTGTATCTGCAGTACAGCCATGCCAAGCCCTGAACAGCAAATATGCATGACAAACAATGAGGAAAGAAAAATAATACAGAGGGAATTTATACACTGGCCTACAACAGTCAAGGAACTGCAATAATATTGAGAACCACTTTGCCCAATCTGTGATTGTGGTAAGAGCAAACTAACTCTCTGCCACAAAATCTAAAACTATTTTTGCTTGAGTTCACTTTAAAATAAAAAGAAAAAACAAGTCCAGGACTGAGCCAGCAAATAAAAACAAAACATTTACATAATCTTTCATCAAATTAATAACAGTTGGATTATGAAAACAACTGTAACAAGAGTGTGAAATTGTAGATGTTAGAAGAAGAATCAAGTATTTTGAATTAAAAACTTGGGATTATGTTCTCTAAGTGGTAGGATTTTAATGTGAATCACTGGTGCAAGGATGAATTAAATTTTATTAAAAGTACAAAACAAGAAGAAAAAGTCAAGTAGAACCGGTAATTTAATATCACACTGTGTTTCAGAAAACTAAAGCTACATATTAAGCATGACGTGTTTTAAGTGGTTCAATGTGTCTAAAACGTATCATGGCAACAGACAAACTAATTAGATGCAAAGACCATCCAAGCATAGGACAGCAGGAACAAACAGGAATATATAACTGAATATAAAGTTTATTCTTAAAGAAATAAACTAGAAACTAAATGAAAAAGACTATAACAGTAGTCATGGCCCTCCTGAACAACCTGACGTCATATTTAATTTATTATGACTTAAAACTCAGAGACAGATTAACATTTCCATGTTATTTTTGTTTTGAGCAAATTTTCCATCTCGAAAACGATTCAGTTTCTGCTATGTGCTCTGGGCCACTGAACAGGAACCAGTTTTTTAGGAAAGTCAAATTGCTTTTACAGATCACAGCGTGAGTGTGAGAGACAGCGTGGCAATACTCAACAGTCTAACACGTCACCCAAGTTTAAAGCTTTAAAATACAGTAAGTGCACAAAGGAAACTTGTGAGATAATGCAGCTGGAAATGCTTTCTGTTTTATTTATCTTCATGCTGTGGGTGTACTCACTTTAAAAAAAAAAACTGTTGTTTGTTGGATTGTGGTCACACAGCAGCAACAGAAGAACTGAGATATCCCAGGCATCGCAGGCTGGCTTACAGAGATCATCTGTGATTGATGCGTTCAGGATGAAATGCGCCTGAGCATATAAAATGACTACATGCTGTTTAGATATGCATGTTGCAAATGTGCCATTACATCTACTTAACTTTAAATTCTGATGATCAGAGAATATTTCTGCTAGAATGTTTTGCCAGTTTGATTCACATGGAGTCTTGTTGCTCTAATTGCTTTGTCTTGTACATGCCATCATACATTTGCTCTTCTGAGATCTTACAGAAACTTGGGCAAAACAGTTGATATACAAAATATTACTGTCATATATGATTTTAACACAGTTGCATGGTTGCTGTTTTAAACATGTGATTTTGAGTGTGGAACTGAAATACTTTGTTTTTTGCAACACATCCAAGGAAAATATGACTTAGGTTAAAATAGACACTTCTCTACATCTCTACATGACCTGGAGGTGATAGAAAATGCTTTCCTGAGTCAAAGTTCTGTGTTTTTGTACTCACCCTTCCACCCTAAACTCTTCTTTACATGGAATTTTTCTTTTCTGTATTCACAGACTTTGTCAATCTTTATACGTCACCTGACTTCAGCTTTCATTGAGAGGACAGAGCAGACACCAATCCACTGATCAGCTTTACATTGTTTGCTTAGCAATACAGTATATGTATGTATATTGCTGTCAAAATATAGTCCTTTTGGAATTTAAGGGAATTTCAGTTTACCTTACCTAAAAGCTGTCAGACAACAAAATATCTGAGGTTGTGCAACAGTCCTACATTTCCTGATAAAGAGTTAGTCCCTGATTGATGGGGATAAACTTGTGCCAGCAGTAGCAGCAGTTGGAACAGCTGAGGTGAGACCCCGGCCAGATATGACACAGTGATGCTCTTAAAACAAGAAACACTGTCATTTCTAACCCTAACCCTAACTATAGTAGCAGACAGCACACGAAAAAAAAAAAAGTCAAAATTAGTGGGGGATCTTGTTTGAAAATTTAACTTTTTATTTCATCAGATGCTGATTGTTAAGTTTGACTAGCCAATATACACTCTCTTCTGATTCAAAAAGAAACCTTTTTCTATTAAACGTTTGCTCATTTACTTTTTATTATTTGCCGATTATATGCATGTACTGCCTGTTGCGCCTGTGAACACAGCAGCTATGGCCTATTCCAACTTCAAACTTCCTCTGGCCATTAAAAACGGTGGGTGAGACAAGAGCTTTTTTTTTTATTGCTCTCCCTTGCATTTGTTCCCATTTCCCTTCTTGTTCTTCCTCCAGACACACAATAATCAGGTCAAAAATGCTGCGAGTCTCCAACCCAGCTGCCATCGCATCTCTTTAATAAATAGTAAATTGGCAATTATTATTGGTGAAATTCCTTTGCCAACAGCTGAGCAGGATGTTTCAAGTCAGGACAGTGAAATAAGTAGAGCTACCACCACAAGACTCAGTCTTTAGGTTCTGGTCTTTACAAAATGATTAAGTAAAGGATTTGTGGCCCTCTCAAGCCCTTATACTCCATTTCTCTTGTCAGTCTCTTGATCCTGCCCTCCATTAGCACCAAATTTGTTGTACGACAAGGCTGTTCTGTTGCTCTTCCAAATGAAATAACTGGCAGGTCACAGCGGCATACAAATCAGCTGTTAGCTCTCCTGCTGCGAGTGTAGGTAGCACAGCCGAAACACAAGGTTCCATGAAAGGGAATAAGAGGAGACAGAACTGCACTCAAAATGATCACACTCAGTCTGCAGTTAACTTTTAGGTATTTTTTGACAGTGCACATTATAATTACACCTGGAACATCAATATTGTGTGTCATAAACTGTATGACAAATAAACAGTAAATATAATTTAAAGGCATTTTTAAGATTTTTTTCAATATGGTATACTTTATGGTGTGTTACCATCACTAAAGTAGGTAAAGAATTGTAATTAATGTTAATGAGTTAAAGCAACAGTTTCAAGCAATGTTACATATTTTGTTGTCATTTGGAATTTCAGAGTGCAAATAACTTCTACGTCCCTGTTGTAAATATGAACAGCGCTACACAATCATTTCAGTTGCATTACTTTGCTAAACCTGGCAAACATTAAGCAGGTGCAGCACCACAAGGCATAACACGGCATGTAATATTATGCTTGCTGGCTTCCCCACAACTGCATTCAAATACAAACACATATATTTGTTGCTCCCCTTTGTAGCGCTATAGAATAATTTAGCATTTTATCCTGTAAATAGAAGAAATATGTGTGTAAAATAAGTTTATGCTCTGGGGAGAAGACATAATAGATAATAGCATAATAGCCTGAAGTTTATTATCATGTGCAATTTATCACTTATCTAGGGTAATGGTATGGATAAAAACTTTTAGGCAGAGGAAACTTCTGCTTTTTCAATTCAGCTCCTGGTAACAATAAACACTTAGGCACTAACTGGGAGAACCTGGCTGCAAAGACGGCATCGCTCCATTTTGATATTATTGCCTTGATACAGAGAATGAAAGTCACATATAACATCATGCTAGGGCTAAATCTGTGTCTGACAGTCATTGTTTGAGAACATCCATATCCAAAACATTTACTTAGTATTACATAGTATACTGAGAGGAAATCGCTCTGCAGATATAGGCACAAGTGATGACAGTTTCCCTTAATGTGGAAAACAGACTGTTATTAAACCACATGGAAACAAAATATATAAACAGGAAGTCATGCTCACAGCATGTGTTCTGAAATAAATTGTAGAAATCAAAGCAACACAGCGGATGAGTGGAACACCAACTTTACACTTGATTACTTCAGAAAATGCAGAAAATGAGATACAAATCTTAAATTAAAAGGTTGTGACAATATGCATATTGCAGAGGAAAAGAAATGAAAATAAGAGTAAACCCTGTTGACTAAACAGACTCAGACTTTTGTTGTTGGAATATGTATTGTTTCCATATAACGGTATGTCAACCAGCCAATTTAATTTTGACATTAATTACTATATTGCAATAGGTCTAGTTGACGAGGCGGTAACAGTGTTCTTCACATTGCAGACGGGCACAGAGAAAAAAAAAACAATTCTCTTTATTTTTATTTTTCTAAACATTCCACTACAGATTCAATTTGCTGACAAAGGTAAACACCTATTGTTATTTTTCTTTTTGAATGACAACCTATTCTCCACCTGTCAAGATATCAGGTACTGGTAAGGGACACACACACACACACACACACACACAGAAACAAACACGCACAATTTCTCAGGTAAAGGTTACCGGCTTGAAGAATGTTCTCATTAGTTCTCTGTACAACACTATCAGTATACTGACACTACTGTGGAAGATGCTGTGTGCATGTATGTGTGTGTGTGTGTGTGTGTGCGTGCGTGCATGTGTGTATGTGTGTGTGTGTGTGTGTGTGTGGGCGTGCATGCATATGTGGGGATAATGAGCTGATAGCTCTCGAAGTGCGAGGTTGTGTGCTGAAAGCCAAGGTGGTAACTAACACTCTGACAATGCTCTCCATCACCTTAAACCCCCTGGTGTTGAGAGCACAGGATAGAGCACAATTATATTTATTAGCATTTCTAGCTGTCACTCATACTCTCATAATAGCATTTTGTGTCTGACTTCATGCCAAAATACACTGACATAAAGGCAAGGTGAAATTTCATGCTAAGATACAACCCAATGGATGCAATGAAATAAACATCACGCACATTTATTTTCTGAGCAAATTAATCCTTTCAGAGTTTGATTTTATATCAGGTTGCAGGAATGTTGCGTAGGTAGTTTTATAGGCATTACTACGGCTTGCAGCACATGACTATTTAACTTAATTTCACTTCGATATGTGCGTCTGGGTAGTAGAGTGGCTGTCAAGGAGCTTTGAGGTTGTTTTTCCACGATGTGAAATACACGTAGAGGTTCGCCTACACATATGAAAATTGCCCTTCTGCTTTTGTGTTGGAGAAAAACAGCAGAGCATGTGAGAGTAAATTCTGGTGGATTTAATACATTTGGTGCCTTAGGCCGAGATTAAACCAAGCAGTGGTGAAATAGGAAGTGACAAATAGTGCCTGTACTGAAGAGCCGCCTATTGTGCATCAGCTGTATTGTGGGGGTGTTTGTGCTGGCTCTGGTCTGCACTGTGTAATGATATGTGTAGTTGTGTATGTGTAACGTCATATTGCTCTGTCATTTCTGTGTTTGTCCATGAGACAGAAATTGAGGTAACAAGATAAGAGGAGAAAGTAAAACAGAGAAAGGGAAAATAAAGGGTAAGACATTACAGTTTTATGTAGAGCCTTCTAATTCTTTTCAGTAGCAGCAGGTTATAAAAAATCCTCAGGCGCTGTTCACATAGTTGAGCGAGTGGAAAGGGAGACAGTGCTGCAGCTTTGTTGCTGAGACGGGGAGACGGAGCAGCAGAGAGACAAGTCTTGTCACAGAGTAGGGGGGTGTGAGGCTTTGGTGGCTGGGACGACACTGCAATGATTCGTCAACTGTTGCAGTTAGCTGATCTGTGCTGTGGTGCCTCAAAAGTTCAATATATCTTCCACACACACACACAAAGAAAATCACACCAGCTGTGGTGCTGCATCTGCCAGGGTACCCAGCACAAACAAACACATATTTCTTGGTGAAGTGGCCTAGAGGTAGGGCAGGGCTGAATGGTGATCAGATATGAGAACAGAGGGGGCAGCTGCAGGTCACAGATTCTAAGCTGCTGTACACTAGTTGCTGAAACATCCTGAAAAAGTAGGTTGAACTGTTGACAAAAATAATGTGTTTTTTTCTTGCAGCACTTCTGAAGAGCTGTGACAGAATTACAGCATATAATTGTGACTGGATTAAGATGCTAAAGGGGAAAACAACTATTACACTGTGTTTTCTTGCTTCCAAATTTGCTTATACGCTAATTGCATTTAAAAACATTCAGGCCACTAGAGGGTGCTGCCAACAACAAACACTAGGGTCATTTATAAGCTTTACAATTGACCTTCTAAAAGCAAAATTATACATTCTCCATCAGTGTTTCCCACAGTATTTTATGAAGCTATGAAGGGGGTTGTAGTGGCGGGTCACACCTTACAGACCTGTACAGGTTGCTCATAGGCTCTATGCCTCAAACGGGCAGTCCACAACCCAATGGGTGACGTCAAGGTGACTATGTCCATCATTTACATAGTCTATGGGCGGGACAAATAAGACCATACTGGGCTGCAAGAGTCTATATAATTAAGTATGCATGTGTCCACTAGGGTCTGCATGATATCATTTTCATAAGGTTGGATGTGTAGGATGTGTGTTGGCATGAACAGGTCTCTATTTTGGAAGCCCATGCAGGTAGTAGCCCTCTGCGACTCATTTTCCATAGTGCAGCAAGAAAACATTGTGAAGTAAGACTCTAGGTGCACGTTTGTGGTCGGAGGAAAGTGAGATACCATTGTTAACCTGACACAACAGATGGTTTGTTACACAGAACCATCTGAGAAGCAGTCATTGGGAACTGTTTGGAAAAGGTCAGACACTTTTGAAAAAATACTTGGCAGGTGATTGGGTGAACCATCTGTCTGTCACAGTCTATCACGAGCCAAACTGGAGAAGAGAAAAATATTTTCCTTTGCTAAAAGCCTTCAGTGCCATCATTTTGTCTTCTTTCAATGGGGAAATACTACCCAGTTCTGATAGAGCTGTTGCTATTGAAGCATCTTTATTCTTTGATTTTTTGAACATGTGTTGTTATCCACACCTGAACCACGCCTATAGCTAAAATAGTGTCCTCACGGGACACTGGTCACAAATGCTATTCTGAAGCCTGACAAGATAGATTCACTATAATCTTATGATGCTCCGATTCACATGATAGTCAGACAATCTTGATTAACTTTACTTAAATCACTCTCAAAGAAGGATATGAATGCACACATTTCATAAATAAATTCCAATTACTGGAAATCCAATTTAATGGAGTTGAGACTCCATTGAGACATACTCTAAGATGTAGAGAAAATATTAAAGCCTCTTCTGTTATTTCTCACTACTGCAGTATATCACGCTCTCATAAGACTCATTAAAGTTTCTGTGCATCGAGTAAAGCATCCAGACATATATGTGTGTGTACTGTATGTTGTTATGTGATGAAAAAAATCGATCAAGGGTACAGACACAAGCACACAAAGGCCCACTGAGGTGCTTTTAAGTCAAGGTCAACTCTAGCTTCTCACTGAAGCTTTATGTTTGAGCTCCAGTTTAGAAAGCCTGTGCAATAACCTCCCTGAAACATTCTTAATCTCACAACTGTTTCCACTGCAAAAATGATTAACACCTGAATCCCCAAACTGTGCACTTAATTTATTTTTGAAAAAATACAATCCTTAAAAAAAAATGTTTTTTAAAGCATGCTTTAATCTACCAGGTTTTAAGTTCAAGAAGGGACTTTGTGATGTTGTTAGTTAAAAAAACAAAAAGAAAAGAATGGATGTTTCTCTTGCATATTTCTATCATTATTATTCTGTCATTGTTGACTGACCCACTTTAAAGTGGAATTATGTAAGTGTATAATGTTCTAGTACTGTAAATTTTTGACATTTCCTGAGAATCTTCTTTGATGACTTGTGTGTTACCATACAACAGTTTCTTAAGTTCTAGACAAGAACAGGCATACACTTCCTTTGATGTTAAAGCATCATTGCGTAACTATTTTACTTCTATTTTAATATTGCAGCTTCAAAATGATTTTGTTGCTACACTGCCTTTTCCTATGCAGAATGGTGCCTTTTATTCCCACTCTTTGCCATGAACACCTGTTCCCGTACTTTGTTACCTTGGTGGGTGAGAACAATTTGCTGTAAAAGCGACTGTGTGGCTCTAACACACGAGCTCTTTTTTTCTTTTTTGACTGATTTTGGTGAAGTTGAATCATACTTTTAAAGACAAAATGTTTTCAGTTTTCCCTCCGATGTCTTCCTGCTGCTCTGCCTTAACTCTCAGTGATTTAAGAGTCCTTTTATGGACAGAAACATACTCAATAAAAGCTAACATATCTGCTAACCTACAGCTCACTTCGAGTCATCTGAGCATAGATGGAGTGTTGGTGTTTACATTGCTTGAACAGGAGCTTTGGACCCTGGGGTGGAGGATGTTTTCAGGCCCTGGGCTGGGGGACTGCACACTTGCTTGATGTTTGGCTATGTATATTGGACAGGGTAAAGAAGGAAGTTGGATGGCATTGTGAAGATCAACACAGACCGTTTGAGGAGGCGGAGTGGGTGAATGGATGGTCAAACAAACACAGGACTTTCACCCATGAGACCATTTTTATGTTCGGTGTGAAACATATATATATATATATATATATATATATATACACACACACACAAACTGTAAATACGTTAGTCCATGTCATGTATGTTTCTTTGGTTGACAAATGGCCAATTCTGTTGTTTAGTTTGAGGGCATGCTGAATATTCATGTATGATTTAAAAAGTAGATGACAAGGGTACATTTCAGAAACAAGGTATGCTTCAGCACATGCAGCAGTGTGTGAGAATAACTTGCTATTAGTCATACCTGTATTTTGTGGGACTTCTGTGCATTCTGCAATGCACCAAATTTCACCTTGAGTCCAAAATCAAGGTCTGATGTAATAAAAGAACACACAGCCCCACATTTCAACCTTTTCACCCAAAATGTGGGCTTGAATAGCACCACATCTGGGTTTTTATCGACTTAGTATGCCTGCTACAATAGCATCCATCTCACTGGTGACATTAACACTTACTTTGCACCTTATTTGCAAGTGCTGAGTGCATTGCAGCATAGGGACTAACAAGATAAAATCAGAACATACTCATGAATGAAACAACACCACAAATGGTAATCAGGACATCTCAACTACAGCATTCTCACAGACTGAGTTTGCTGTTCATAATTAAGATCGTGCTCTTGACCCATTCAAACTGGCACATTTACAAACTGTGTTGCAAGTCCAACACAAATCAGCAAATCTCACATATCCCCAGTGTGCAACATCCAAACTTACTTGTTCAAAGCTTACTCAGAACTTGAAGAAAAACACAGTCCACCAGAGAGAAAAAATATTGCCTTAATAGTCCATTAGTGTGTGACACGAGTTTTCGTGCCGCACCAGGAAAGCCACGACTGCTGTGTTGGTTTGGGTGTGTAGCAAATTGTAAAAGCTCATCGGTCAAAGTACCAAGCAGAGCTAGGCTTTCATATAAAGGGGGAGAGAGCGGCAGAAAACTTGAAGAAGAAAGAAGAAAGTGAGTGAATGGAATGGCCTTTACACAAAATTGAATATTGAATATTTCCTGCAACTGTTTTATATGATCATGAAACAACACAAATATATTTTTCTGAGCCCCTGCTTCGTGCATTTGGATGGAATTTAAAAGATATACGTGTTTGTGTCAACCTGAAGCAGAAGAAGTAGATAGAGATTTGCATTCACATAAAATGTTAAACATAACCATGGGCGCTGTGTACCCCACTGATTAGACCAAAATCCCCCATTTCTCCATCTCTTGATAGGAAGAAAGTCCCTGATTAAGGACTTGATTACATTACATTTGCCCCATGTGGCTCACATGATTGCATGGTCATGTGGCTGGAAAACATTAAGAGTGTGACTCATGGCATTATTGAGCAGTAGATCAGTGCTTTCATGAGTAATCAGGAAAACACATGAATGCTTCTTACTCTTGAGTTAGGGTTATTCTGTGTCCCTGTTATCAGGTAACACCATTGTGTGTATGTGCATAAGTGTCAATCCTGAAGAGTTCACCTTTACATGCAGACTACAAACACAGCTACTGTTTTAATGGTATGCTGATTTAATAACAACTCCAAAAATACCACTGAGCCTCAACAAAAGGTTCACAGTAGAATTACAACACATACCCAGAGTATTAGACAATTCCTATGGGCCCAGAAATTATAATACAGGACATAAAAAGCTTGGCCACTCTTCCATGACCAGACCTGCTGTTGTATCCAAGCTTCTGAGACCCCATTTAGGCATTGTATTAACATGTAAACTGTCTATTTGTTATATGAACTAAGACATCTCATAACAGGCCTTTGCATTTATACCTGGTAGTGACTGTTCCTGATATCTCAATTCTGCTTTCCGACCTGTATATGCAAATCAGATATTGTTGGTTAAACTGGCAGACTCTACATCTAAACAGGATGCACAATAACAGGTAATATCCCTTATCCACCTTATTGCTAGTCAAATGAGGCCTTGTATTAATTATGAACACTACTTTAATTTATTCCTTTCACTGAGCTGTTGTCTGCAAGTGTTTTGTGAGGAAAGAAAGCACAGAGAAAGGAAGTATAAGGCTGAGATTTGTGGGAAATATACCAATTTATTGTATTGCCGAGAGTTAGATGAGAACATTGGCGGCTGTGCACCCCCAAAAAGTGACCCCAGAGGTTTTTTGTCCAAGCAGTTGAATACAATCCACCTGTAGTGGTCTTAGTAATTTTAACAGGAGTAAGGGAGGAAGTCGGTGTTGTAGGTTGTAGTATAAAGAGCGACAAAGTCTGCAAAAGGGCGGGGTCAGTGTGACTGGATGGTTCAGATACTGTTTAGACAGAGCCTTGCAAGCTCATATCCATTTCCAGTCTCTATGTGAAGCTACAGTAGCTGGCTGTGGCGAAATGTTTGGTTTATAGATGTTAAAGTGATGTTTATTTTTTTATTTAATTTATGTTTGTTTTGTTTTTTAGCAAAGAAACAAATAAGCATGTTTCCCAAATTGCCACTCTGATCATTTTTTTAAGATGCAAAATCCAACAACGCAAAAGTCGTGAGGTTAAATTTTTAAGCCCAAAGACAGTGCTTCCAACAGTTTTCAGCAAATGATGCATTTTAGTGGTCCGTCTTTCAACTGACCACCATGTTTCTATTTCAGTCAGTAAAGGCTGTCTCTTACCAATCAGCTTTCATAGCTTCAAGTCTATTTTATTTTATTTTATGAAATACAGTAACTATAGCGAGATTGTGCGCTGGTCTCAGACCACTGTGAGCACTGCCAAACACGAGTGACCTACACACCAGTGTTGTGGCTAAGCAAATCTTGTGGAGACACAAAAAGATCACTGAAGCTTGTGCTCTGCTGACACACTGCTTTCATCTCGCAGCCTGTGTGAGACACAGTGTTAGTCAGTATGACCTGGGTCCTTGACTGCTTAGGGATCTCTGAGAGCTACTTCACATCTTCTAATGATGTCAGTATTCAAGATCAACCTTTTCCCTGCCTGGGTAGTAACCTGCTTCCTCTCCTGAGTCAACAAGTTGTTTGTTAAAAAAAAAAAAACTCGGACAGCCATCCTCACACCCAAGCTTTTGTTTCTTCAGCCATAAAATCTACAGTCTGGTTTATAAATCTCTGCTCAGTCCTCAGTACCAGAGGCATTCTGTAGCTAGACAGACTCCTTCACCCTCCTGAGATCAATCCTTGAGTTGGTTAACAACATTACAAGCATCACCCTATACACTACAACTTGAGCCCGAACTAGCAATTAACTGTATAATTACCTCTGATTATAATCAACTGATAGTGCCTCTCACTTAATCTTGTGTTATACATTAAGTAGAGAGTATATTGATTATGCAATCTTGGTCAATAATACTGAAAAGAAATACAATAAAATAATAGAGTGATTACACAGTCTTAAGGAGGCCGTTCTCTACAGATATTTATATATACAATATACCAACAGCAAACTATTTGTGAAATTAATGTATTATGAATAAAAGGCCTGAATAAAAAAAAAAGAAATATAATATACTTATACACATATGCAAATATAATGTCATATATTTTTGTCTGTTAATTACTAGATATTATATTTTTGTTTTGCTGCTGCAGAAAGAATTCTAAGAGGAAAATAAACATCCTCTAAATTTTTGAGGTTCCCTGCAAGGTTCAAGTTTAACTAATTGCAATTCTGCAATACAAGATTGCACAACATAGGAATAACACAACACAATATAGGAGCAGGCCAGTCAGTCAGACATCACTGATGGTCGATAGATGGTGACCAATGATGTTCTCACCAGATGTAAACAGCTGCTGCAGATCTCTACTGTCCTGTTCTCACTTACAACTTGTCTGATAATAACACAATTCATACCTGGAGTTTTCAATGATCAATGATCAAGTGTCAGTATCTAACAAGGTGTGAGTGAGAATTTTTTGTTGTTTGATGATCTCTCTTGCTCCTTGAAAACTATGAAATGACCATACCAGATTTTCAGTGTTCACGTCCTCCACCTCAGCCCTACTGATGTAAACAAGGGTGTTTCTCTTCACCTCCTTTTTCCGAAAACACAGCTCCTTGGTTTTACAGTGGATGAATAGTATTTTTTTTCTGTGCATCACTCAGCAAGATTTCTGATTTCCTCTTGATATGAAGTTTCAACGTTGTAGGATTTCTGGTTGATGGTAGTGGTGTCGTCAGCACACAATGTAGCTTTGCAGCTTGAGCAGGCTAAGCACACAGACCTGGTGGGCTCCGATGTTCAGCACTAGATTGGAGGAAATGTGGCGGCCAATTGAGAGTGATTGCAGCCTGTTTCTGAAGAAGTCCAATATCCAGTTGCAAAGTGCGGTACTCAAGCCCAGAGTGCTAAGCTTGCCAAGCAGTTTCATGGGAGAAACTGTATTGAATGCTGAGCTGAAATCAAAAACAACTTTCTGATGTAGGTGTTGTTATTTTCAAGATGTGTCAGGGCTGAGTGGAGGGCAGTGAGGATGGCATCCTCTCTGGATCTGTTGGAAACTGGTGAGGGTCCAGTTTGGCTTGGATTTCGTTTCTGATGTGCAGGAGAAACAGTTTCTCAAGCACTTGTTGAGAACGGGGGCGAGTGGTGCAGGACGGTAGACATTTAGAGCAGCCACTTCAGACTTTTTATGTAAAGGATGATGGTGGCTGTCTGAAAGCAGATGTAGACAATCTCCTGTGACATGGTAAACATTTAACATCGACTAGCTGCTTTGCATGTTTGAATTACACATCCATTGGTGTTAACAGGTCAGCAGCTTCACTCATCTGAGTTTTTCTTACATTTGTTGGATATTCTAATAGTGGCAGCTCGTCTGGAGGTGGGGCAGACGAGCTACAAGCGCACTTTTAAGTTTTTCACCCCACATCTAATGGCTCCTACACATTCAACGCCCTAAATCTGCTTTCCCTCCACCTTCTGTCTTGATTTAACATGACAAACAGACGTTCTTCCGTGGGAGAAAGGGATAATCTGCTAATCTCTTTGCTGAGGCAAACAGGGGAAAAAGAAAGGACGGAGAGATTGATCTTCACAAAGCTGATGAGATGCTCTCTAGTTCTGACCGAGGCAATGAAAGCTGCAGTGTAGGAGCTGAAAATGGATCCAAATGAGGCATTTTAATACACGGAGAAAAAGAGATATGTAGGAGGAAGAAAGACAGATCGAGGAAAGAAAGAAGAGATAAATGGCAGTAAAAGAGACAGAGAGAGATAGATCGAGGGAAGGCAGAATAAATGGGAAGGTGGAGGAGAGAGAGATGGATTGAGAGAAAGGAGGGTGCAAAGGGTGGGAGAGACAGATTGATAAAGGTAAAGGGAGAGAGACATCGATCTTGTGGCAAGAATATGCCCCCGGAGGATAAGGCTCCTAGAATACCGGGTTGGTTTTCTTTGCTTACAGGTAGAGGTATTTCTGTGCTCCATGAATGGTTTGACTCTTAAGGGTTTTTGAAGGTCAATAGCTAAAGTTTTGTTCTGTTCTTTTGTTTACTGCATCCACTTCACAAATTTCCATGCAAGAATTATAGTTTCATTGGTCAGGTTACCTTGTTTTTTGTGTTTGACATATTTTCCCACGTTCTTACACACATGCCGGATGGCAGCTATTGTGTAAATCCCCTACAGCTATGAATGCTAATGAAGGTCTGTCTCTTTTTTAAACCTTTCTCTGTCTCCAGCACAGTGCTCTCTTGGGTGCGCAGGAGTAAATAACTTAAATACAAAAAGACATTAAAGGTGCAATTTGGATATGGCTGGATTCTGAGTTTTAAACATTATAAAAAAACATTTGTATTGCCTGCATTGCATCCACCTGTGTTTCCTCTCTAGTTGGCCTTTGTTTCAGGGATCCATCCATTGCCCCTGCCTCTTGAATATAGAATTACAGATTCTGTGCGATTCTGTAGTAACTCTATTGTTATTTTAGTTTGTAAAGACCACTACATTTTTTAAGGACTCTACAAAGGTCAATGAATCTCTTACTGGTAAATTTAGTTAATCATTCATTACTTAATACTGGTGAAATACTGACCTCTATTTCTATTTCTTTTTTACATGCCATTGTTTACAAGTTGTACCAATCTTTTGTCCCTACAGCCATCAGGCTGTACAAACTACAGAGCTAGATCAGACAAATGAATTCCCCCTTGGGGATTAATAAAGTAATTTTGATTGGTTTTGATTTGATTTATAAAACTATGAACACTGAGATCGTGAGCACTACTACATTATAAAAAAAATTCACATATGTGTATTACAAGTCCTTTCCCCAGCATGCTCCTCTTAAAGGCCCGGCACATCCATGGCACACCCACACAAGTGGTTTCACTTATTCTGTCTGAATAGACCTCTTATCGGGTCCGTGTGGGTGTGTACAGACTACTTGATTGACATCCCCCTGGGTCTTTTTTTAGCCTTGTTCCATCTGTTGGGGTGAGACAAATTACACTTTTATCTTTCTAATTAGTTCAGAATTTGGTGGCCTCACAAACAGCCCAGCAGAGTTTTGTCCACCGTCAGGAGGCACGAACAAGGATACATGAGACCAATAGTGAGTCAGGCTGATCTAATGCATCACAGCTTCACTGCAGTTTTCTGTCAGAGTGGACAATTATTGTAAGCACAGTTAAAGAGTGCAGAATTTAAAGGAAATGTACAGTTATCTATTAAAGCATCTGTTCAGCACATCTAAACAAACAGATAGCAATCATAAGTGTTAACGCTAAGCTGTGTTTGGACTATGTCTATACAGTATTGATGTTGGAAGAAGGTCACGGTATTGGGGATTGCAACAAGCCCTATTCCCCTGCCCCTTCCACCCCTTGACAACTTTGGGCTGCTGGACCAAACCTTTCTTTTAAATAAAAAATTGCTGCTAAAATTTGTATGAAATCAATTCCTGTCTTGGTCTTCTTATTCCTGCACAACGTAAAAATTATATGTTTTTCAGAGTGAATGAGTTGTCAGAAAAGCCTCTCTCTTCACACCGACTTAGTGATATGTACATAGTGGAGTTCACACAGAGAAGTTTCTGCATCTTTTGATACATGCGCACGTGAACCTGGTTAGCAAGCAAGTGGGGTCAAGATTAGGCTCATGGTTAAAGGCCATTTCATATAAATTAATTCTTTCTTTCTCTGAATTCTTTTCACAACCTGTGAGCCAGCTGAGCACCTTGAAGGGAGGGGAGAAAGAAATGACGACTGACAAGTTGACAATGACTCCTTCATGCCAAAAGGCCATTAGCAACTACAGCAGCTCACTCATGAACACATTCGAGGTATTTTATTCAACATTAATGTGTTCCTGGTCCTTCAAAAAATTAACCAGATCTAAGCTAACAACAGTGATATTTTGTCATTCATCATACAGAATTAATTTAAAGAGTTTTTTTTTTAAAGGTATGGCTGTTAATCAATGTTAATTGAGCATCTTTTGGCAAAATTATTCCTTTTAAATCTGCCAGTAGGTTGTGGTGCTCAGAGAAATAGGTTTCATAATTGAAATAGACGTGAAGGACATAGACTGCACCTTGTTTTTATTTTATTGAAGTGAAATCAAACTTTTTTGTTTTCTTAATGGCTATATACTTCCCACGGGTCAGTATCAATCAATTTTAATCAGCACTGGGTGGCCGGAGCTGAGCAGGGTGCAGCATCACAAATGACAAAGGTCTTCTGGGAGCCTCCTCTCTTCTCCTCTCATCTCCTCCGAGGTGCATTTACAGGATTGGAAGATCTTTGATGATGGAAGACCTTGATCAATTTCAGGGTCATGGGCTGGAGGGCGGAGCAGCAGGGGGGAGGACAAGCATCCTATGGACAATCGATATGGTCCCGGTAACTTCTACACAAACTGCATCATATGCATCATGTCTGACTGCTGTTCACATTCTGTTTTCTACAGTTTGTTTCTTTTCTCTCCCAGACCAAAACATTTAATTTTTTAACCCATGACCATAATCTCTCCCTCAGCTTTGTTTTTTAGTTGACTATCCTTTATTACTCCTGAGCTATAGTGTTTTTGCTTTAGCCTTGGCTGTAACCTTGATCTTTCTCCAGTCTTAACTATGCTGAAGTTGTCAGACTAAGGTTCAGTGAGTTTTGAGTTTTCTCAAATGTTAGCAGTCGTTGTTTCATGGATTGAAAAAATCTTCCTCTAATGATCTTCATGTCTGATGGTTGGTTGGAAAGACATCAATCTTTATTCACAGGACGACAAGAGTTTGATGTCAAGAAAAGATAAAGAGAAGTCGCAGTTGAAACAAGTGTCCAGTGTTTCTCGTTGTCTGGTGAGGACAGTCAACAAGAATAATGCGCTAAACTAAACTAAATAAGTTTTTTCAACAGCATATATATATATATATATATATGTATATATATTTGTATACAAACTGTGTGGACAATCATAAATGAAACTACAGGAATGGGAGCTATTCTGGTTCGTGCTTACAAAATTTCACAATTACTAAGAAGTAGCACTTTTGCTCCAAATGTAGAAAATGTGTGTATTTCCACTTTTGTGCATGCAGTCATTAAGTCTGAATATCCACGGAGCTTTGAGTCTGGCTCACAGTGTCAGGTAGTCAAAAAGAAATCTTTGCCGCTGAGAAAGTGACAGGTTTTTAGTTTCTGGATTGTTTGTAATAAACAGCGGATGTAGTAACGGCCACTGGGATAAACAGACAAAAGAAATCTGTAATAGGAAAAGACATTTATGAAAAATGCGAGAGCATGGAATGAGCCATGGAAATAAAATATTTTTCTGCTCAAAACGGGAGAAAAAAACATCCGCTCCTTTCAGCAGGAGAAAGTGAAAGACATTTAAAAGAGCTATTTCTTATCAACATGTTCTGTAATTAGACTGAATATTCTGCCGTAGAAGGTTGAATGTGATGTTTGTCTGGGTTTATTTGTGTATGTGTTACTGTTTGTGCCATTTGAGTTGTAAGACTTTCATGTAGAAATTTTTAAGTAAAGGAAAATGTGTTCTAATCTGGGTTACCGACTGTCGACAGGGGTTAAAGTGTATATTTGTGTGTGTGTGTGTGTGTGTATGTGTGTGTGTGTGTGTGTGTGTGTGTGTGTGTGTGTGTGTGTGTGTGTGTCTGTGTGTGTGTCAGATCACGGAGCAGAGACTTGAGGCAGAGCGTACCGTGACAAGCCTCATTAAGAGGGAATCTCTCCACTGTTCTGGCTGTCGACATCACCACCGCCAGACTTCTCTAATTACGCTCTCTAAGTGCCGTTTCGTGCAAGCAATCAGCCCACTGCTCTTTGCATATGCAAATATGACAGACCTGATCATTAGCTTTTATATCTCACACACTCTAATTGTTATTGCAAAAACTGCCGCATGGAGCCAAGGGCGAACGCACTCAGTCCTCTCGATGTCTTCCCCTCTCTCCCTCTCTCTCTCTCTCTCTCCCTCCCTCAATCTATCACCAACTGTCGACTCTCATTCAGCTACATGTTTTATGAGATTTTGTTGCTCTAAACAGAGTCATGCGGTTGAATGTCACGGTAGTATAATCAGCTAACAAATGCCTCTGCCTGACATTGTTTCATCAGAGCGGAGGGAAGAAAAATAATAGAGGAGCACTTCCTGGCGATGGGCTAATTGGCCAAATGGAGTCACTTAGGCAGAACAACAGTCCCATCACAGCAATGATGATGATGATGATGACGATGGTGATGGTCCCAGAGAAACGACGTGGGAGCCCACTGGCTCAAATATCTCTCCAGAATCACCAATAATGCTTTGGGATCCTCAGGGAAAATACAGTGGAAAGACAGAAATGCAAAAAGTTTGAAGGACTGTGACTTGATTGTCCTTGAGAGATCGAAGAATTTGCATTTGTAAAGCAGAGCGTCCTCTTGACCTGCATGAAAAACAATCTAGATGCCCAGCTGACCTGAAATCATGCTAAGATGTATTTAATGAGAGGCAATGCATGAGTTATCTGTTATGAATACATTAATTTGAACTATTGGAACATTTTAATTGCTAGAAATTCACTTCACACACACATACTCAAATTCTGTCTTCTAACAATGCAATGATACACGGACCAGGACCTATGGATCACATTAATAGACTATGAGATACAAACAAAAAAATGATAAGGACATTTCCATTCGCAGAACATTTTATTGGGTGGCACATGTAAACACACATACAATTTTATAGTAACTAAAAGGTCAACTGCCAACACATTATTTCTAGCCTGGAGGGCAGATGAATCTGCTAAGCTCATGTTTTATTTACTGTGGATTATGCATTTGATCCCACTCCCATTCAGACCGATTTCCACCTGTCCTGGCACTTGGCAGGTCAATCACCACCACCATGCAAGTCCAAAAACTCAAATTGACAAACTATGCACCACTGGTCAATTATGTATCAAGATTCTGTTGCCGTGAAGCCTCTTTTTCACCTCATTTTTTTTTTTTTTTTAAAGAAAACATTTTAGTGTAACATTTTAGTTCTGCTGCATATGTTCCTGCTTGAAAATTGGCCCTAGCACTTTCAACACACATGTAAAGCTCAGCACTATGTCACGTGATTCATTGCTCTGTTTGGTTTGGAAATCCTAGAGACTAATACACATTTGTAAATTCTTCTGCTGATGTCAGGCTAACTTTTTCTCATCTTCCCTCCATAGTCCTGCATACACTGTGCCTTTGAAGCGATGACCTCTTACCCCTAGGTGGTTGTGAGTGGCACATCATGGTGCAATGCAAAATTGTGCAATATTGCACATGTTCTCAGGTGCGTATGCAAGTTTGCCACCTGCTGTGTCTATATAACCACCGTCCTGTCAGTTGCAACAGTGGAGGCTATGTGGAGGCATAAGCCACAGTAGCAGCAGATTGTCCACAACATTGAATTTTGTTGTTTGCGGCAAAGGCAGAGCTCATAAGCAAGCGTAACATACCACTCTAAGAAAGGGGGCGGAGGAGTTCAAGGGTTGTTGGCCTTTGTTATCAGGACTGTTTCTTTAAAGTAGTAGCAAGTCTGCTACTTGCACAGAATAAAGAATGTCAGATCATTTGTCAGTACTTGTATTGAGAATACATTGACTTTATACAAGTGAAAATGTATTTTT
>JAOWBC010000001.1:28142618-28170950 GCA_028566105.1 Hypoplectrus providencianus
ACCATGCTGTGTAGATGCAGTGCAATATGACAGAAATAAAAAAAGCAAACAAAAAATCATGTTTTAAGTTAGATATAGGTTGTGGCTCATTTGTTTTTCAATGACAAAAAAATCTGACCTTCTGCATTCTGGATTAAGACACAGTATACATTGTGTCTGTGCTGTCGGTGCATTCTGTATCTCTTGATGTACAGGTTGTGCTATGTTTTCAATTGAGGGGGCTTAATTACTCAACTGTGTTTAGCAGTTGAACTGAGCTCATGTTGGTTTTGGGTTATTTATATTAACACATAGATGCCTGCAAAAAGAGAAACAAAATACTAGAATGATCAGGGTTCAGGGTTATCAAATAAGCAATTTCATTCATATCATCACACTCTTTGTCCTGGCGTCTGCGTTTGAGCAGGCTTATGTTACATAAGACACACCCACTGGAGAATGGCAAACAATCTAAAATGACAACATGGGAACATACCAAACAATGCATTTGGTTGTGTGCATTATTTGATTTAAATCCAGCTATTCTAGGACTGCTCATGGGAGACATGTTCCTCTCTTTCCATTTTAGTTTACTTTGGCATTAATGATGGGGAGATAAAATGTTCATTTATTTTCCCAAGAAAGCTGTAGAAATAATGCCACCACTTCAATTTGAGTACCTGTCCTTTTTGGCTTTTGATTTTACTCTGCTTTTCAGAAATCTGTCTCCATGTGTCAAAATAGCGAACAGAGGTGGTGTATTTGTGTGGACTGGAGTCACTGAGCATGACTTTAATTTGCAGGTAGTTTCCAAGTTTCTCCCTCCAGGAGTGATAGCTCATCGGCACCATTAGTTACCTAACCAGCCTGAGACCTGCCTGCAGCTGCCCCAAGTGTGTGTGCGTGCGTGCACTGGTCTGTGTGTGCATGTGTGTTTGAGCTCATCTTGCTTTATTACGGCTGGCTTCCCCTCTCTTCTCATTCAATCTTGCTTTTCCTCAGCCTTGTACACACATGTGTACTGAACTTTATATGTCTTGCCAAACCCTTGCCATTTCCCATCATGCTGGCACATAGGATCATTTACCCCGCCATGCAAACACACACGCACACACAAACACACACAAGCAAACAAAGATAAACAGTCACGGGAAAAAACACACAAATCACCTCAGGGAGTTGACATGGTCAGATTTTATTTTGTTGTCCATTGCTTCCCTGCTGATCTTTGCTGAGGGATTAACTGTTATTACAGGACTTCATCGTACCTACCAGGATTTAATGCCAGTGGTATTTACACACCACCCGGAATGTGTGTGTCTGTGTGAGTGTATCATAGAGTGAGTTGTGGTGAATTTGTCTATACCACTGTGTTTATGTGGAATGGAAGAAGTGAGGCTTGGGGTCAGAAAAGCTCTCCAGGCAGCCCATGTCTGTATTTATTTATACTGAATGCTCCAAGCAGACAGGCAACATCTGGTAGAGGATTCTGTGTTTTCCTTCATGCCCTTAATGAACTGAGTGGCATTCCAATGTCTCTCTGTCCCTCTCTTATACGCAAATACACCTACATGCTCACACCATACAAATTCATCTCTGCACACTGATCCACTCTCATTTGTTAGCTCAGGACTTGTGAAAAATTGCACAAGATTGCATTCGTTGCTGACCTATTGAAGGGACCAATTCTGCAGAGGCCCCCTTACTAAGGAAGGGTAAATAAACCAGAGGGATCAGGGTCAAGGCATGCTTTTAGAGTTGAGATGAGGCTTCCTTTTGGTTAAGGATAGGGTTAATTTGGGTTGCTGGCAGATGAAAAACGACTCCAGACCCAAAGAGAACCAATTCTGGACAGTGCCTGAAGTCATAATCCCAGATTTAAAATGTTCATAACACCAGCAAACCCATATGACTTGTATCGCTAGCGTTTCCCCTTATGGTTGTAGATACAGCAACAGTTTACTGAAACATGTATGAGATCAGAAATGCAGAAACTCTTTGCATATATTGTTTTTGAAAAGTCTTAATGTATTCCCATTGCAGATTGACCCAGGCACAATTCATTGATACAATTTAAAGATTTTAATTGCAATAATTGTACCCTAAAAATGCAAATCTGATATGTCCACCTAGGCTTCCACAAAGTCATGTAAAGCATTGATGTGAAAAAAATTTGTGTGTTTAAATGTGTCATATTACTCAAACATAGGTGAGTTAGACTTTATGTCATGTATGCTTAATCCCCCCTCACATATCTGACCTTCTCTCTCTCTCCATCTTTAAACACCCCCATCAATTCTCTTTCAGGTACGAGTTGTTATTGTTGACGAAAACGACTGTGTTCCAGAGTTCCTTCAGTCTATTTACAGCAAAGATGGCGTACCAGAGACTGTGACAACGGCAACATCCCTGCTGCAAGGTGAGACAGACAGATATATCTTAGTATGTAATCGTAAGTATTGTGTCCCATCCATGACATCTCCATGCTGGTTAATCTCACATCAGCTCGTCCTACAAAATATCAGACAACAACACATTTTATTATCTTGCCCTTAAAAACCTAATCCATTTAGCATTGGTTTTGTAATGCAGATACTAGCTAAGGGAAGTGGAGATCAACTATGCTGTTTCCTTGAGCCTTTTCTGTTCTCAAACAATCATAAACAAAAGTACCAATGGAATTGGCTTATGTGTTATTTTACCATTCACCTTAAGTAATTAAAAACTACCATGCAATGTTGAAGGTTTACATTTATTCTTGTTAAATCTGCCTTTAAACACTCCTGATAAAAACAATACATAATACATAAATAATTGTGTTATTGACGGGGAAATGATGCAGTGCTTTTTTCCATATCCATATTGGGGTGTTGTTAAATATTAGACCTAATGAAAAAAAAATCAATTTATGAATACCCTGGAACAAATACATTTTTGTACTGTGGTTTAGAAATGTATTAGAAGCCCTGCTGTAGTGACTCTCTGGACAAAATAAGAGTGGCTTAGCTTTTTTTAACATTCATGTGTTTTGACTGGTCAGGAAACTGAGTAGGTACTTGTCAGCACTGGCAGCCGTGAAATCACCGGCACTTCCATCAGTGCAGCTGCTCTAGCCTCCCCTTTCCTGTAACAACCCAATTTCCACACAGGGATCGCTTAAGTTTCATCTTGTGTGAGGAAATGGTTATGGTAACTGTTGTGGGTAGGACTTATCACAATTTGATCTGTCACAGTCTTAACACTGAGAAGCCCCCTTTTTTTAGGTGCTGACAGACTGCCAACAAAGCTGATGGCAAAGAATTTCACACTTCTCTTTCCTTCTACACTCTGCATTCTATTTCAAATAAATTTAATATCTTAAAGTCATTGATCCAGATTGCATGATGAATTAAACAGCATTTCCACTCAAAAAGCAGCTCAAAATCATTATGTCCACTGCTCAGAACAAATTACAAACAGGTTTACTTACTATTGGCTAAAAATGGAAACTGAGCTGCAAATGAGTATTGACAAGAACAAAATGCAGGGAAATAAAACGCTGCATGCATTACATGAATAATTAATGACTGCTGTTATGACACCTCACTGGAAGTTCTCATTAGTTTAAGCTGCAGGGTTAAACTTTTGGGTTGGATTCATTAGAACCCCTTCATTTCAGTGTCTTTTTTTTTTTTTTAACACTTGTACTGTTCTTGCTTCTAGCCATCGTTCATGTTGTGTTTTATCACATAAGCAATTTGATCAAAGGAAAATATAGATTACATGCATAGCTGACAACCACACAGCCACGCTGAATAATAGAAAAGCTACCTGTGATAGACCTGTGATATCACTCACATATTCTGTTGTAATGTTTCTTACAGCAGACATCAAACATAGGGATGATAGTTTAGTTTACTTTTGTTAAAGATGTCAGAAAAAAACAACAAATTAGCCCAAATCTAAAGAAAATCATATATTTGGATTTACATTTTCTGTACTTTAAGTACCACATAAGATAAACATAGTATGAAGAAGAAAGGTGTTGTTACCACATTTCTTTCCCCTATCCTTAGTTTTTCACTCAGTTATTGTCACTCACAGGAATGTACTTTGCCAATGTTGTACATGAGAGAGTCAAGAAGGGAATACCTTTTTTTTGTATGTCACGTCACTGTTCGGCATTTTAGCAAGCAACAGAGATAAAAAATCAGCACCAATGAAAACAATTAGCAGAGAGCACTCACCAGGCCCACAACAAGCACACAGTGGAAGGAGCACAGCAGGATGAATACTACATTAAGAGGTTGTGTGCAATAAATCCATTCAGTACAAACATAAACACAAGGATTTTCCGCCCAGTGTAAGAGCAATTTAACCTAACACAGCAACTAGACAACAGTAGAGTTGTACAATTTCTAAACAGTGACATGAGTCACCTGATCAGCATTGAATAAATAAAGCTATAAAAGACTAATCATACAACTAATTATGTTACTGGTAATCACAAGATTCTCAGAGTCTCTTAACACAGGCAAACTGGAGACAGCACATCTAGCTGCCAAGAATGTGTTGACAGTTTCTACAGTAAAGTGAGCAATAGCAAACTGTGATACAAAAAGGTTACTGCACAGCTGTGGTAGTTCCTGACATTCAAGAGGTGAACCTAGCTTTTGGACTCTAAAGTGACACCTGTGGCCCATTGAGACTGCACTAAAGGCCCTGTTCAGACCTGGCATTAGCATGTGCAATAAATATCGCCAACCTAAATTCACTGTTGTAAACAACAATGCTGCTGTTTTGTTATATTTGAGGATTTGTTAATTGAACTACATTTTTAGGTTCAGTATGACAATGATGTGATGATTGTAAGTGATATAGGTATGTAAAAATGGAATTCACAGAATTGATGTGATGATGAATTGCATTGTTTACTTTTGTTTTCGCAATGACATGAAGTTAGTAGTCCTGGGTGAAAGACCAGGGTTTGTCTGACACGACTAACACCCCTCGTTTTGAGCTTTATAGTCCTCATTGTCATCGTTCATAATAACTGTGAGCTAGGGAGCAGGGAATGACAGTCTCCAATGTAATCATAGGTCGTATTTCGCTGCTTATGTACTAAGGATCTGTGGAGGTCGTTTTTTAGAGGGGAAGACAGTCTCACATCTGTTTGGGAAAAAATAAATTGGTACTTTGGCCTGATGACAGTGCTAGATGAAGTCAAGATTTCCACAATTGGTAACATTCCGCCTCTGGTAAACATTTCTGCAAAATTATATTGCAATGCTTCTAATTGTTCCCCTTGTTCTAATTGAGATATTTAAGTGTGGAACAAACAGGTGGATAGACTTACAGTCTCAACCCTAACTGATAAATAAATGCTTGTAAATGCTAGTGAGTGAGGGAGAAAGTTAATGAGTGAATGAGGGAGTGAGGTGTGTAATGTAGGAGGCACAGCAGGCAACTCCGTTTGCTGCCATCAACAGGTGCACTAAAGGAGGCGAGAAGTTTCACCCTGCTGTGCTTCTCTGTGTGTGGTTGTCTGTGCTCGCCCATGTGCATGTGCAGGGTTTTACTTTTGTGAGTATCTTTGTTACTAAAAACATTAAAAAAAATCACCTATATGAAATATCTTTCAGGCTTTCTTGAACAGACTATGCATATTTTAGACAATATCTCAAACTTTACATGCTTACCAGAACAGTTCCAGATTTTCAAATTTGAACACAGGCAATAAGCCTTTTAACTTGCTGAGGTTTAAAATAGCACTGTTTGTGCCTAACATTTCATTAAATTTCCCAATTCCCTAAAATGCATGAATGCATGTTCGAATAAATATCATTCCAACCAATCCAGCTCAGAGTGCACCTGACGCTAAACAGCCCATACCCTTGAAATAAAGACGTTTTTTCCCCCTTACTTCATTAAACGGGTTAAAAGGCAGAGTATTAAATTAAATGAGCTGGGAAAAATGGGCATCCAGCATAATTTTGCTAAATCATCTGCTAGTAATCCCATAATCAGTTCCATCGTGAGAGTGGACAAATGTGTACTACGCCAAGTTGGAAAAAAACTGCAGAGTACCAAGCAAGCCAATTATCTTGCTTTCCATAGAGATCTGAAGCTCCTGCAGTTTCCATCTTCAGTACAAAAATCATTATATGCCAGACAGACATGGAAGATGCAGCCAGAAATGTACTGTGTTCCCCCATGTAGTGAGGCCAGCACAACAATTCTGATTCAAGATTACAGAGGGACTTGCTGATAAATACATGCTCAAACGGTGTTCTGAAGAGTACAAATCTGTACTTAGTAAATTAAATATTGACTCATATGTGACATGTGTTTGGCCACTGCAGGGGACTGGATGCTGGGCAGACTCTAGTTCTGCAGTCCATTTTCTACCTTTCCCATTGGATGAGAGATTATTCATCACATATTGCAGAAAACAGCTGCATTTCAGTTGCAATACAGACAAACATCAGTCCTTGTAACCAAGACTGTAGGACAGGGTAAACACATAAATTCACTTTATCCACCTTGCAAATATGACAATACATCCACATAACACAAATTACAATCACCATAAAACTGTGGACAGTTCTGGACAGACATTGCCATTGGCACACCTGATTTCTTGCAGTTTTTCAGTTGTGTCCTGCATCTTTTTCTTGCTGAAAAGAAGGCAGTTTAACATAATACATCTAGAGAAGATACATTTGCAGCCATAAACCAGTGCTTATAGCAATTTAATGATGAAACATCTATCCTGCACACAGTGTTGACAATGCATTACAGTGTTGTTTACCTCATGTCTTTTTGGGATACTTTTAGCTTATCAGCTAGCTGCTGAAAAACCTATGTCTGAATGACAAAGTTTAAAGAATTTGTTCACATACTTAAGCTTTCACATTCACCTTGCCATGTCCTCTTCTTCTTCTATTGTGCTTTTGGCATCTTTTCAGATTTTATGCAGTCTTAAGAACAGGGATCCATGAAAGGGACGTTGTGGCTGCAGGTTTTTGTCTAGTTTCTCGTATAACAAGATTAAGCACAGTGGATGATATTGATAACACAGTCCAAAGCTGATGGTACTGTTATCAATATCAAACACTGCCCAATATCTGTAGAATCTCACTCTCTTAAACCAAGCTAAATGTAGAATTTAATGAAATCGTCCAAACGTGCTAAATCTCGTTATACAAGAAACTATAATTTTCTTGTTATAATGAGCAACTATCTTATCTCGAAATAACGTGATAGTATCTCGTTTTAACGAGAAACTTTCATTTTCTCGTTATTACAATAAAACTATCATTATCTCAAAATAACGTGAAAGTATCTCGCTTAATATGATAGTTTCTCGTAATAACAAGATAAACGGAGCATTCTTTTTTTTTTTCATTTTTTATTAGTGTGGCAGCAATATGCTTCCGTATGTCTCCATGGCTTTATTGCAATGAAGCAGTTGAGGTTATTAGCTGAAACAAACAATGACCTGATTGTGTGCATGTGCCATATGTATGTATTTATTCATGGGCTCCAGTGTTTGTGTGTGTGTTTGTTGTTGTGTATGTATGGGCATGAGCCAAATGCAATGTAAGGTGAATTGGAGAATTGAGAGTTTGATGGTAAAATGACTTGTTAGCGGAAAATGTGCTTATTCAAATCCCTTGTGGATCTTTTCAGTTTTAGCAAGGCAATCAATTTGTGGCCGAGCAAGTCCAGGCTCCATGGATTCCCAATGTGTAATGTAGAAACAGAAATGTTGCAAAATGACAGCCCTTTCAATGCATGCTGTGCAAATAACACTTACTCCCCTTGTATTATAGAAAGGCACATTTAAGTCAGTGGGAGCATCACATCCTTTTCCTACAACTACTTTGGTCACATAGCATGAGCAGCAGTGGTTGAAGATGTATTCAAATCTCTTACTTCAGTAAAAGTATGAATGTCACACTGTGTAATTACCCTACTAAAAGAAAAAGTCCTGCATGTGAAACTTACTGAAGTAAAGTCAAATTGTTTTTAAAGTTTCTAAAGTAAAAGTACTCCTTATGCAGAATGGATCCACTCAGATACTTTTTATATTCTAAATATGTTATTGTATTCCTAATTGATGCATTAATGTAAACAGTGTTTTATCTTTGTGAACAAAGGCCTTGTTTTAACTACCTAAAATATTGTTTCGTGACTTAATTTTTCAAACAAGTGTAGTTATTTTAAAATGATTATGTTTTTCATGTTAATTCTCAACCTGAAAGTAACTAAATCTGTTGGTAAATTTTGTGAAGTAAAATCTACAATATTTGACTCAAAATATGTAATAGAGTAGAGGTATGAAGTTGCATTTCTGTAAAAACTCAAGTAAAGTCTAAGTAAATAAACATGGTTCTTAAGTACAGTACTTGAGTAATATTCCACCACTGATAATCAATGAAACAAAATCCTGTACTGATGTCATTCAAATATGGTTGATCAATTGGTAGCACTGTTTTCATAGATGGTAAGCTTACCCTATACTTCACACTTGGACTTTAATGAATCCCAATCAAATCGTCATGACTTTATGAAACGATTTGATTGACTCTGAGCATTCATTGCACTGGTAAAATGTATCTTACTTCACTAAAAATGGCTTACAGATGAGTTAATTAATAATGTAGTTCGAAAGTTCGAAAAAGTATGGATTTGAGTAGACTTTTCTGCTTTACACCGCTTTAGGCCTCTTTTATGAAGATTGGATATAAGTAGTAAAATTAATGTTATTTGTTTGATATTAAGTCAATTTTAACTGTGATCAACATCAACATCCTTGCTTTCATGGTCATCTAATAAAGGGCACCTCTTAAATCTGCTTTCATTACTCTGTACATTAAAGTAAAAGGGAAAGAGTTGTAATCTAATGTTCTCTGTTTTTTTTTTAAGTCTTTAACCTCCTTTCTATGCTCTGTTTCCATGTTCCTGTCTTTAGTGTCAGCAAACGACTGTGACTCCGAAGAAAATGCAGAGTTGACCTATTACACTCTGAGTCCAGACTTTACCATTTCCCCTCATGGGACCATTTTCCCTGCTGGTCCTCTGGACTATGAGAGGCCCAACCACCTGTATGAGTTTGTAGTGATGGCAATTGACAAAGGGGAGGTTCCTCGCACTGGCACCACTACAGTACGGATTCGAATGGCTAACGTCAACGATGAGGCACCTGAGTTTTCCCAACATATGTAAGTAAGAGTAAGTCTTCTGAATAACTTACTGTCATGCAGTTTTTTTTTTAAACTGTAAAAGTTGCTATGAGCTGCCTCATATTCATATTCCTCAGTTCTGGTGAGGATCAGACCGATGGGGCTTCTGCTCATTCTGGTAAGCAGGACCACATGACAGCACCATGTTATATGAAAGTACCTCTGTTGTTGACAGCATTGTGCTGGACTCTCTGTACTGGAACAAACAATCTGGGGCAACCTCTCTAGGTTTAGTCCTTTTGAATGCCAGGAAGGCCCAATTAGGTTGGTCTGCAGATTTTTTGGTTCAGATACACAGTTCACACATCTGAGCTGCTGCATGCTGTTGGGCTTTTAGATGTAGTCTGAGGGAAAAGGCACTGATATTAATTGATTTAATTTGTATTGATTTAATAAATTTTTATTTATTAATTGAATGATGTACCCCTATTAGCCAATGATTTTCTTTCTTTACCGTCTAAAGATGCACTTAAAGTGGTTCTGATAAGTAGTGTTGCTCTACTTGAAAAAAAGTGAATGCAATATAGGATCACAATCCTGTCTCCAACAAAATGATCCAAAAGTTATCATATTGTTAATAAACATAAAACTGCATTCTTAAATATGTATAGAGGGAGAGACCTACTCCTAATCATCCTGTTTAAAACATGTTGTTAATGTTGTGACAAACAGTTTCATTTTATTAGGTTTAGGCAACAAAACTACTTGGTTAGGTTTAACACAGTTTCACCTGAATGATAAGTGAAGATAAATTACATTCCAATTTAGAGTCAAGAATTTATAATACCGACACCCAAAGCTGTGTGTGTGTGAGAGAGAGATAGAGAGAGAGGGAGAGAGAAAGACAAGAGAGAGAGAGAGTATGAGCGTCAGTCGTGATTTTTCAGGTCAGCTCCACACAGCTGCTTCCCAATTTAACATCGCAGCTGCCGTTACTCACAATTGCAGTGCCACCCCACCCCCCCACACTGCTGCTGTGGTGCCTGCATCTTTTAATTGGTTGATTTTCTGGCACAGAGCTGGGCAGATTGGTAAGGCAGGGTCAATCAGCCATGCCCACCAGCACCCTCAGGAGGCCCTGGGCCCTCTTGCGTGTGTAAATGCTTGTTCCTGACTCTTTCTGTGTGTGTGTGTGTGTGTGTGTGTGTGTGTGTGTGTGTGTGTGTGTGTGTGTGTGCGCGCGCTCAGTAATTTGAGAAGGTCCAAGCAGAGTGGGGTCTTGGTATGGATGGGCTGATGTAGTTATAAAGTGCACTCATGCATCATGCAGCTGATATGCATGTGTTTATGAGGTTTATAGTGATGGGGAGGGGACTAGTGTGTATGTGTGTGTGTGTTTGTGTCTATTGATTTACTGTCAGCTACATCAGTCAGTCAGTTTTTTCTTCTGTTGCCCTTAACCCTCTAATACAGCTACCACAGAAACAGTACTGGACAATATATGAAGTATAAGTAACCACCACATGAACACAAGGCGCTATCCATGTCGTCCAGGTTGGCGCACATGTGTGCATGTGCAAAGACGTTAATATGCACTTGCACACACACACACACACACACACACACACATACACATACACACAAGGGAAGGACTGAGCAAATATATTGGGCATGTCTTCACAGATACAGATAAAGCAGAGGCTGTTCGGATGGATAAAACTATGAAGATGGAATGTCTTATTTTAATGTGTGTGTGTGTTTGTGGGGGGGGGATTGCTCATACATGTGTTGGGTCAATGGATGTGATAGGCAGAGGGGGAAAGAGGCAGAAAGGCCATTAAATATATCATTATCCTGGCAGAAAATCTGCCCTATTTGTATCGATTCTTGGGCAGGAAGTTGGAAGCATGTGATAATGAGTATCTATGCGTGTGAATGTTAGTGTTTGTTTTGCCAGTCAGGGTCAATGTAGGCTGGACATCTAAAGATGATACTGTGTGTGTGTTTTTTAAGTGGGTCTCATCGTTGCTCTCTTGGAAACTGACTGTGGTTTGTTACTAACCATCAAAACAAGAAAGGAATAAAGAAAGGATTGTAGGAGGTGAATGAAGCAAGAACTACATGCCTCCATGAGCTTGACACTCTCAGATCTACCTTTTTACTGCATGGCTCACACTTGCTGCTCAGTGACAGAATAGCCGCCTTTCTTTGTACTGTCAATTTGCTATCAGGACCTTATTACTGTACCTACCGTTACCTGCCTGTTGCCACGGAAACCACCCTAGGAGCCTCTCTCCACTGTATATGCTTCTGTATACATTATATGTATGTATGTATGACCCCTTTTCAAAAACGTCCATTTTTTGTGGCAAAAAGTTTTATACCAAAAATGAGCATCAAAATTAGTTAAAATAGCTACATATATTTTGTTGAGGCATGCACCCATGCACATTTGACTGGTAGAACAATGGGAATTGATTTCAAGTGTTTGAAACACAGACAGTAGAGACAGAAGCTATTGTTGCAGCACTTGTCAAGCTTTCCAAGCCAGCACTGCACAAGTGCAGTTAACAATGACAACTTTGGCAGTTTCACCACTTGAAATTTGTAGTAATTTTTAAAGACAATGACTCCTTGATTTTAGACAAAGGTAGACAGCAGCAAGCTTCTCATTTTTAGATGTCGACAATGTTTGCAGGCTGAAATGAAAACTGTCACTTGCAGATTTTATCAGCTGCTGCTGGCTTGCTAATTAACTTAAGCTTTATGAGTTGGTTGGCAAAGCAAGCTTCACCCAGCTCATGAACATTAGAACGCTGCAATGGCAACATGAACATTGGAAATTCAGCAATGGCAACATGAACATTGGAATGCAGCAATGGCAACATATGCATGTGATGGTAACAAACAGAAATTACAACTCGTCAGCACGATGTCATCATGCAAATAGACTTATGCTCATGTTGCATGTCCTGATTAATGGTCAGCATCCTGTTAAGGTGGTGGTCCATGAAGAGGACACTGACAGAAAATAAGATGCTCAGTAGTTTTATTGCAGGCTAGAATAATCTAGCCGTACCATTACCTTGTCTTACCTTAAAGAGTAACTAAATCCCAAAGTTTTGACTAATGTTCCTCTTCCCTTGATATACAAACCTAACCTCTGTGGTTAAGACTTCAGTGGAACATCACAATGCAACCTAGTGCATTGAAATGTGGTACTAAGGGACCCACTGTGCTTCAACTTTGCTGATGCAAATATCTACTCAGCCACTGCAGCACACATTAGCAGCTCAATGTGTTTAGGCATGTAAATATGGTGAAGACGAGAAGCTGAGGCTCAAAGCGAGTGGGGAAGAAAGGTGATTTACGTGGCTTTAAACGTGCCATGGTTGTTGGTGACATTAGGACTGCCACTGGGAGAGAAACAGCTGATCCACTTGGATTTTCATTTACAACCATCTCTGGAGTTTACAGAGAAGAGTAATGAATGTACATTTTTGGCCATTCTATTAGTACTGGATTTGTACATGACTTTGTCATGAAGAAAACAAATTTGGCTTTCTCCCAAATCTGTTTGGTTCTCCCAATTATAGGAAAGAAAAACACAAGAAAGTTTAATTCACTGAGTTTTTAAACTAAAATCTGTCCAGAACCCTGCAGACTTAGGAATATCGACAGAAGCCACCCTCATAAAAGGGGTTCTCATGAAAACACCCTGTTCACATATACACATATCAGAACATGTCAGAGCCCTAATTTATTATTTTGCTAAAGCAAGCACTGCTGCTCCAATGCTTATATTTCAGCCACGTCTGCGACAGTTATTATTGCTGGTCACCATCTGCCCCACATCCACCCCTGCATCCACCTCATTCTACAAGCAAATGGAAACATAGCATTGTTCGTACTGATTAATAGGGAATCAGACAGGAGGCATTCCAGCAAATAAATAAAACAATCAGTGAGCAGCAGTTGGATGGATCAGCTGACTGTCCTGACTCACAACTCTTCAACACACACGCACGCACACAGACACACACACACAGACACACTCCATTACCCTTTCTCTTCCCTTCATTCTCCACCCATCCCTTATCTGGATAAACTAAATGAACTCAATAATTAAATTCAGTAATTAATTTTCACAACTGACATCAGGCACTGGCCTAAGGGACGCATCTATTTTTCTCTCCAGATCAACAGAATGAAAACAAACTAAAACAAAAAGTAAAACAAAAAGGTTAAAAAGTAATTAGTGTGTGCTGGTGTATGTCTGAGGCGGTTTCAATTGATTGCAGCATTGATCCGGCCAAATTAGAGTTGTGGTAGAGCCCAAATGTGATTGCAAAAGGCATCTCACTGCTGCTTGTCTGCTGGGCTTTGTGCTTCCTCATCGTGATTTCTCCTGATCGCTCTCCGCTCTCTCACAGATGCTCTCATAGGCAGTGCTTTATGTGGTAGAAAGTACATAAGCATTCTCGCCTATAATATGCTTGAAAAAATCAGAGATGTATTTGTTGAAGTGAGGTGGATGAAACTGTCAAGTAGGATTAACAAGATAAGTATTTTTTTCAAAAAATTGCCGAAGCCATACCTCCATTATGTGCTTGGTGCATACTTCTTAAATTAACATCATTCTTGTCTTAATATTTTATTTTAATATGTGGCAGTGTTCTTGTTGGTCTGCTTTTATGCTGCAGTAGAAAAGTCTTCACATTTTGTTTTCTTGATAGTGTCACCATGATATCACAATTACTTTGGTACTATACATTTCATTATAGGGTGATAGGGGTACAAAAATGGTACCAGGACAGTTCTACTACCATTCTCTATTTAACAGCTTTTCTGGAACGTTTATTTGTAGCACACGATTATAGCAAATCGTTTTGCTTTTCTTAGATCAAAATTTCAAGAACAATGACTTAATGCACTCAGTGATATAAAGCTTCAACTCCCAGAATAAAATCCCAGTTTTAAGCAGTCTTTTTCATCTTTAAAATATCAGCATCACTCAACACAATTTCACAGACTTTAAGATGTTGTTTACAGATTACAGATTACTAACTTTCAAAAAATCTAAAATCCAAAGATATCACATTTTCAAAATAAAACATAACAACAGCTACAATATTAAAATTATCACATTGTTGCTTGGTATATAACTTAAATGACAATTCACCAAAAGGAGGTAATTGTTTAATTTGCTGTTGTTGAATAATTTATGAATCAACTAATTGTTCCCTCCCTGCCAGATTCAGCATACCACAAAGTTAATTGTCTTGCAGACCAATACAGGCCAACATCAGCTATTGGTGCCATTTCAGGCTACTCATAGTCATAAGCCTAATTGCCAGCCAGCTCCATTTGAATCTATAATGATTACTCTGTCTGCATCTGTAATGAAGAAGTAGAGTTAATTCGGGGAGTCAGGACAAAAGAGGCTTAGTAACCCGTGTGAAAGAGTCATGCATAAATTCAACTGCACAGACAGCATCTGTAATTTCGCCATCAAATTGCAGGCAGAAGAGCACAAGGAGACTTTAGTCCTTTGTGGCTTGCAGGTGAGATAAATACAAGCAATTATCTAATGATCTTTCAGCCAGCTTCCTTAGACCACAAGTTTAAGCCGTTTGATCAATGCGACCTATGTACCCTGAGAGAAACTACATAATAAAGAAACACAGCACAGCATCTCCCCTTGCCGGACTTGTGTATTGATCTGCAGGGAAGTGCACAGCTTTCAGAGAGTGAACTGAAATTACTCAAATGCTGCAACAACAGTCTACAGACAGAGCAAACGAGTGGCACATTGCTGATCTTCCCAGGCAGAACTAGTCCAAGAGTTGTTGAGGCAGAAAGACGGCAGTGACAGAACATGATCGCAGTGTTCAACTTCTAATGAGTGTTCCTTGTTTTCAGTGAAAAATGAATAGAACTTGTTGCTAGGGTGGAGTGACAGACAGTTATGTGTTTATGTCAGGCTGTCAGAATTACTGAACCTGTTTTTTGAATGTGCACACCGCTGTATTTAGGCAAAAAGTCCCAGATAAACTGCAGCAGATTTCTCTCTCTCGGTCTCTCTCTCACTCACACACACAAACACATACACACACATCACATCCATGGTGACTTTAGGGGTGTGCAAAATAATCGTCATGACGATGCATCGCGATTCTAACTTTCGCGATCTACTGCATCGATTCTTGACGCCAAGTATCGATTATTAATTTAAAAAAATAAATAAATAAAATGGCATGAATGGTTGGCGAACATCGGCCAAAAACAAGTGGAATGCAACTTCCAGTCCAGTAGATGTCGCTGCGGATGTGTTGACGGCCGTTGCCTTGTGTCTCAAGCATTTCTGGTCGCAGGATATTGCGACGAGTCATTCATAAACAAAACATGGAGGAGATAGAGAAAATTCGCCTGGCTCCGTCACATTTCAAGTCAGATGTTTGGACGAATTTTGGCTTTAAAAACAAAAAAGGCGGCGCGTACGAATAGCTCAACTGTTAGAGCGCACACCACAGAAACTCAGTCCTCGCCGCGGCTGACACGGGTTCGAATCCGACCTGCGTCCCTTACTGCATGTCTCCCCCTTTCACTGTCTCTATCAAAAAGGCCAAAAATATAACTTTTGTTCAGTAACAGTAATATTTGTTTTCATGGCAATACCTCCAAAAGTCGTTTCAATAAATACAGCTATGTAGGAATTGAGTTGCTTTGAGTTATGTATCAATTGAACACACTATCCACATCATACACAGCCAGTCAGCCACTGGTAATGGCTTTTTTTTTTCTAAGTGTTCAGTGAAAATTCGCAATGCATCGCAATAATTCAAGTATCGGGATGCATAGTGATATAATCGCATCGTGGCATGTGAATCGTGATTCGAATCGAATCGTGACTTCTTTGGCAATACCCACCCCTAGGTGAGTTAGCTATGTAGCTGAAACTCTTGTAAGGAAATAAATCATTTGAAAACGTATTGTAATTTACAAAACAGAAAAAGATTCTCTAAATTCAGTTCCCTGTTAGTTTTTCCACTGTTCTAAAAACCACTAACTCTAGTTTGTAGGCAATTATGTGAACATGGGTTATGTGAACTGTCTGCTGCTTCTTCTCTGCCCTGCCCTGGGTTCCCAGCTGATCAGCTGTTATCTGAACACTGATGCAGTGGCTTGAAAAATAAATGACAGTAATCAAGGACAAGTCTTTCTGTGATTTCTTACTTCATTTAATCATCAGGACTAAACACAGAAATTCTACCAAAAAGGGAAATGTTTCTTAGGTAGGCTTCTTGTTGTGATACACTTGCAAAGATTTGCATGTGTTGCATCTTTATGATTTGGTTGCCAGTTTGGAAAACTTAAAAGAGTAATCCAGCCAAGTCTCACTGAAACAAAGAACACCATTGGACAGTATTTCGGCATTGCTCCATCAGTGTAAAGTACCATTTTACTAATTGAAATACATCAACATGTTGCACATTTCTATCCCATTATTCAGAATTGCGGCTCACTGGTTTGGGTAAAAAACACACTAGAACTGAAACTTCTTGTCCCAGAATCAGAATCAGCTATTTATGGTCATAAAAGTGTTTACACACACATACAATTTTTCTCTTTTTTTTGTTGCTGGCAAAGTTATTAAACAGAAAAAGGCATGGAGCTAAAAATAATGACAACAGAGACTAAAGGTAATCAGAAATACTGAATTTTTAAAACAGTTATGTAGAAGGCAGTGCTGCAGAGTGCAAAGGGTGCTTGAATAAATATGGCATAATTCATCTTACTGGTTGCTTTATATACATTAGGTAGGTGGTTATGACAGCATATATACAGCAATACTTATATTTACATTGATAGTTGTGACATATGTCGACGAAAATTGATCTGAACTATGAAGTAAATATTTTATTGGTAAGTGGGTGCTTGGTATTGATTGATTGTTTCTTTGATATCATCAGACTGAAGGACAATATTATATACATATATAATGTTGTTCTTCGTCCTCTATACTACCATATTTCCTTTACTCACTTCATAGTAAATGTATGACCCTGAGAGGCTGTCATGTTATGCACTATGTGATGGTATTTACTATTACTGTAATGGCGGCTGAATAGTGTCCCATGAATGTAGAGTGTGAACCTCATGTCAACAAGGTAGAAAGGCCAGCCTTTCAAGGAAAGTTTCAAGCGGTTGGTTCAGAGATGTATGTGTAAGGCCATGAGAGAGTTCAAAGCTGGAGTTCAAAGTGCTACTCTGAGATACAAAGACGAAACTGAAGGGGAATTTTAGAGCAAGAGGCTGAGCTCCATTTGGTATGCTTGGGCTGATAAGAATTGCATGTCAAGGCAACTTAGCCTGGGTGGGTTGGTTCTATATATTAAAACACTGATACAGAGGATCAAATAGACGCGTTTTTTAATACAGGATACGCAAACACAACTCTTTTGCATCTTCTTACCCTCAATATGTGTGCTATTCTAATAATCAAACATTTCTTGAATTAATACTTGTCTTTATTCAAGCACGCCACTATATCATAAAAAATGGTAAATTGAGTATCTGTTTTAAGTGTGAAGGTATTATGATACTGTTGTATATTGCAATATTGTATATATGCAACAGTATCATACAGTCGTATGATACTGTTGCATATTGCCTGGGAAAGCATCACTTAAATGCTGTAAAACTTAACTCAGAATTACAATGCCTTGCTACACCCTACTGTGAGTCCCCTTGTGCAGAGAATTAGAAGCCAGCAACAAACATACACACCCTTAAAATTTGATTAGGGTTCATTCTGAATGTCCTCCAGAGGAAAACAGCTGCTGTGTTGAGATCTAATCCTGTAGGAATATCACAGAAGAAGGAAGTTCGTTTTTACCACCACCACCTCTCTTCACCTTCTGACTCTAGCACTTTGAAAAGTGTTAGATTTCAGTCACCCTATGATGGAGGGTGTGATGGTGGATGGGTGGTGTGGGCAGTCAGAAGTCAGTGGTAACTGGTGGGAAACTTCTACATCTATTTACTCTGTGTTCGTATGAGGTATGTCGGTACCAGAATGGTTTTTTAAAGTTAATTTTTAAGGTTATTTCAGATTTTTGCCCTGAAGTAGTTTTATATGCTCCTCCTCAGAACTCAGCCAGTTTGTATTTTCGTAACTGCTCAGGGACTGATTAACACCTGGGGCCCATGGTGAAAGCAATTAACTAGCTGGTGTAACAGGAAACTGGCTATGCTGTGTGAAAAATTGTATCTCTGACATTAACCCCTTAGCATATCTACAACCTGCTGGCAGGGTCTGCCGAGAAGTCCTGTAGCCCTGATGCTGATATCATATGAGAAAAGAACACCTTAGCAATCCATCAGCCATTCTCTTAGTCCAGGTACATTATCGAAATGGGTGCTAGAATTTAGGGTTTTGGTCACTTGGGTACAATTGGGTTCATTGAATCCACAATCCCAGCTTCTAAGTGATACTCAATCCATGTACTTTCAGGACTGTGTACAGAAATATTCAAATACAACAGGCAAAAGAAATAACACTTGTTGGGAGCAATAGAACCCATTTTCATTCAGATTTCTTGAGGTCAGAGGTCAAGGGACTTTGACAGTTGCCAACCTGACTTTTAGCATAATTTCTCATTACATATGATGCTAGTATGTAAGAAAATGGTATTAAGTATTATATTAATATAGATATTACAACGTGTTTGGTTTTCTGACACATTAAAAGCTCAGATTAATTAGATGGAACTGATTTAAAAAACTGACAAAACTTATAGCATATTTGTATGTGTTTTATCAGATATCGGACATTTGTCTCAGAGGACGCAGGACCCAACACGCTTGTTGCCACAGTGCTGGCTAAAGACCCTGATGGTGATGGGATCACATACAAGATCACCACAGGAAATGAGGAGGGCAACTTCATCATCGACAGCCAGAAAGGTTTGACATGTCGAGTTCTTTATAATCTTTCCTGTTCTGTTTTTCTTTTTTTATCTGCACATGAGTTCTCATTCAAGTATTTATAGATTTTGTCATTAATAATAATAATAATAATAATAATAATAATAATAATAATAATATTGAAAAATTTGGGGAATGGAAAAATTATAAAGACACGATCCTGACCCATTCTGGTTCAACCCTCACCCCTCTTTTCTTTGGGCCATGACCAGAGCCCAGAGGAGATTTTTCTTAGTAATCTCTTTTCTCTGTCCACATTATTTTTATAAGTGTTGTTATTTTGTGCTATAATTATGACGTATGTGTTTTCTTGTTTATCACTTGTCATGTCCAAAATAAGATAGAATAGAACTTTAGGCTGCTCAGGGGCCTGTTGATATGGTGCTATTCACTTACCATTTTTGCACAAACCCTGAAATCTCCACAAAGATTGCTTTTTCTCCACAGTTATTTCACCTTCCTTTGCTGTTTGCCCTCTCCCTGCTATATTTACGTACACCATATAAATGTAAAAGCTCTGCAGTTTGTCAAGCGTGCCTCAGAGCGTCTTGAAAATATGCTTTATATAGTGTTTATAGTATAGTTTTATGTCCTTCAGCTTATCTACTTCTTTGTGGATGACGATGCCTCACCAGCTTTTCTCTCTCTGCAAGAAGCTTTGTCAAGGATATTTAAATCCTGGCAGGTCATGTCATGGGGACGTTAGAATAATCAGCCAAAGTGTGAGGAGTGTTCCACAGTGTCTTTGCAACAAAATATCATCTGAGGTTTGTAGTCACACATCTCAACTTCGGTCTAAGGCAGGAGCAGCTAAGCCAGAAGCAATGGGAAATATGAAACTGTGTTAATGACACTCAGTGTGTGTGTGTGTGTGTGTGTGTGTGTGTGTGTGTGTAAAATTGGTTGCAGTTTCATACTGGTTAAGCCCCTTTGTAAATCTCAACCCCTTTCTCAATCTGCATATCATATTATAGGGTAATATGACGACTTTAACAACTTCAATTATTCAAAACTTCAAAGCATAATTTCCTGTGTTCACCAGCATTACCATTCACAGAGAAGTGTAGACAGTATTGATGATGGTGGTTATTTTATCAAACAGGGAGAAGACTTGTTGCTTTTAACTCTTTTCATCAGTTATCAGATGATGAGCTCAGGCTTGCTTTGCCATTTATATTGTTTGGCTTCCATCAAATTAAGACTTGATCTTATATAAAAGTTTAAATGTCAAACTGCCAGTCAAATGAATGTCTGGTTGGTGGATATCTTCTGATATGCCAAATTGGTAGATGTCAATCTGCAATTTGATGCCATTGCCTGATTGGCCTAAATACAAACTGAACAATGTATTCAAGTTTATTATGGTTAAATAGGCTTACCCAATATAACAAAACACAAATATGCATCAAGAGCCGTCACACTCCATACAGCATGCCACACTTTCCACCCTTAGACCTTGATAAGGATAAGCAATTAAGCCATATATCGTTTAATCCATAGGGTCACTTTAGTGGCTGCAACATCAGAATATTTTCCTCTTTAGATTAATCTATTGATTTTTTTCCATGAATCAATAACAGTATATTCCCTAACTGATTAGCAGCGACTGTATGTTGTATAAGTTTCGTTGTTGTGGCTATAATGAGGATTGATAAATAAAAATATAGGAGGGACAAGCTCTCGATGTATATATTTAGTTTTCTCTTAATTTTATTTTAAAATACTTCTTTGTGATTTGAGGTAAAATATATATATTGTGCAGTGATTCAAAACAGAGAAGAGTAACAAAACTTTAGTGGCCAGGATGGCGAATACAGGACTCACAATAAGTTAGGTATATTGCTATTTACACAAGTGCTTTTCCGATTTGGTTGGAATTTTAAAGAAAAAAGTAATAGTTCCCTTTGATATTACTGTTTATGAATGAGAGGAAGCACCATTTTCATTTGTGAAATATTTATTACCCCCAAAATGTGTTGTTAAATATAATAAATAATAATAAATATTGCTCTGAGGCAATGTATTCCTCTCCTCCACAAGTGCTACACGCAGTTCTGCCAGCTCACATGGGGGTGGGGTACGAGCATCCAGACGCTGCTTCAGCTGGTCCCTGGCGTGCTGTATGGCGTTCAGGTCAGGGGACATTGCTTGCCATACCATATGAGGCACTCTGACATCCTGAAGTTGAGCTGTGACAATTCTGGCACGATGTGGTGGAGCATTATCATCCATGAACAGAAAGGTGGGGGTGTGCTGACAGCATTGGGAATGATGATTAGCTCTATGATGTCTCTGAGGTAATAACGTGAAGTGACTGAGCCATCTACAATTACTAAATCTGTTTTGCGCTGACCGCTGATGCCTGCCCAGACTGTTGCACCTCCTCCACCAAAGTAAACCCTGGGGACCCTGTTGCCCTCGGCATATCACACTTATCAGTGAACAGGACGGTAGACCACTGCTGCATTTTCCAGGTCGCATGGTCTTGTGCCAACTGCAAACGGTCACAGTGGTGTCTTGGTGTCAGTGAAGTCATCTGCAACAGTCGTCTTGCATTCAAGCCAAAGCGATGGCGTTGGTTGCAAATGGTTTGTCTGTAAACCCCGGTACCCCTCACTTCTTGTGTGTGTGTGTGTGTTTGTGTGTGTGTGTGTGTGTGTGTTTGTGCATTCAGGTGAAAATCACCACCAGGAACTACAGGGATCAGACCAAAAACTAAGTTCCTGACACATTGCTCGATCCACTACACAGCCACCCTTATACTGCCTGCTAAAAAGACAGAATCCATCTGTTTTATGAAATTACATACTACTACTCGTTTTCATGAAATATTTGTGCAAAACTTTCAGAACTTTATGACTTCAGTCGTGACTGGATATGGATTAAATTACAAAACCTGTTAACAGAAATTTCAACATTTTCACAATTTTGTCTAAATCTGCTTTATTGTCTTCTGGATTAATTTTTTTAGTCCCTTAATTGAATAATACTGCATCATTCCTAAAAAACACACTTACTGGATGTAGGATTTGTGTAGATAGCATATGTTTAAGTAAGATTACGGTCATGATACATTCTGTGTATTTATACAAATTGTATTCACACATGTGACACACAGGGGAAGTTGGCCTCACAATGCTACCCAACAAAACGACTATACAGTTTGTTTATACCAGTGGGTTTGAGCCAAAATGTGACACCATAATGCTTGTAACATGATCCAGTATCTTGTTTCAAAGAGCCCAATATTTGGTCATTAAAACTATTTTATGGCTCTTATAATGGAAGGCGAGCACCCCAGATTCCACCCACCCTCTCCAACCCACCTCATTCTCTCTCTGCAACTGATGAAAATCGTTTATTGCCTTTTCTTCTCTCTCGTTGCCCACCCAACTCATCCTAAATGTCCGACTATCATTCAAGTGATTGTTTTCCTCCCTCCCGGCAGGACCAGCCCTGCTGGCCTCCCTCTCCATGTTAATTTGCCTGTAACTCACCACAGACTACAGTGTGTTTCTCTGAGATTTAAGGTAGCCATTAGGATCCGAGCAGGCCGGTCAATATGATGATCACGCTCTTCCTATTAAAACCCATAAATACAGAAACGCCCACTCATCCGCCTCTGAAGGGAGGAAGTATTTACTGACAGCTAAGGGGAAATGCTGGCGCCAATAAACAGGCTTCGATCATTTCCTTTTTTTCTCTGCTTAGTTTTATGGCACTTCGGAAAAGAGTATTTCCTTGAGAGGGAGGCAGTAGGTGAGTTTGTTTACAGTGAAGACTCCTAAATAACCAGTGTTGCAATAGCATTAGTTGTCCTGTTGTCTTGTTTTATTTCTATAATTTAGTCTTTTCTCCTCTGAAGTGCTCGCCTCCATCTATATTGTTTGGTCTGATGTGCTGACCTGTGTCTGATCCTGCTTTATGTAACAAACCCACACTGTTTTGCCCTCATTCTTCTCCCTGGTTTCCTCTGGCAAATGAATTGTTATTGTCTGTTTCTCTCCTTCACAAGTTCCACTTCTTGCTTTAAAGCTTCTTTTTGTCACTCGTTCGTTCATCCTTTATCTTCACTTTTCCCTCTTTCTCTCCAAGCTCCAGTCTCCAGTTGGCATGACGTTGACTGGAGGAAGCACTCCCTCCGTCCCTCTCCTCCTCCAACCCCATCCTGTTTTGTCCCCAGTCCTCCATGTTGTCTCTCACCCATCCCTTGCTTCATCCTTCTACTTCCTCCCTCCTGGCTGCCTTCATGTGAAGTGACGGCTGCTCACTGACCCCTGAGGAAACATCTTCTCCATCTCTGATAAGTGATGATATGTGCTGGCCCTGTTAGCAGCAACACCCACACACAGAGAAACATTTGTAGACATGGAAAAACACACACACGCCTACAGTGTATACGTGCATACATGTAAGTGCACACATGCATCTACACACAAACATGCATGGGCAAAAATGCACAGATGAACCATAAACATTAACAAGTGCATGCACATACAGAATAACACAGAGAACAGAACATGTATGGATGTACAGATGTGTACATGCATCTTCAAGAATACAGGCCAGCACAGACACCAAACACAAGAGATGCAGATGCACACAGGGTCATAACCCATTCTACAGGGTCACACATCTCATAGATTAGAACAGACACTTGCTGTATGCTTTGTTCTTGGAATGTCCTAAAACCTTTTCCATGTCCCATTTTCAACCACTTACCCAGCATGTGTTGCTCTCATCTAAGGCTTTTAGGCCCTATTAGATGTTTATGCCAACCAGAGGCAGAGAAAGGCAGGGATCGGACTACAGGGCGCCTCCGGTGCTCCCTGTATATGTAGCACAGCAAGCAGTCAGTAGCCTCTCTCTGTGTCTGCCTGCTGCCTTTACTGAACTGGTCACATTTATCTGGCCTTCTGTCTCAATTCATTAAGCGTGAGTGCACTCTGTAGCGCTGTTGGAGCAGCGTGGGTGGAAGAGTGCTTACGCTCTTAATGCATCTTTGGTAGGGATATACATGTGTTTTTCATTATAATTCATGATTCTAAGGGCCATGAGTCCAACTTTATGATATTTGAAACCTAATTAGACTGCTACTATTTCTGTCCACTACTCATGCTTTACCTATAACATTCCGCTGGTACTGCTACCATTTCTATATCTACTAATGTTAATAATATACGGTTCTTCCTTAAAACAAGTCATTTATATTATTTTATCAATAAAAAACACACTTTTCTTTGTTTGTTTCTTGCATACTGCTGCTAGGATGTGTTTAAATGCCCAGGTTTTGAGACAAAGATTTCTGCCCTCAACCACAACATTTGAGGTGAACAGAATGTGCTTTACGAGCAATGTGTCTTTTCAGACTGTTACTCTGGACAATCTACAGAGCACACTGTCGGCAGTTTTCATAGGGATTATTCTCTTCCATTGTATCATAATATCATAAATGTCATATTACAATCATATTGCAAAACCTGGCCAGAGAATAAATTTCAGATACCAACTTTTTCCCATACTTTGCAGATGAAATCTCATCAGTTATCAAACAGATATACTTTGTGTTGAGTAAAAGAAACTTGCTAAACAGCATGATGGTCTTATCATTGCGGGTGTACTAAGATTTCCACTGAGCTTGTGAAGCCCCTGTCAGTGCAGCCTCACAGAGCCATTCACATGGTCAGATGGACCAAACCTTTAATTAACAACTATCAAGTCAAGTCTAAGTGAACTTTGTCGCCAGTTTTCTCTATGTGTGTAAGACACACAGATTGAAAGCAAAAAAGATAAAACAAAATAAAAATAATAAGCAGTACTTGATACATATAATAGTCACATTTAATGCATTATAACTACCTATTGTACCTTTTTCGACTAATTGTAGCTCATGAGGATAAAATTGATGTCAACATTAATTGCTGTATTGACAGAAACAACATTTAAATAAATCATCTTTTGTGACCAGTTTTTGATGACCCAAGTCGGTAACTCTTTCTGTAGCAAACAATTGTTCTAATTTTAGTGTCATTGTACCTCTGTTTTTGTATTTATCACAATCTGTCTAAGCCCATTCTGCAATGCAACCTGTATCAGCCCCAGCCACCAATCATACAATAGCCTATTTAGGTTTGGATAATGAGAAATTGGGAGCAAACCATCCAGGCCACTGTCGTTTTAGAGTACGAGCAAATTGCTTTTTTATCATAGTAAAGGTGTCCAGGTGGGAGTTTTCGCTTGAATACATCTAGGTGCTGAAATGGCTAAACCTCAACTGAAAGTAAGCAACAGTAGCATGGAAGAAGTGTCCATAATTAAAAGCTTGGTCTGCATGAAAGAGGAAGAGTGAATTGCACCTGCAGCACTGAAGGGAGGGTCAAGCAAGAGTCAGGGTACAAATATAAAGTGATGTGATGCAGACTTGGGTTTTACAGGTTATAGGAGGATTATACCTCATATAAAAGCCAGACTTCCTGCTAATTGTTGAAATGGGCCTAGGACTAAACATTTTTTATAGAGTTGTGTTTACATCATTATAAAAATAGTTACTACTGAGTGAATATTTGACCTCAAAGTATATTATACAGTAGGGAGCTTGTGTCATAGAAATAGAAAAAAAAAAACATCAATAGTACAGTTGCATAGTGTGTTGTACATATCAGCTCTTGATAGACATGAAGAGAGTTAAATCACATAGACCATTTGACTGTTTACCAACAACGATGATTTATTCTGTGTAAATCTAACAGTTGGTCGCAAAAAACTCCAAGAAAAACTATTAAAGACTGAACTATAACAAGGAACCAGGAAACAGAAGAGACTGGACTGATGAAATATTGTAAATTCTTGTATTACACAGAGCTCGTCATATAAACACACATCTTCAGTTTACTTATTGTTTCCATAGATCAAATTGTTTTTATCTGATTTACTGCCACCAGAATGTGCATGCAGCTGCCAGTGATGTAACTTAGATGTCTAATCCAAATTGGTCTATACCAGTTACTTACAAATTTCCTTCTTTATATATATTCTTCATTATAGAAAGAAGCTTGTACACTGAAGTCCTTAGGCATTTCCATAAAAGGGATTTTGTTGACATCCTCTGCATCTTGGTTTTACTTGGCATTCTGTGTATTCCCAACATATCCATTTTGTTTAGGACTGGAAAACTTTTTTTATATGTCAGAAAAAGTGTATATTTCTTGAAGTTGCTTATCCAACAAGGCCTTGTTCTGGTATAAATGTCAAAAGTCAGATACAGTTCAATAGTTCATCTTTGTTCTATTCAATAAGTGCTATTTATTTAATCATGTTCGCATACAAAAAAGTAAGTAGTCATGTTGCCAGATTTGTTATGATTGCTTTTATCTTTATTCATGCCTAAAAATAATTAATGGTTTCCCCTTATGAATCAGTGGCGAAAAGATGATGAATAATACACTGACTTTGAGGCTGGGAAATGGTCTGTGTCATGGAGTTGGGAACATCTACATTAAGTTGGCGTTCTTAATTTTATCAATTAATTTTATATATTTTTAATTGTACATACCTGTGTATATTGTACCTAGTTGGTGTGTGTGAGAGTTTATTATTTATGCATTTTTATGTTTCCGACAGAATATATGTGACACATCTTTCTTGAGGTAAAGCCTTATCCCCTTACTCCTCTATGGCTGTAAATTGAAATCATCTTTTCTCCTCCCTCACTCTCTCTTTCCCCTACTGTCTATTTTTATCTTTTTCTCTTGCACACACACACACACACACACACACACACACACACACACACACACACACACACGCACGCAGACACCCCTACACGTACCCTTACCCATGGACAGCAGTGCCAGGGAACCAGCCATTGTGACAAACACCTCGAGGCAGACACCCCCTCCATGGCAATCCTCCATCTCTTGTGCAACAACACACACGCACACAAGCACACTCAATGGGAAACAGAAGGAAGGAAGGAAACTCACTGTATATGTGCATAAAAAATATGACCTTGTATAGACTCAAATTTAGCAAAACAGCAATTCTACTCGTTGCTTTATCTATCATTCAATTTTATGTTGTTAACTATACTGTGTAAATCCTTCTTGTGCATATACGATGCTGACGGAAACCTATGAACCCACACACACACACGAAAACTAAGTCTAACATAGCTTGGCTGCAATCTTTCTCATCGGCTCCTTTGGTCTGGTAAACAGAGATAGAAGGATGAATAGAACACGCACACATACATATCTGCAATTAGTGTACATATGATTCCAACTCCAGGGTCTATTCTGTGAAACAGCAACCAAGTGAACACATGACAGCCATAGCACCTGCCCCTGCCTCTGAAGATAAGGAGGACGTAATAAGTGTGTCCGCACTTTTAGCCCACACACATGCACACACTCTCACATAAACACACATACAAAGTAAACAGAGCACCAGAGGGTGAGATGAATACAGAGTGGAGGAGAGTCATTCAAAGCAGAGAGTGGGATGCAGATGAGACGCCTACACCGGACTGAAAGAGCGAGCCAGTGAGAAAGACAGAGACACACAGAGGATAAAATGGAATGCCAGAATGATGCGCTGAAAGGGAATACCAATCAACTTAACTACTAAGATGTGGCGTAGACATAATTAATGAAATCTCTCTCATAGTTCAAATCTGAAATAAGAAAGTCTGTGTCCACAAAAAACTTTCATGACTAGTTTATTTCTTCTCATTTATGAAGGACTCTATTGCACATTTCAAACAGCACAGACAGTATGAAAGATATTGTGTGTTACTTTAACAGTAACATGTTCTACTATGCTATCATGCTTGTGTTGATTATTTCATCAGCTTTCATACCATTTACTTGCTTAGTGTGCTCTGTCAACACACGTGCATACACTCACAAGAATTGGGCATAGTGCCTTGACACTTTTTAAAAAGAAAAACAAAAAACAGCTCCTTGCCTGAATGAACATGAAAAACTATGTTGAGACATGTTTTGTTATTTTCTCAGTTCAGATTGCTTCCGACCTTTTCTCTGCTCTCTGTTTTGGAGTTTCACTGTGGCTGAAGCTCATGTCCTTGACACAAACTTGCAGGTCTTAAAATAACAGTAATAGGTTTTATAGCAATTATTTGTAATTGCTGACAGGCCTTCAACAAGCAGACATCAACTTTTGACTTCCAAAACTAAAA
>JAOWBC010000001.1:28200602-28213000 GCA_028566105.1 Hypoplectrus providencianus
TGTCAGTGCCAATGATGGGGACGAAGGTGGGTGGCATGGAGAAAGAAATATGTTTGTGAAAATGTGTGTGTGTGTGTGTGTGTGTGTGTGTGTGTGTTTCTTGGAATGGGGCGATATAGATACAGAATAGAAAGTGTAGGAGTGATGGTGGGGCTTGGACTGTAAATCCATAATGGATCACATTTACTCCAGCACATAGCTTCTGTTTCTCTTTCTCCTCACCAAAAAAATTTCCCTTTTTCATTTCACTGCTTTTGTTTGACCCCCTTTGTACTCATAAGGGAGAAAAATGGTTGGCTCTATACAACATGTTGCGAAAATCACACCAATATGAGTTTAAACCAACCACTGTAGAAGATTTTTTTCATGTAACTTTTTAATGTGAGGCAATAAGTAAAGCTCTCAATCACTAAAATGTGTACCTTCAACATCTTTTTTTGTAATGTTAACTGCAGCTGGTATGTTTCCTTGGAAGAGCCTGACATTGTTGGTGTTTTTTATTTATTTGACCAACTTATATTGTACAGGCAACCTTTTAAAATGTCTCCACTGTCAGACCAACTTGAGAATATAGTCTTCAATTTAGTCAGTACATACAGCCATTTATTCATTCATTAAATTCATTGTGGCAAATGCTTACATAGTACATTATCATAATGTATTTTCTCAGGGGACGCTTCTTCTATTGTCAAGGCATATAAAGTATTTCTATGAAAAAACAGTTCATCAAGTTTCTGAGTAGACCAAGAACACCACACATCTCAGATGGCAAAACAGAGATGAAGACAGAACAAGATTTCGAGATCAGTGGGCATAGGCTCCACCATCAGTCACTCTGTCTTGTTGAAGTTGCATATTCCAGGACATTCCAGGACCAGAAATTACAATGAAAGAAATGTTTAGAATGCCATAAACATACACTGCAGCTTACCTATGTTGGTAGCCTACATCAGGGTCTGACCTGGGCACGCACAACAAAGTCACTCAGGGAAGAAAGTATAGGCAGAGATGGTTTTTTAATTTAGTTAAACACCCTATATTACAGGAACTGAACTGTTTGACCTTCCAAGTCCTCTCGCTTTTCATGAAGTACAAATTAAGGGAACATATTAAGGTCTGAGAGCTTGCCATGATCCTTAAAAGAAGATTCGGGTTTTATGGTGGAACATAGAGAGACACCCAGTTATGGCCAGAGGCTGTGTCAGCCACATGTCAGAAAAGACAAGACCATTATTACTCTGAAGAATGACAGGAGTCTCTGGAAGCCTTGTACTAGCCTCTTTCAAAAGGGATATAGTAACTAGGCAGAATACTGTTCAAGAAGGTTCTGGTAGTTAGATATCAACAATAACATAAAACATGAATGCTCATTATCAGTGTCTACAACATGTTTCTGCATCATCTAAGCAGATAATACTTGGCAACATTGGGCTTAAAGCTCTTTATTTCTTTATGTTTTTTAAATGCGAACATGTAACTCATCATGGTGTGTCAGACAAAGTAAAGACAGCATCACATATTGAAAACTACCTACTGGGAGCTTTTATATTAGATATATTTAATTAAATAACTCACTTTTTTTCTGTTTATAGCTCATAACATTTTTGGATTGATCTTCATAAACCCCTACCACTTCTCTCAATAATGCACAGAACAAACAAAATAATACCTACAATAATGTAAAGGTATTACAAACTTTACTCAGCTGTAGTTGGTATAGTATATTGTTTAATATGGTGTAATGATATACTCTATTATTGTTCTTTTTGAAATGGTATTGCTTTGCTGTCACTCACTGCTTACAAACAGGAAGCCTATAGAGCACTGTAAGATGATCACAAGCAACAGCCAGGACTCGGGTGGGAACTATCTCGGTGCTTCTTATGACTATTTTTAGAGATGATGTGACTAAAATTGGACTTGCATATATGCTCTGGTTTTATATATGACTTTAATTTCTTCGGTGGAAGAGAAATAGCAGGACTGTGTTTGTGTTTGTATGAGAAAAACAGAGACTAACATCAGAGAACCCCCAATAGCTTACAACACTATTAAGCTCCCTACATGTTAAAATTTTATTTTGATATGTTTTGCGTTTGCCTGTGTTTTTCAATGACAGTCTTTTCTTCATCATGTCACGGCTGTTTGTGTTTTTTTCTGTGTCACTATTTTGGCCTTGGGGGACAGAAGTAAAAAAGAGTATTAATAACACGCAATCTGTAGGCTACATAGCAGTAAACTTCAGTCTTCTTGGTGCTGATGTCCACTCCAAAGCCTGGCATAACCACAAAGCTAGCATACATTAATGTCTTTGAGTGCAAGTTGTAACAGAACAGATATTAAGCCTGATTCTCTTCAAAGTTGTTGTTTCACAAATATGGTTATAGCCTTCCTAATCTGCGGATTTGTAGGAGAGGGTATGACACCCACCTCTCTATCCCCACTGACATTTTAAGAACTATTTGCGGTGGTGCTAGCGCTGTTAGCTCAGAGCTGCTGTTTCAGACACAACCATAATGAGAGCTGTGGGCAGGAAATTGATATGCTCTGAAATCCGTAAACTGCAGCCACTTTAAAGAGTTAAAGTAATAAAAACTCAGGAGACAGTCATTGGAATTAACAAAGCAGGATGCAAAAACTATCAAAATAAAATGTCGTTTTTTAATGTCTGTACTTAGTTTTTGGTATAACTTTTTTTCAGTGCCAGTGTTGCTTTTTCAGGCCATTTTTTAATGCCAAAACTTACTCTTGCTGTTCTAGCTCTTAGCCAATCTGGAAACACCAATGCTTGGATAAAACTGTGTCCCCTGTGATAGTGGACAAGTCCTTTATTTTCTACCATCCAGGTGCTTTAGTCAATGTGCTTTGTTAACTGGCTTAAAAAACTTCACCTTCAGTTCAGGCTGAATTGGTACAATTTTTTTTTTGCCACACTTTCAGACACAACTGTGTACCAATGCAAATTGTAGACATCTAGGGCCCATTTTATGCCTGTTATGATTGGCTTGTGAAAACTGTACTTCTTTCGACTGTGAAGCAATACCTCTGTGTAAAACAAGAAAGGGAACTTGAAAGTCATTGTTGGATTGAAATGGGTACCTGCAACTTGAGCTGTCATCTTTCAAACCAGCTGAATTTCACCCAGTTATATTGCTGAAAAATTTACTAATGCTAGTGTGTTTGTTTGTTGTTGTTGTTTTTAGTACAAACACTGTCTGTCAGCCAATCAATATTCACACTCATCAAGGTTGCATCATCTCTCATTCTCTGTCCAAAATTTGACCCTCGGAAAAATAACCGTTAAGCTCACCATACTCTAGACCTGTTTTAATTACTGATACTCATGAATGTTTTTACAAGTCCTTCTTGGAACATAATGTGTTTCTGAGCTTGGTGCCCCTGCTAACCACACACACACACACACACACATATTTGAATTAACTGCTTATTACTTGACCATATCCATCCTTATTACTAGTGAGGTAGGGCTGAATTTTAAGATGATGTGTCTTTTTTAGTTCAAAATTCAAGCCCCGGCTCCTAGCCTTTTTATTGCCTCATGTAAAACCAAAGATTAGGAACATCTGCTTTGGAATCAAAATAATATAATAATCATTTGAGTCAATCATATCTATGAATTATCATTAATCTTTGGGATATGTGTATGATGCATATCGGAGGCCCTTAAAGGAGTACCTCCACTGAAACCAGGAGAATGCGTGTTGGAGTGTTGATCAGTTAATTCGCCTGGTTTTCCTAAAGTGTGCTGCAAAAAATTGCTCTATGGGCCAGTTTAAATAGTATGCATGTTTTAATTAACATGGCTGTCCAATATTATCAGATTTAAAATCAATAAAAGTCTGCTTACATTGTGTATTTTGGCTGTAAGATGGTTTTTACCTTCTGCTCTACTTTGCTGCATGTAAATGTCTTCAAATGACAGAATACAGCGCCCGCTCCTTCTCAGGCAGTGGTCTATTAGTATCAGGTTTCTGTTTGCTTATCTGCATGTGAATCCATGTGTGTCCATGTCAGTGGTGCTCTTTCCCTCCCTGTGTACCATAATTCCACAGTTTTCAGTAAAGTACAGTACCTAGGGAGATAAAAAGAGTTTTGAAATTGGTACAACTGGGAAAAAGTAGCATTAATTTTCATTCCATTTGTTTGTTTATTTCAGCAGTTGTATTACCCCTTGTGTTGTTTCTTTTGTCCTTTGGGTCTCAGCAGTTTTCTAAATGCTTAAGAGATTGAGACAACTAGACAAAACAAGGATGCAGTTGCATATATCCCCTAATGTCTCATTTAAAATACCAACAGACAGACGGTACAAAACGATCTGGATTAGTGCATTCTCCTCTCCCCTTCCCTGACTTTCATCTTGCTAATAAGCTGTGAATCTCATCTCGTCTTCTGAGGTTTCTTCTTTCCCTTTCATATTAACATGAGGGGTGGTAGAGGCATCGGTGATTGAGATGCAGACCTTCACTTTACCAGTAATTGCATTGAGGGGGAACATTTTGTTGATCAGCATCTAATAGACTTTATTAAATATGCTTTGCACAGCTTAAAAAAAGGCATATTGAGTGAGGTGGGGAGAGAAGTTTGTAGAGGACGAGAGAGGGGAACTTCGCAGCAATATGATTTTGGATTGCTTAGAACAGTGGATTATTAATTTTTTTTAATACAAATCGCTATGTATTGTTGTGTTAAAACATTCTTGTGATTTTAATGACTCTTGTGAAACAAAGTAAAGACCATTTACTACTTTTGAACATAAAATCTGGCTAATTCTAAATTTATGCGTATATAATACAGTGTTATGCTTAATAGCCTTGTCATTGCCAGCCATATATTGTCAAGCAAATCTATGGGCCACACAAATCTCTGCATGTTCCGATATAAACAACATCAAGTTGAATTCTACAACTAGGTTCATGCTTCACAGGACATTCCAGGTACCCTTCTGCTGTTAAAACAGCTGTACTTGTTTAAGCCCTAGATATTAAATGTCTCATGTTCTGCCAAAGGCCACTTGTGACATTGGAAGTTAATATGCAACATTAACCAGAAGGGTGTTCGGAGAATACAGACCTCTGCCAAGGCCATGTCCTATCCGGCAATGTTAACAAAAAACTGAAAAATAATTAGTGCATCCGCCCTGTGATTTGGATATGTTCCAAACTTGAATGTGTTCTTCCTTGGCCCGGGCTACACCCTTTCACTAATCTTTTTCATGAAAACTGTGCCAGTACATTTCTGTAACGTTGCTATGAAGAAAACAAACAGGCCAAACTGAAAACAGAACCTCTTTGGCAGATATATTAACAATAATGATAAGAAAAACTCCTCCTATTTTAATAGAATATATAACTAAATACTATATTTGTTTCCCAATATAGTTTTTTGTTTTAGTGGCAGTTTATTCTTTCTTTTGTTCTTCCCTTTATTCGGTAGTTTGTTTGCTTGTTATTTTTATTTTAGACTAGACGAGCTACCCTCTCTTCAAAAAGTCATTTTCATTAACAACAAAACCGCATTCCTTTTGACAAAAGCATACTTTATCCCTGGTTTGAGTTGCAGCCCCAAACACCATTATAAAAAAAAACAAACAAATCTACTATTTGAATACATGCTTTACTTTTTCAACAATTTGCCTTCAGTTTAAATCATGTGGATAGTATTAAACATCATGGTTTGGGCTCGTAACTCAATATTGACTTTTGGTTCCTCAACCACCTACATTTGAGACATCCACAGAATAAAAATGAAATTGTTTTTGTGATGAATTCAGGTGAAAAAAAAAAGTTGCCCTGGAAACATGGGAGCATAATTTTAAGGTGACCCAGGCTGAGAATAGACATGGCATTTTAAATCAATACCATGCTCAAGTTCTCTGGCTTCAGATCTGTCTTACAACATAATTAAACAATTTAAATGTCATTTATAACAGCTTGTTGGCTAAATAGGCCAAATTGCTTAAAGTTTGAATGGTGGCTTATTTATTTATTTTTCCTTTTATTCTTTGGATGAGGCGAACATTTTAAGAAGAAACATTGTAAACCGTTGAGTTAAATCTTCGTATTTTTATTGATGGATTTATCAAGCATTGTGCATATTTTTTTTTGAAGGTCAAATTTATTCAATGGAAGAACATTCCTTTTTTTAAGGTGTGCATATGTGTATGTGTTAGTCTCTGTGTGTGTCCAACACAATCTCTTCTTCATGGAAGTTTTATGTATTTTCATGGAAAGCTTTGATCCTTAACTGTATCAGCTCTTTGTGTTCTGAATGCATCTGGTCTGAACTGCTTAAAGGAAAGAATAAGAGCATGCAAGCTAATTAGATGACTGCATTGCTAGTTGAACAAGATTTTCTTTTTCTTTCTAATTGTGTAACATTAGCAAATGGGAATTGCTTCAGTGAGTTTATTATTTCTTAAAAAAAGGTACAGACTTCCATTGCAATACAACTGTTGTACAGACTGCAATAAAATGCTATACAGATGCAGCAGGTGTAGTAATACCTTTGTTAGGGCAAAAGCTGTTGTTTAAAGACCCAAAAGAATCAGATCACACCAACACCTGATATCTGAGTCAAAGTCCACCATCTAAAGAGGGCTTATGCTATCCGTCTTAGTTAAGGGAGACAGATTGGTGGATTGGCAGAAACAGACAGAAATGGACTAGATGGGGATTTCCAATGCACCAAAGCGCTTTAATGGTACAAATACAAGCAATAAGCTCCTGGCCTATTTTTTTCATCACAGCTCCAACAAGACTCACAAACCATGCTCGTGTTTGTCAGTGTTTAGGGTTAATTTATAAAAACTGCCAATCATCATTTAACTTTCATCTTTCCCCGTTTTGCAGGTGGAAACGCTAAGCTGCGCTACCAGATCACATCAGGAAACACAGGAGGGGTGTTTGATGTGGAACCAGAGGTTGGCACTATCTTTATAGCCCAGCCACTGGACTATGAACAGAACAAAAGGTAGGAACGCACTCCAGAGAAGTATCCTTTGAGACACAAATGTTTACTTTTGGACTCAAGTCATTGCTTGATTTTACATCAAATATATGTTGTTATTTCCCTTGATGTATGACTTGTTTATAGCATTGTCAGACAGTTTAAATGCTATAGCTTTAGCCTCAACTTTTGATACTTAAAATCAGCTACACCTCAAATGTGAAAAACGCAAAAAGAACTTTTCCAATATATGTATTTATTTATTTTTCGTACAAAGCCATTTTGAATAATATGAAGCCCTTAACCGAGCTGAGATGTGTCCTTAGGTACAAGCTTCATGTCCTGGCTTCAGATGGGAAGTGGGAGGATTACACAACAGTGACAGTAAATGTGGTTAACAAGAATGACGAAGCTCCGGTGTTTACTGTTAACGAGTACTACGGCAGTGTTACGGAGGAGCTGGATGGCTCACCAGTGTTTGTGCTGCAGGTACAGTCCTTTCACTATTTACTGACAGTGGTTTACTCAGCATCGTATCTCTATTATCTCATTCAAATCTTGGACGCTCAGTACTTCTATTAATATTAATTACTGTGTACTTATCTGCATATGAATAAGCTGAATTGTGCATGTGTGCATTTGTGGCCCTTTTTCCTCCCTGCTCTCTCTGCTTTATACTCCAGTTTCAATAAATTACAGTACATAGGGAGAGGGAAAAAAATTAAATTGATACAACTGGGAAAAACATTAATTTTCCCTCCATTTGTTTGTTTATTTTAACCATATATTACCCCTTGTGCTGTTTCTTTTGTCCTTTGGGTCTCGGCAGTTTTTCAAATGCTTAAGAGATTGAGAAAGTGTGAAATAAAAAGGATGCAATTGCTTATATCCCCTAATTTCTCATTTAGAATACCAACAGACAAACAGTGCAGACTGATTTGGGTGAGGGTATTCTCCCTGTCTCTCCTAAGACAATACTCAATGTAAAGTTTTTATTTGCTTGTGATCATTATCCAAAGTTGTTTGTCTTTAGCTTTAAGTTATCGTCCATTCCCTCATTCTGTTTAGCTTCAAAGCATGTCAGCAGTGATTTAACTGAGTTTAAGGTAACTCTTATTTAGTTGTCATTTTCCATATTTTGATATTGATTTTATTTGTCATACATTACTATAGCACGATCTGTATCAAATCAGTTCTTCAAGCTTTACCCCTGAAGCTATTTATAAGCTATAGATAATCATTTGAGTGAACAGAACATTTAAGTTAAAGACTCACCCTTGAGTATTGAAAAAACAGTATACCACAATATGAAATACTCTCTTTTTTTATCCCTTTAAAGTTATTCATAGTAAGCCTGGTGCTCTCTTCTCTCTCTTAAAAGCACATTTCTTACTTTAAAGAACACAAGTTAATTTTGGCTCTACATCACACTGCAATTATCGTGCTAAATTGAAACATCTTTGGCCTGCCCAGGGTGTAATTGCTGTCGATGTGTTGAAGATGAGTGAGAAAGAGCAGATAGAAAAAAAGAGTCAGGAGAGGTGGGGGTTGTGGTTGAGGAGGTTGGATCTCTGCCAGGTTTACCTACTAGAGAGTTCATAACATGCACAGAGCAGTTGTGAAGTGCTTCCAGTCAAGTTATCACCTCAAGTCAGCAGCATTTCAATAATTAAATAGTGGAAAGACGTGATCATGCTCTGATCACCCTCTCTTTCTTGCTGTGCCTTTGATGTTGTAGGTAACAGCTTCTGACCCAGATAAGGATGCTGACCAGGAGGCCCTGCGTTACTCTCTCCATGGCCAGGGAGCAGAGAGTGAATTCATAATTGATGAGGTCACAGGCAAGATCTACGCCCAGAGGACCCTGGACCGCGAGGAGCGCGCCGTTTGGCGTTTTGTCGTCCTGGCCACTGATGAGGGCGGTGAAGGTCTAACGGGCTTCACCGATGTCATCATCAATGTGTGGGACATCAATGACAATGCACCTGTCTTCACCTGTGCCCCCAGCTGCCACGGAGACGTGGCAGAGAACTCGGTGGTGGGGACGTCTGTGATGGAGATGACAGCAACTGACCTGGATGATTCGGCCGTGGGGCAGAATGCAGTGCTATCCTACAGGATTATTGGCAGTTTAGATGCCACTAACATTGAGGTTGGAGGAGTGCCAACCTTCTCAGAAATGTTCACTATTAACCCAACCACTGGGACCATCACTGTCGCTATGGGCGGTCTGGACAGAGAGCAGGTTGAGTCCTACCTCCTGGTTGTGGAGGCAAGAGATGGGGGAGGGATGACTGGGACTGGGACTGCTACCATTCAAATTAAGGACGTAAACGATCATGCTCCACGATTCACTGACCACTCCTGCCTGGCAAGGATCTCTGAGAACGCAGAGCCAAATGCAGAGGTAGGTCAGAAGAGGCTTTCCAAGTGTAATGAAGCACTGTTTTATTAGCTTATATTATAAACTATTATTAACAAAACTATATTCTCTCAATTTTTTTTAAATAACCTCTTCAAATGTGAACACAGTGGTTGTTGGTGGATGATGTTATACAGAAGCATCAATATCTCCCAAAAACACAACAAACAACAGAGTAATACCAAAACATCAAAGGAAGCAGCCTGCCTGATACACAGGAAGGCTGCCTGTTTAGCAAGTGTTGCAACTCAATATAAGATATCAGTTAGGATATAATACCTTTTCAGGTTCCTTACCTCTGATTTGAAGCCTCATATTATTGTTTTTTTTTGAGCATCTGCAACCCTATTGATAGATATTTTATCTTCCTTCTTGGACAGGGCTGTTTACAGTTTTCATTCCCTTGAAGCTTTTAGTTTTTTTTTTCATGTCATACATGGAATTTATGTTCTATGATAATGGTAAATGCCGCACACTGGCATAGCAGCCTCCACCATCGACATGAGCAAACTCAACAGCACACTACTGGCTTAGGGCTGGTTTCACAAAGATAAACTTTAATGATTACTTCGAGCACACAAATGACTTCTAGTTCAGATATCATATTCATAGTTCAGATATATCATTCCATCCAGTGTGAGACTAACTTGCTATGAATTACAGTAGTGTCACTCAGCTTTACAGCTTTTTTATCTTTGTGGCCAATTTTGATAATGCATCAAATTTCAAATTTGGAAATTATAATGCGGTTAAATGTGGTGTATTATAAGAATTCTCTTTGAAAATCTTTTGACTTTTACCTTTTTCACTTTTGTTAAAAACTCAGGATCAACTCAGTATAGCAGAAACACATGTGTTTGCAGAACTTAGTTGAATCTGTAGCAGAACATTGTAATAATACAAGCTCATAGCAACAGAAATCACATTGTCTCCACTGTTTCAAACTATACAATTTCTACTGGCAGAAATGTGCCACTACCTTAGAGCACTTTCAATCAATGTGTTCAATCAGTCCCAATGAGAGTAATCCTCCACTTCATTAACATGATGTTCTTGTTTGCTCTAAGGTCCTGGAGCTTGCAGCAGAGGACAGAGACACTGGAGAAAATGCCCAGCTGACTTTTAGTGTTGTGGCTGGAGATCAAGAGCAGAAGTTCTACATGGTCAGTCACAAGCAGGAGCAGCGCGGCACCCTGAGACTTAAGAAACGTCTGGACTATGAACGACACAGCGAGCAGAGGTTCAACCTCACACTAAAGGTATGTGGGAGGTGCTCCAAAAGCCACAAAGTCTTGCACTATATAAGGGCGCTTTGAATCAGGTTCTGAATCATTCTACCGAAGTCATTAATTTCACTTTTGTGGAAGTAACCTTCAGTGAAGCGAGTGCAGCATGTGCGAAGGGGATGTTGCAAAATAGAGCCTGAGTCAAAACTAAAAGAAGCCAGAAGATGAATAGTGCTGGGATACCTGATGTTGAAGTGTTGAAAATATGAAAAAGAGATTACAGAGCATCTGATGTTTGGGTACATCCACATACAGTTTGTTCCTGGAATGTTTTGAGAATGGTTGAAACTGATGGGAAAAGAATGAAAACATGTTTTTGAAAATGTCTTAAGCATTGATCCGAAAGTTATTTGTTTTTCTTCAGAACTCATAAATCCCTGTCAGCACCTCCAACAAAAGCTATGACAGAGAGTTTCTAGTTGAAGAGAACTATAGAGTCAGTCACAGAAGACACACAGGGTGTCATATGTCAGAGACAGACAACAACTTTTAAGCTCCTCGAGGAAACTTCTCATACTGTTGGCAGGGTGATGTTGTAGGAAAATAACCAGACATTCTATGGTGTGATAACAAATCATATAAATCTTATGCATATTGCAATTGTATGACATGTGAGACTGTATGAGGTTCCTGTTTCAGGTTGAAGACCTGGACTTCTCCAGCCTTCTGCACTGTGTGGTGGAGGTCGAGGACTACAACGACCATGCCCCTGTATTCATTCCACACCTTCTGTCTCTTGCCCCTCTTCCTGAGGACATTAACGTGGGAACCAGCGTGGCACGTTTGGTAGCCAGTGACTCTGATTCAGGCCAGAACCGCGACATAACATATAGCCTGTCAGAGGAGTCAGATCCTGATGGGCTCTTCACCATTGATCAGTCTGGGGTACTCTCTGTTGCCCGGCCTCTGGATCGGGAGAGGATATCACAGCATTTCCTGGTTGTCATTGCAACTGATAATGGGGTTCCACCTCTAACGGGCAGCGCCACGGTCCAGCTGCCACTGTTGGATGTAAATGATAATGGCCCAGAGTTTGAGGCAGCTTACTCCCCAATAGTTTTTGAGAATGTGGCTGGACCACAGGTAGGTTTGATTTTATGTTACCATTTCTGCAGATATAAAGCTCTATATTGGTGATAGTAAGAAACCGAGAAGGTTCATTGGTGGTTTGAATGAGGGTGAAAAAAATCAAACCAAAGAAACCCACAACTCCTCATGCTGTCCCTCTTTTTTAGGTGGTAAGGTTGAACCAAACATCGACCCTCCTTCGAGCTGTTGACCGAGACTCTCTAGAGAACGGCCCGCCCTTTCACTTCACTGTCCCCTCTGAGTATCGACATAGCAATGATTTCTATCTCCAGGACAACCTTAATGGCACTGCCACACTGACAGCTCTCAGGATGTTTGACCGAGAGCGACAGAAAGAGTTCCTCATTCCTATTATTATGAGTGACAGCGGCCATCCAGCCAAAACCGTGACCAGCACCCTTACAGTGACCATTGGTGACCAAAATGATCACGCACATGTGGCAGGGGAGAAGAAAATTTTCATCAACAGTCACAGAGGTGAGAGGGTTAACTTCACCCCTAAATTTAGTCTTTTAAGAGACAGAAATAGATGAATAAAGTGACTCCCACACACATATCTGACTTGTCCTTATCTGTTTTTTCAAGCACATTTTGAACTTTGATTTCAAAGGTAGTTTTCTGTCTATAGTTGAAAC
>JAOWBC010000001.1:28213100-28223223 GCA_028566105.1 Hypoplectrus providencianus
GTTTGCAGTGTTAGCAGCACATAGGCATGTTAGGCATGGTGTTAATTATTATGTTATTCACCTCTGCTTCAGTCCACCAACTGCCACCACATTATCTGTTTTAGTTAGGGTCACAAAGGTGAGCCTTTTCTCCATTTGACATGCAATAAATCACAACTGTAATGTTTGCTCTTCGAAAACCCATTGCATGTTAGGTATTGGGATATGGATCAAACTACATCCTAAAGTACCTTAGAATATCTGAAATATGCATAACAAAAAGCCTGTCATTTATTTTTTTATTAGTATTACATTTTACTAACTCAACAAGATTTACAAGTTATTAAATTGCTTTTCACCAAATAATAAAAGGCCTTTTCTCTTCACTTTTCTAAAAATATCTAGCTTTGTCAGTTTTTGCTACTGACAGCCATGAATACTAACAGTTTGTTCTTGTGGCTTGTAACTTTTTCCTTATTTATTTAAGAAAAACATCAGGCTAAACATTCAATATGTCAAGGTCTGCCTTTAAATTGTCAAGGTTAGCCGGAGAATTATTCCCACATGGTTTAGGGAGTGACAAATTAAGGAGAGAGAGTGAAAGCAATAACTGTTCTTTCCACATGATTATAATCATTGTGCATTCAGGGAGCATTTTCTGTTATGTATTTCATTTTGCATGAAGGTCATTGTGCACGAATACCTGAGACATGAACAATCAGGGCTTCTCATTTATATCATTGTTTTGTCTTTGTTTATGTTATTGGAAGCATTGTCACGACTTTCAAGACTCATGATATTAATGGTGTTACACACACCTTGGGCATAATCCTTGTGGCACACAATGTAATAGATGCCAATGGATGCAGAGAGGTAACATCAATCCTTATCCTGAAACTTTTCCCGAATAAATGAAACATTTATGCACTGAAATAAGGAGAATTTTGATAATTTTTAACTGGTCACTATTTTCCTTTGTTTTTGTGTCATTCTGAATACTAGGGGAAATTATTTTTGAAAACAGTCCAGTGCTGAGAGTGAGTGTCTCAGCCATAAAGATAAACTACAATGTAATCACGCGGGTCAAATTTACAGTGTTGATGCACTTTTATTTGAATTAATTTATTCTCAGTACAGACAGGTTCAGAATGCTTTTATGATATCCAAATTCCCATGAATTGTCATTTTAAAAGGTTTACTAATAAACTGGTATGTTCTTTATTATCAGGTCGTATGCCAACTACAGTGCTTGGAAAGGTCTACTCTCCAGACCCTGATGACTGGGACAACAAGACATACGTCTTTGAGGGACATGTGCCAAGGTAAAAAATGTCTCTTCTCATGAACCATCCATGCTGGATTCCTCACATTTCAGAAACATGATAGGATGCTGCACCGTGTGAGATTTGAAAATTGAAAACAAGTAACTTTGTTAGCCTCAAACACAGGCAAAGGTCCATCTATGCACATATGGGTACACTAGCATGCCTTAATCGTCAAAATCCATTCTATGTATCCCTGTTTTCCATCAGACTGCCATTAACATGCTAATGCAAGTGCCAATGATGTTTGGGAATCTGCTCTTTCCAAAATATGTTGAATATCATAAAAAATAAAGTAACTGTTTGATGCCAGATAATAATAATTCTGTTATGTTGGTGCTTGGCTGTGTTTTAGCAAGTGCAGTTAAGATATGCTTCTGATTGAAACTGAAGTTTGTTTTTCGCAGTTTTCAGACAGATTCTTTCAGCACAGTAGGTTCCTGAAAACAGAGCTGCTGTGATAGAAGTCGATAAAGTGCTTCTGTGTGTTATTTGTTTGAGCTCATAAATGATTTTGGCCAACATTATTCCCAAAGCCATCACTGCAAACTCCAAGATGCAGATTGTGTTGGTCAAACACCTCGATGCTTGGAATTGTGCTGCTGGATGATAGATAATGGATTGGTACTACTTGGAAGGATCTAAACTAGAAAACGTGAAAGTCATCTCTGTCTTACACATTGATTTCATGCCCTGAGCCATGTTACAATTCCCACCTCATCTTGCAACACATTGAGTCTCAATCACATGTTTTTATTGATTTTGACATTTAAATAATGCAGAGCAACAACATCCCTTAGCGAAGTATCTCTCAGGTCGAGAGATGTGTTTTGCACTGTGATCACTTCTGGAGACTGATATAATGATATTAAAGAAATCCCTCAAAAATCACAGAATATAAATTACACTTTTTCTATGTATTAATTTTATCTGATTTAGTGATAGTGGGCCTAATTGCTTGCTGGTAATTTTGTCAGCTATCAACTACCAATCTGCATCCCCCGTGTACTGATTGAGCTGCTACCACCCCATTTAAACAGTTTGATTATTTTGTAGTGCCTAATTCCATTTGTTTCCAACTTTAGACCAACCTCCTTCTTCCATTATCCAACGTTCCTGTCTAACCTTCCTATTCTGGTGGCTTCCTTTCTTCCTTTGACTTGTGTCTAGTTTTCTGTGGTAGAATGTGGAGGTTCTGGCCTGTCTCTGAAAATGGCTTCCTTGAGATGTCGCTGTGCTAAAATGAGCAGATACAATTCCCCCTCCTACACACAAGCAAACATGCAGACACCCAAGTACCAAAAGTCATATACAGTGACACCCCATCACCCCATGACATCTTCCTCTTCATCTTCCAAGCTGAGCTGAACTCAGAATGACAAACTTTTCTCCCCTCTCTCTCAAAGTCAAAGTTCAGCCTGTATAGAGGGTTGGGTGCACTGTGAGGCATTAACATTTCATGACAGCTCTTATCTCCTGGTGTCTCAGACCTCAGTTGAGTTCAGCAAATCTTGTGTTATCACTGCTGTACTGGCTTTTCACAAAATGGGGCTGATCATAACTCATCCCAGTCTGCCTTAAATTGTTTTGTTTCAGTGCATTAAATCAACCAACACAGTTGTCCTTCACAGTGAGTGTGTTTTTTAATGATTCATTTATGGTGCTTTCCATCAAGATACTAGTTGGTATTAATAGTGTTTTTTAGTTTAGTTAAAAGGAAAATTAGTATGATGATGTAGGGAATCAATACATGTTGTAGAACACTTCAACTGTAAGTATGCTGCTCTGACTGGGATAGAAGAGGCCAATGATGTGAGTGGTTGACATAAATGGCAATAAAAGCATGCTTCAGCAAATTGGTAAATACCAAGTGGGAAAGTAATGGTAGTTTTATTAAAGATGTAAAAATTGCTCTCGCTGAAACCTGAAATTAAGTGCTCGACCTAAGACGTAATCTACCCACCGCAGCATATGCTGTAAAATGACTTAATGTGGCCCTTGTCTCTACAAGTGGTTTATTATTTGATTTGCCAAGGTTCTGCCTTGGATTTCCTCTATAATTAAACTTGAATGAGCTCATTTACTGTACAAGAGGAGCATGGAGACAAGGACCAAGTGAAATTGCTTCCTCGCATGTCTTTGTACCTATTAGTCAGTCTCATTTCTCTCTGCGCTTTCTTCTCCCTAATGCATTGTTTCTGCTTTCTATTATTGTCCCATGGGGCAGTTGGTTTGCAGCAGAAAACAGAGTAAACACTAAAACACAGAGTAAAACACTGGGTAGATCACACGGCTGAGGGGGATGAAAGAACATTTGTATCAGTCTGTCTTCATCTTGAATAGTTGAAAAGGGTCGTACAGGAAACCGGACGAGGAAAGGGTGCTGATCCTTCCTTGTATGTTGAGCCTTTTGAATCACAATGCGCACGTATACACATTTTCCTTACTCTGATAAAATTGATTAGGACAATCATTCAGTTTTTCCTGAATATTAGATTCTTGTGTCCTGAAGAAAATCACAGATCCCAGTCTACAATCCATGTACAGCCCACCCACCAAGAGTGTTGTTTGTTTTATGCCAAAATGATTTAAAAAAAAAATACATTTCCATTAAAGTATTAGATGCAGCCTAGCAATGTTTGTGTTATTTTGTGTGCTCCTGAGTGTGTTTATTAATTGTGTGGTGGCCAGAAGGTCGACACGTGGATCACATTGGTCTAAATTTCCATATGATTTTAATTTAAAATTTCAATAATTTAAGCCTTTTTTGTTTAATGTTCTTTTTATGACTTTATTGACGGTAGGCGATGATGGAGTGGAACTGGGAAACAAAGATAGACCTTGGCCAACCCTCAGCCGACCGTTTGTGAGACAAGCATCCCAGTAACCTGGCATTTGGTTCAATTAGTCCAGCAATATGAAAGCTTTATGTCCATTATCATCAGCACACTAACACTGAACACTCACAGCACAGCCTATGTAAAATATGAGGCGCTATACCTGAGAGGAATGTGCATGAACTGTACAATGTATATATAGATGGATGCTGTTGCTTCACTTCATCCCACTGAACCAAAAAAATGAAGATATCCCAGTTACAGGAGCTGCAGTATTTGCAGTAGTGATCAGGTGAAGCTATAGAGCCGCCTGACCTATCACAAGTCAATCACATCTATCTGTAATGGCGTCACACCCCTTTTTCATATCCTAAAATTCCTCAAACCAAATTTTATGTGTGTGTGTTACGAACAACTTAAAAATGACAGAAACCCTCTTTGAGAAAAGGTTATTTGACATTGTGCATGTTATATCATGCGGTTTATGGCCTTTATTGCAGACATCAACCAGAGTACAAGCGCAGTGTTAAGGTTTAACTTTTGGGGAGCCATCATGTCATCCATATTTATACATACAGTATATAGGTGCATGTTAGGTGTTGTTGCCTCTGGCCCTACAGCAAGCATACAGCCATACTCAGCATGTCTTGCCATTCAAATAGTTACAGTGCTGGCCTTTGACGGACAAGTAACTGTAATTATTGGTATCTGTAGACTCATCCGGACATAAGTATAGCCTCATGACTAATCAGCACCACACCAGTGGCCAGTCCTATAGATTCAGCAGCTTGACCCTTTCGGGCTCCATGCCATAAGAAAATAACTTAAGCTAGTTTATGCGGCAGTAACACTGCCTGACTATTGTGAACCAGATCATGCAAACACAGCAGTCAGGTCACATTGTGATCCAGCCTTCAGGGCCTATTGATTAGCCAGGAGATCAGCAACCTCATCCCAGACAGCCTTAGTGTAGCTTGTTATTAGTAAATACTTCTAAAGAAACTGTTGTGTAGAAGGATGCTAGATCAGATCGTTGAAGTGGTTGCAGGGGTTAGTTACTTGTTTTTGATGTTGTTTTTCAGGCAACTTTTGAGGGTAACAGGCTTGTGTTAATTAGAACAGAGCCGTTGCATTGTAATCATCTATAAGTACATTATTTTTACCGATGTCCATGTGTTTGCTCTGTCCTTCAGTTACTTCATCCTGAACAAGCGAACAGGCTTCCTGATCATCAAGGAGAATGCGCCACCTGGCCTTTATCAGTTCCAGGTCCGTGTGTCAGATGGAGTTTGGCAAGATGCTGTGTCTACTGTCACCGTGCATGTGAGGGAGCTGCGAGACGAAGCCATCTACAACTCAGGGTCTCTTCGTCTGGCAGGTAAGATTGACTCTACAGAGACACACAAACAACCTTGTCTCTATGTCTGGTAAAAATGTTCTGTGGTATTGCAATTCAGGGTCTTCTCACTTACCAGTTGAAGTTGTGTATGGTTTATTGTCAGGTGTTCTGATGTTTTCTTAATGAATATGAATTTATGGTTTTAAACTGTTAAAAAAATTATTTTTTTCACTATCAGTTATTAAGTTAGTGTTAAAAACACCATCACATTTTGAAGATTTACAAAATGCACTTGATTTGTTTTTTTTTTTAGTAAATTACCAAAATGGGAGATGGAAATGTTTTTTTTCCAAATGAATAAAGAAAGAATAGTTTTTAAGTTGCCTAAATTGAATCCAATTCAGGAAGACTTCTCTCAATTTTTCCTTGCGAATATCCAAATTTTTTTCTTTTAGCAACCTCTTTTTTGTTGTTGTTTTCTCCCTTATGTAATCTCTACTTCTTCTACTGTTTAATGATGGTTTACCCGACAGCAGAACATCGCACTGCCATCTGCTGATAATAGTATGTTCATACAGATTTGTTTATTCACTTAATGCATTTTCCTAAATTCAGTTTAAAAAATTTCTGAACAATTTTGCTTCAACTTCAGTGGAAATGTGTCTACTGTCTCTTCAGTCGTCTGGAAGTGGTGTAGTTTTTGCTGTAAAGTTACATCAGACACTTCCATCAGATGCTGTCTTTGAATCATTTGAGAAACAAGGGAGCTGCATGCTAGCTTTTACTCTCATCTCTTTGGTCAAACCAGCTACTTCCATTATTTTTTTCAAATTAAGTTTATACAAAATACATGTATAAAAATCTGATTTCTAGGATTATATTACCAAGATGTTTAAACATGTTCACTGTGTCCCTTATAAATTAGGAATTCTCACTTAACTGTGAGGTGAACAGACTGAAAAATCTCAGCTTAGGACAACCATGACAATTTTTTGTATAAAAGTGAGATTTTTTTTCGAGGTATTGAGCTAAATTTGGTTACTCATCTGTTTTATCAAGTTACATTTACAATAGCAGTCATACTTTCTGTCTTTCAGTGGGGGCTAGATATGTATGCAGAGTGATGCAAATGGCAATTAAGTTATAGTAATGAACATTACACAGAGGTATAATCACATTGTCTGACACTGACTTCTCCTTATTTATAATGACAGTGTAAATCCAGAAACTCCCAGGTCCACAGAAAGGCTGTCCTTGACTTCTAATTTCCAGTTAAGCTTTGGGCTGTTTCATCCGTCACTCCTTTGTGTCACTTTTGTTTTGACTTTCATGCTAAAGTGCTTGACCCCGTAATACTATTACTGCAACAGACAGGACCTATAGCCATACCAATTTGCGATTCACTGATAAAAGTCAGTGTAAAAATTGAAAACTGTGCACCTCTTAGTACTGCTGACAAGGGAGTGTTGGAGAATGTGGTCATTATTTGCGTACTTGTCTCCAGTCATAGAAAATTAATGAGCACTGATTACTGTTTGCTTTAGTTGTTTGCAGTGTTTCACAGGACTGTCACACTGCCTGCTAAAGATGTTTCCTTAGCAAAAGATTACACCCATTATTAATCCTTCTCTCCTAACTCATGGGATCTCAGTTGTCGTAGATGCACACACAGAAAAGCCTGTTTCCATTACTTACGCTGGCAAAATAATTAGTAGAGAGGTTTTGCTCAGCCAGCACATTTTCCTCACATGTTGAGCAGCATCCATCATTACCTGATGTACAGCACATCGGCTGTCTGCTCAGAATTAAATTCGCTTTAGAGAAATGGGACATGGCTGAAGGATTTTTATGATTTCAGAGATATTGAAATGGAAGCAGAGGGGAGGGCCAGAGGGTGCACTCCAAATATGGAAGTAGAGTAGAGGGAGTAGAGGAAGGAAAGGATGGAAGCAAGTGTCAAGCCTCATATAAGTAGATAAAAGGATTTGCCTTTCGTTCTCAAAACGGGGCTGAGGTAAATTAATGTGCACCAAAGCCAGAGACGCTATTTTGGAGAACAGCTGGCACCTACTTTTCAATATTTGTGTAAGGGAGTGGAAGATATAGACAAGCAAATGTGTGTTTATGATGAATAATGGAAATCAAAATGAAATGAATTTATCTCAATTTGGTTTCAGCTTTCATAGATTTTTGTTGTTGTTGTTTGTTTTAGAATAATTAAGTTAGGTTTGTCAACAGCCTATCTTCAATGGGGAGAGGTGGTGGTGGTGGTGGTGGTGGTGGTGGTGGGGGGTTACTTTAGTGAGGATTTTTTTTAATTGCAAAAGTGTCATGGAACGGCTGTTGGCTGCATAGTGTCTTGATTAAATATGCCCTGGTTGTAACAGAGTGACCTATATTTGCTGCTGGAGGGCACTGGTGTCAACCACTGCAGTGTCAAAGTATCTTTTAACCTGGGGTTCAGCTATGGACAAACGCACCAGAAATGGAAGTTTCAGGTAACAAAATGTAATATCAAGAATTAATGACTTTCAGATCATCTTGAGTAGGCCAGCCACCAAAACGGTGGTGCATGTGTGTGTGTGTATATATGCTGAGGATATGTAACCGAAGCCATTTCTAGGATTTCATTTTTCCATGTGGAGCTTTGGAGTAAACAGTCTCATTGATTCTCAGTCTCGGGGATTATGAAAATATTCTACTTATAGCATTACTTACACCCTCCTTGACATTCTAAATCCCATTTCAAGAACAAATGTGGAATGCAATGAGGATGCACAAAGAAAGCACTAGTTAAGTCTGCCTTGCTGAGATTAAGCCTCCCTCCGTCTCTGCCTCTCTCTCGCAATACTGATGGAAAGGTAAAAGATGTGGTAAACAAAAAGTCCTTGAAATGTCCACATAGCACTCACTTAGTATAAAATACATAGTGCTCAAAAGGGAAAGCACTATCGCCAGTCTGTACAGTCCCTATAGCATGCAAATGTATTATCTGTTACATGATGAAAGAGTGAGGACTACTTTTGACAGAAGATCTCCGTTTTGTCATGGCTCCACCCTGTGAGGAACGATCAATACACAGAAACTAGAAAAAGAGCTTTATTTGCTTTCAAAAGCTTTATATGTTTGAAAACTGAAACTTCTTTCACCTTCCTTACTGATCGGATAATGTAGTCATCACTCATGTTGCGCCTGTTATTGTCCTTATGGATGTCTGTTTATGCCTGCTGCGTTCCATTAAAAGAGCATATGAAAGTGCAAGTTAAAAGACAAAACTGGAAGATCTCTGCAATTCACCAACCAGTGTTTATTTTTATAACCAATCAAAGGGGCAATGAATTGGTTTTACACAACAAAGTCTGTTGGTCAGCCTGTATAAACTCCTGTCATTGGGGTTATGCTTCAATCTTGATATATCGGTTTAACCACTATTTAGTGGGCAGAGCCAATATTTTTAGGGTTCAGTTACTGCCAGTGCACATCCTCTTACCAGACATCTTTTCAGGGCTGGTCAATAACAAGAGTAAAGTTGGATGTGAGGAGTAATATCTAAGACTGGACAATTTCTCTTCAAATCAATACATATTCATTTTTAAAAAGCTTGGCTTGATCATTGTTACTATCTACACAGACAATTTACCCCCACAAAGCAAAGGCCTGGTATACTACAATAACAAACAGAAACCAGAATGGTTCTGATAACAAAATCTTGTCTGGTTGCCCACAGATTCTGCATTCATGTCCAGCAGTCAGAGACAACTTATCAAACATGATATCAGGTTTCTTCATGGGAAATGTGGAATCCATTGTTTTCGGAGCTTGATGCGGTAGTTAAAATCACAATTTTATGATTGCAGCCACAATTTTGTGTTATGTTTTGGGATTTTATTGTATTCCCTAACATAATGCATTTCACTATTAAATTGCCTTTACTTAAAAAAAAAAAAAAAAAAAAAAAATCCTATCAAATGTGAGGAAAATATATCCATTCGAATTGCCCAGAGCACAATATGTTTGAATCACTGGCTTTGTCTGAGAAACGGTCTGGAACTGAAATATTTCAATTTTTAAATCTGTCAGACTGAAAGAGGTATTGACAATCAATTCAGACTTGAACTGGATCTGTCTTTGTTTTGGCTCGACAGAAACTGAACTGCAGTCAACTATCTCATCTGAATTTCTGCAGGATGGTAAACAGTTATTTCCTTAGTGTTTCCTTGAGCTTTTGGTTTAATCCTGAAATAAAATATATTTAATACAACAGCATTACAGGTGAATCATTTGTTGCTCTATGAGTAACACATCATTAATTATAGAGTTTATTTTCAAGAAAACATTTGACACTGAATACATTCAAGGTAGGAGAGATTTATATTTCAGCTGAGTGCCATCTGCATTGTGCTGCACACAATTATGCTAATTACCATTGTGTTCCTACTCGCCTCATTAGCTACCTGTGTGTCTTTATTGTAATGCAAAGTTAAAAACAGACAGAGTACAACAACTTCCATAATCACATCTCAGAAAAGTGTTCAGTCTTTCCTTTTGCTGCAGTATACTTTGACTTCCTTATTTTATTTTATTTAAAACGATGATATATGCTATTAATAGTTTTTTCTTCAACGTTTAAATAATCTACTTTTTAC
>JAOWBC010000001.1:28223323-28234112 GCA_028566105.1 Hypoplectrus providencianus
TTATTTTATTTTATTTAAAACGATGATATATGCTATTAATAGTTTTTTCTTCAACGTTTAAATAATCTACTTTTTACTTTTCAAGTCAATATGTATTTATAAGTAGGATTTCACGTGGAGGCACAGCAGGTTTCTTTGAGTGAGGAGCTGATGTTGTAGCATCTGCCTATTTGTGTTGTGAAAGCATGTTGCTCCTTTCAAAATGTTTCAAGGTGGTTTTCAAGACTTCAGAAGTCTGCAAAACTTTAAAATAATATCCTTGATAGATGGACTTAGTTTAAAGAGCTCCTTTAAAAATTACTTTCATCAGAAAGAATCAAGCTGCCCAAAGACGATGAAAGTGCTTGTCCTTCCTCACTATTTTATCTGTCTTTGTCTTCCTCACAAGAGGAATACTGTTACATGAGTAGGTTATTAATCCCTGTTTGCACCTTTTTGAGTGAAATCATAGGCCTACAGGCAGGATTGCATCTGTGCACCGCTGTCCTGAGTAAATTAAGCTTCTGGGAAGGAGAAAGCAGTAGTGAATTGTGAGGTTGGATCAAAGCCAGGTGCAAAGGCTGCCACTCTGCGTTAGGACTTACTACCCTCTCCCCCCAGCCCCCATCCCTCCTGACTGTCTCTCTGTCTGCCTGTGTCCTTGTTTCTCCCGCTGGACTGACTGATGGGAGCTGACATTAGCCTCGATCCCTCACGCTGTATCTGCTGAGCCCATTCTGAGCCCCCTTTCTTGTCTCTTAATGCCTAGGCTCTGTCTCCCTCTTTCACACTCGCAAACCTAATCACCCTCCCTGACCCTCTTTTTATATGTGTGGGTTTTCTTGTAATTCTGTCTCTGTGAGAACCAGTTTGAGTCTGAATGTTGATTATGAAGAATTTTTTTGACAACATTTTTCTCAAAATCCTTGGGCATAGTTAAAGTTGAAAGATAGGGGCCTAGATTCTCCATTCTGTCTGAAAACAATGCCCACCAATCCATATTCATTAAAAAAAAGAAAAACAAATTCTTGCTCCTCTTATCCATGCTTTGTATAAGAGATCTCTTTGTAATGAGAATTTTAATGAAAGAGATTAAAGCTCTGTCCTTTGTGTTTTTCCCAAAATAGAGATGTTACATATGTCAGACATTTATGAGCCAGTAAAAATGCAGGTGAATTCCCATGACTCTCGAGATCGCATGTAAAAGGTAAACAGATCCTGTGCATTTCCTCTTGCACTGAGTTATTAAAAGTGATTGAACATCGGCAGTGTTTCTTTTCTTTGCCACCTAAATAGAAACTCTGACTGAGGGCCTGACATATTCCCAGCTGGGGAGAATGGTGCCCTTGTGTGGAAAGTAAAGTGCAGTAAAAACATGATTTCTGCTGCAGAACTTTGAGTATAAACTGCATTCAGAGTGCAAGCAGAAGATTAAATTAACTCACATGGTGACAGACCAATGATCCGGGAATTTAGAATGCTAACATTACATTCTGATGACCAATGAAACAGATTGATCTGGTAGATATGGTAGTTAACCAAATCTTTCACCTTGAATTCTTTAAACAGAGATTAGTCCATCTCTGGGGTGTTTGCTAAATAGGAAGTGCCTCCTCTTGCCGTCTCTGCCTTTTGCAAACTGTTTTTACAAGTGTATTGTTCATCCCTGATGATCTGCTTCAACGTTTTCTCTGAGGGCCTTTATCCTAATGTCAACCATGACACACCAGACCTGTTCCTAATCTCCACAAAGGCCAGTGGTCAATAGATAGACCCTGAAGTTGATTTTGACATGATAATCATGACACATGATGAAACACAGGTGCCAGAAAAGTTTTCTAAAATAAAATGAGCATGATTTCTTTCTTTTAGAGCCTGCTGCTAAGAATGATTACAAATTGAACAACAGATTGTCAAGAGTGTAATTACCTTTAACTGGCACAGTAAGGTATTGTAATCCATCTCCCAATCACTGCCTTCACCTGCAAGCACACACACACACACACACACACACACACAGGAAAACAGAAATACCAGACACAAAATTACTCACCAAACAAAAGATTTTGTCAGATAAAGTGAGCCATTTTCAATAATTTATCATCACAGCTCCAGTCTTGAGTGTTCCAGTTTGAAAATAATTGGATTTATCCTTGAGCAGGGGTGGAAATAATGAGGCCACTTCTATACAGTCTACCATTGCAATCATTTGTGTGTTTGTGTGTGTTTCTCAGACATCACAGCTAAGGAATTCATTGAACTGAGAGGGAGGCAGCGGAGCCGCTACGATTTGCTGGTGGACTTCCTGTCTGAGATGCTATCCGTTCCACCTGATGATGTCAACATTTTTAGCCTAATGGATGTGAAGGAGCGAATGTTGGATGTTCGCTTTGCAGTGCAAGGTGGCCCCTCCTTTCTTCAGCCTGAGAAAATCCACGGTTATCTTGCCGCCCACAAACAAAAGGTATGTCAACTTTTTTGTTCTGCTTTTTATCGATACTTAAATTCAGCAGTCTGCTTGTTTTGTTGGCTTATCTGTCAGTGAATAAGTTCCCACGGCACCTCTTTATTAATTGACAACACAACTGTGAATGACGCACACATAATTTATGTAACACAATCAAAACACCTGCACAGCAGTGAGCAAAAAAACTACAAATGCACTGGATAAATCAAGCCCCGGAGAAATCCCATATGAGACACTTGTTGGTTGGAGGCAGCAGTTTTGCCTCGGGCAGTATTTTGGCTGAAGCCTGCGCTAAATTCCAACAAATCAGGTATGTCAGTCAAAATATGAGACACTGTCTCCGTTTGCTCGTTGCAGGACTGACAGTCAACATTCTATACATAAAATAGTGCACAAACCCAACTGCATCAGCAATAAAACTGTTACTGAGTGGAGCAGTTTGTCAAATATTTTGGACTCAGTATGGACAAGAAATTCCTGTAAAAACAACAAACATCTGACGTCCGCACAGCAAATACTGTCAACCATAGACTCAAAGCAGTTTTATATGTTTGCTTGTGTGTTTCTGCTGCTACATGGATAGCAAAATATCTGTTCATCTAATTCAACATAAAGAGGGAAAGCTGTCTCACCTGCTTTCATGGCAGTGTTTGCTTGTTACGGTGGATATTGCAGCATCTACGTTCTGAGTTCCCACCTGGGTTTCTCCTTTGATCTTTCATGCCTGAAAACAGCTCTCCATTGTAGTCCTAGCAGGCCAATGGACTTAAAAACAAAAAAACATCAAAGTATGTATCTTTCACCATACTGATGCTCATTTGTCCTGAAAACTTTCTCTCTTTTTTTCCCCCAACTTTGCTCAGTTTTATGTGAGAGGAAAACAAGTTGCCATAGCCAAGTAAAAAAAATATATATTCAAAGTAAAGCTGCCTAAGAAATGTATAGTCATAGGTAATGCTGATGGCTGTGGAAGCAGATCAACAATATTAGTTGTATTTACAGTTTTTTTATGTGGTTGTGAAACCCCTTGCAGCAAAACTGTGGGGTGAAATGACTTGCCCGTCATGTGGTGAAAGAGAGGATTCACATTTTGTGCTTATTTGCTGCACTGGTTCTATTTTGTGGGTGACTCAGGAAGGACACTGGTTTGATTATAGGTGACGTAAAGATTTATGTCTTCCTGGGATGTCAGTCAAAACACACAGTGGCCATTCAATGAGTTTGACAATTTAACTTTGTAGAAAAGAGTACATAGGTGACTGTGGTGTTTGGGTGTTTGTATGAGGTCTGCTCAGTATTAACCAATATGAACCTATGGTGATAGGATTGTAATATTTTGGCCATTATTGCAACAGGCTTGTACATATCAGAGTATTTTAGGCTCCTGGTATTGTGCATGCTGGCCCACATTCATTGATTTTTTGGGGGTTCTTGAATTAAACAGCCATTGTTAATGGTATTAGTAACACCTGTACCTATTGTCTGCTGTGAAAAAGGCCTGTAGCAATTTGAATTGTAATGGGTTTTGTGTTGTTATTTTGTAAATTGCACTCCAATCCTGTTCTAGCGGTCTGAACATTATCAAACACCAAGAAAGCAGAATGGCAAACACATTTTCTTGCAAGGTTAACACCAGCCATTCTGACTTATTTTTCAAACCAATCAGCCAGAGAAAGGTCATCTTGAAATAGTGCTGGCAAGTCACACCTGCCAGAGTAACACTGGCTAAATGATATCTAATGGACATCCTCTCAATGACTCTGTTAGCTGTTCTACATTCTATCAGCTTAGCTAAAATTAGTGTGACAAAACAACAGCAAGAGTTGCTTCACAGCCCCAAATCCTGGAAGATTCAGAGCTTTTATGGTAATACCCTTAAATAATAATCTTAACTTGGAGATTCTGACTGCTGTTTATTATCTGACAGTTGCAAGTCATTTATGCTTGTCAGTTAAAGCCTGAGTCAGAATGACAAGATGCTGTCAGTCCGTCAGTCTGAGCAGAAAAGAAATCATGAAGTTTTCTCTGGCGTCGGCATACTGGGAGGCTTGCAGAAGAATGCATCTGACTAATGAGCACAAAAGTGCTGGTGGAGCAATTGAAACCTTAAGCAGATCAAAAGCAGGTGCAAAATGCCCACTACAATGTTTTTTTGAAGTGCCAGACTGAGTCTGAATGAGGCCCCTCTGGGTATGGAAGTATTATGAGAAAAGCTCTCTTAAAAAGGGAGCAGCTGCTTATTCTCCTCCAGATTTTGGTAGAGCCATTCTCAACTGTCCAAATGAACTTAAACTGCTGTAAATGGTTTAGACTTCAATTCAACCACTCTATGTACAGCAGGTTTATTAAATCACCCCATCATATTATGTTATATTAAAGTAACTCTTCTTATCACTTATCGTAAATGTTTAACACACAGCCCAACATTAAGGAAGATGACCATCACAATGATGTTAAACGATGTCCAGACAAGAAAAGAACAATATTTTCTTGACTCTATTGAACAGTGATGTGCAGTCAGGTTCATGGCTGGTGAGGCACTGACTTCATCACAATCAGATTTACGAACCTTACAGAGCAACTAATTCACAATTTGATTGGCAGCAGTTTATAGGTTATGTTTAAAATCTCATATTAGCTTTCTTCACACATTAAAACTGTAGCCCACAAAACAGTACACTTAATGAAAAAAAAATGTTTATATGGTCTTACCTTTACTTAAGAACGGCTCCTTCTGAACAAAAACATTTATAACTTGTTTGTTGTGTCCATTTTCGAAGTAAGGCCAGACAAGAAGATAAAAATAAACAGATGGCTGAACTTGACTTGATTACTGTAGATTGTAGCCATCTTGCTGTCACTTATTCCGCTGCCGAGGAGTTGCAAGAAGAATCGCTGGGATTATGAGCGCCAGGCAGCTCATAGGCAGGAGAACTATGTGCTTCACTTAGCGCCTCTTTGCAGCCGTTTTATGATCGCTTAACACTAGAAACATGTTTATTGAATACAATTTTTGACAAAAAACACTTTACATTAAATACATCAGCTAAACTTTGGAGATTTTGTTCATATAGCAAAAGTGTTTTCATTTCATAGCGACATACAGAGAGACAGCAATACAGCATGCCAGCACAGTAAGCCGAGTCACTGCATAATCCATGTTAAGGCTCGTCTGGCTGCTGCCTCACCACACGTCTCTTCTTAGTGAAGAACAGTAAATGTGAAATTTCAGCAATTTTAAGTTTCAAAAGTTAGATCAAAATTAAATTTAGAGTGCGAGAGATAAATATAACCATTTAATTATAACTTTTTTTCTTCCATGATGACAGGTGAGGCACGGCCTCTCCTGCCTCCTCTTGCAAAACCTGTACTGCAAGTCAACTCACACAGAGATTCCTTCAGCAGAATGAGTCTTCGCAAGCTTGACATTTGAAGATGAAGAATACGTACACAAACACACACACACACACATATCCATACATGACAGATATTGCAATATTAATTTATTCTCGAGTGTAAATAGGAGTGTTTTGAAGGTTGGTCAGTGTTTTAGAGAACGTGCTAAAAGAAAGGCTAAAAATTGTTACAGCTTGGTACGTCATTCCAGTGTCTTAATTTGTTTACAGGCAAACTGTTACACAATCAGAGGGATGAACAAGTGGATCTTAAACGGCCTCTCCTGCCTCCTCTTACTACAAGTCACTGTCTTTAAATAATCATGCCCTTCACTTCTCATAGAGAAGACTGAAGACAAAAACCCCTTTAAACAAGTAAGAAGTGAAAATAGATCTATTTTGTTTTCTTTTGGCCTTAAATGTCAAACACTTCAGTACGCTTTACTCATTTACTGCCAGTGATTTGATACTAAACATTAAATATGATGACTTTGTTTAACCTTGTGTTAACTTTCCCAGTTATTTTCTGTCCCTTTTACATCATATGCTCTGCTGGTGTGAGCCACTGAGATGCCTCATGACTACAGTTTTTGACACAGTTCCTCTGGTATGAATGAAAAAAATCTCCAATTAAAGCTAATTTTATCCTGTATCAACGTTTGAATTAAAAAAAGACAGTATATTTTAGTTACTCTAGATGTGAACATGGACTGCCAGACATCTATTTCAAGCATCACATGGCTTCAATGAAGACTTCATCAAGATAACAATTGTTAATGGTGAAGACTTTAATTGTCATTTTATTTACAGTAATATTCAAAATTTGGGGACTGGATGGTATGGTAATTACTTCCAACTAGATATTTGTTAATATGATGATGGGTAATGCCTTTTTTAAGTGATGGCATGTATTTTGGGGGTAATTTGAATACATGAGTGATACAAAATTGTGCAAATGGGTTTTGTTTAGATTAGATTGGGCAGGTATCCATCCTGGAATTAAGAAAGTCCCTCATACAGATGTGGTTAGTGAAAAAAGAAGTGAGACTAATCAAATGCTCTTGTATTTCATTGTATTTAGCTAAAAAGCAGTGCTTAGATGGTTTCAAATAGAAAGTACTCCTTAATTGATGGCTGGTTGAGTTCCAAGTCCCCCTCCCTTTTCCCCAAAAGACCCACTCATGTTGCCAAAGACACAGTTTGCCTAGTTTGCCTGAACGGGCCACCTATGGTGAACATTTTCAACTTCTTTTTAGTGTCAGTGATATAAACTGGTCTCTACAGATTGCCCTCCACCTAGAATAAGCCGACAAAACACTTCTGTTATCCAGGACACAGGGAAATGAGGTCCGATTTAGGCCATTGTCTTGGACAGTTTTTTCTGGGGCAACCCAGGAAAAAAATGTTATTTCTACTGTATTCATAGTCCATGAGTGTGGAACATCCTTTTAAATCCAACCCAATTTGAGTCTAACAGAAATGCACAGTGTGGATTATGCCTGTAATACTTTGGCTGTTGCAGGCACAGAAAAAAACCTCCAACAGAACTGTGCTTTGTCAAACAGGATAGGTGTGTAGGTGTGTAAAATATCATAGATCTTCCGACTTCCGATTTAATCGTAAATTGTCTTAATGAATAACATTTCACACACTAGAAAGGGCAGGCTAAGCAAAATTGAAAACACAAAAAAGCACATCATCATTATATTGAAGAGACTTAGTAAAAAACAAACGTTTCACTTCATCACACTGACGCACCCTGGCCGCTGGCTTCAGTCAGACCTCATTTCACGTTTCAAAAGTCTGAATGGGAGTATGAGACGTGTGTGTGCGTGTGTGTACGTTTGTGCGTGCGTGCCTGCATGTGTGGTGAGAGAGAACGTGAACCATAGAAAGTAGAATTGTATGCATTTTACCAGCAGGGAGGGAAAGCGAGAGAGCTGACCTGATGTCCTCAGAGGAAATGAGCCAGTCTGTATTTGCATACGTGTGTATGCGTGTATGTATGTATGTGTGTGTGTGTGTGTGTGCGTGTGTTAGACTCCAGTCATGGCTATGGTGGTCACTTCAGGTCAATCACCACACCCAACCTTTTTCCTCTCTCTTAGCTTTTTCTTTTTGTTTCATTTGACTACTGTTGAGGAAGAAAGGAGAAGAAAGATTAGAAAGGTGGAGAAAAGCATCCGAGTATATGAATAAGTTTTAGGATGACAAAAAGCATGGCCAGAGAGAGAAGCAGAGAGGGATAGAAAGATGTGTAACCGCTGAAGTAGCCCAGGCTTTCAGGTGTGATTTGTGAGGAGAGCGCCGAGCGTTTCATCTGAATTCAGCCAGGTTCTCCGGAGAAGACATTGATCAGAATGAGATGTGAAGCGTGGCGATGGAGAGGATGAACGAGAGCTGGAGAGATAGAGGGGGGTGGGGGGAGCTGGGGGATGAAGAGGAAGGGGAAGGAGGAGGGCTGGAATGAAAGGGAAGGGGCACAGAAGATGAAGCAGCGCTTATTATTAATGTTCTCAATTCTCCAGTAATGCCTCAGAAGTAGGAGAATTTAAAAAAAAAAATCTTTCTTCCCTTTGTCTCTCTATTTCTCCTTGCTCTAGCTCAATAATGGAAGTTATCCCTCAGTGTTTTCAATTCAGCACGCTCCACTTGACTTTTAATGATACTACATTGGTTTTCGACTTTTTAAAAATCATTGGTATGGTGCTCTGATACCAGGGTTCATCTTGTCATTATATTAATGTGGCCCTGAGGGCAGTGGAGAGGATTGTGCAAGCTTCTCAGAGCATTGGAACAATGGTCTAAGGAACAATACATCCCTCTGGTCCTTTGTTGCTTGCATACACACTGCTCTGCCTTTGAAAGAACCAACATATGCCTCTCTGTACATTGCTTCTACACTATATACAAAAGACAGGCATGCTGACTCATCAGCCATATCAGCCTGGGTTAGGGGTTAAAGAGACTCCATTATGGGATGAAGTATTTTCTAGAGAACCATGTTTTTACATGAAAGTGCAGAGGGAATGATTTTATCCAAAATATAATTCATAAAAGAGAACAAATCTCTTTTGGGTGACACTGCCCAGGATGACACCAATTTAGTAAGTTTCTGGTCATTGACCTTACAAACAACAAACAAAAGTTTTTTTTGTAATTATATCTCAACTATTTTCTTTTGAGCCACTTCACACCCAGCATGATGCTGACTTTCACACAACCTCTCTTATCCCTAGATGGTTCCTTCCCCTATATATCCTGCGCCTCCTGCCCCCCAATCATCGCGCCCTCCCCTCCACTTCTCTACTTCATCCTCCTACTGCAGACATTTTACACTGCAGGAGTGTGTCTCATTGGCTTTAATGTCAAGGATTTGAAGGATCCATTATCCTGTGCTGGGAAGTAGACAGCGCAGAACTTGACCTACATTAGGAGAGGCCCTATTGACCAGATCCCATCTTTTTTTATCCATCTTTCCATCAGTATTTATAATGCATTCAAGTTGTATTATAAAAAACTTGGGATGGTAGGGCAACTTGTAAGGCAGCCTGTGCATTGGTGTGAGAAGGGGGCTCTAAAATATTTAACTCAAGTCAGTCACAATCAGTTTAAATGAGTGCTGTCTGATTTGTTGCAATTTATAATGCTTTAATAAGAATTAATGTAATTAAGTCAGTATTAAAGTTCCAGTTATTATCAGGCTGAGTTTTAATGATACACCGGCAATACTGTACTGTATGATATAAAACAAGTTAGAAAGAGAAACAAGTTGTATCAATTAAATATGTTAGACGAACTGGCATTGGAATTTAAAGATAACATCCAGATATAACATTGAAATGTGTTCCCTGGTTCAGTGGATACCCGCGAGTCATCCCCTGTCCATTATTCTATGCTACAGTCCTAATTAATTAATTTTGTTCTGACAGCAATAGTTTAGATAGGTCAGTTTCAATGGAATCAGTATTTTCCAAACATTAAATGTGTAATGTTACAGTTCTGTTAATATCACTGTCCACAAAGCTTAAAAGTTTCTATATGGGTACCATCATAATTCGCCAACAGCTTGTTCACCTAATCAATCATTCACAGGATCAGTTACGCATCACACTTGCCATATTTAGAGTGAAATAGTCCACCCACACCGTGTTTTCTTTCCCAAGGGAAATAGATCTGTGCGGCTCAGCTTGGCCTGCCTTACCTTGCCCCCTGTGAATTGTGAATCTCTGTATGCCTGATATGCATAAACATATCCATGTCTCATGAAAAAAACTGTCTGCAATCATGTTTTTTATGCAGTGAGTAAGCAGTGTTATCAGTGGGGAATGGGTTTCACTAGCTTTATATTGCTCTCAGTAATGATCATTATAAAAAATAATTTAGCATCCTCATAATAAGGAGCTAACATTAAGGAGCTAAATAAACTGCAAAATATTATGAAAGTTATGATGCCAGTGAGGGTCAGCTTGAGTGTAGTGGCAATACCTGATGAATATCATTTCAAATTGAGAATCAAGAGAGATATTTGCACTCTCACATTCTCACTTCACTGTTCAATTTTCATACATGCAGCATGTGTGTGACAAACAGTGCAAACAATCTGTGTAAACTTTGTTCAAGAAGAGTGTACAGTTAGTTGTGGATGTAAACCACCAATGCTTTGTAAATGTAAGATGTGTAAAGGTCAACTGACATGACACATCAGTCCGCAATCACAATCGTCCATAAAATACAACCTGTATCACAGTTAAAGCTTCTGCAGCACAGGCCATTTGGTGGAATAAGTGGAATAGATTTGAACTGCATGGTTAGTGAGCACAATCCAGTCACACTGAATGAGGTCCAATCAGTCCAGAACATTGAGCATGAAGTGACCCTCTTTTCGGTTCAACACAATTCACAATGAGTGGGTTTGTGTGTGTGCGTGTGTGTGTGTGTGTGTGTG
>JAOWBC010000001.1:28256842-28293863 GCA_028566105.1 Hypoplectrus providencianus
CCAGCAGGGGTCCCTAGTATGAGTAGCGACCGTGAGGAGGCATTTCCCACAATAGTTAGCTAAAAAATCTGGTGATGGTGAAATAAGATTGGTCTCAGCAAAATAAATCATGGCTTCCAAATTGTTATTAGAACTGCAGGAAAAATGTTTCTTAATAGTATCTAGTTATGCAAATGTTTTATTTGTTTTATGTACCAGACATAGAATGAGGTGATTTTGAAGAACACATTCTTAAGCTCCTTTTTAGCAACCTCTCAAAATGGAAACATTCTTAACTGATGATCCATTCAAGGACTGTTGGAACAGTCAAACTCTGATGATAATACCTGTTTTAACAGTTTCTTTCTATGATTAAAAAAAAGTATTTTCATCATCATTTCAATAAAATCCTGAACAGAATACTATTTAAATTATTGAACAAGCAGTTTGGCCATTGACTGATGGGGCTGACCTGGAGTTAAAGAAGAGCTTGAGTTTTCAAAGTGAGCATGCTGTAAGGGCTTATTAGCCGTCCATGTCATCCACTTTTATTTAACAACCTCTAATGGAATATAAAACTGCTCCACAAAGAGGAATGGTTGTCAGACAATTATGAGCCAAGAGTCATTTGAACAATTGTCCCTCAATGGATCTAATTTGCTTACAACAAATATGCTAACTGTCATGCTAGCAGGGTTTTAACTCAAAGAGCTAATTCTTTTTCAACAAAGCTCTTTATAGAATCTAATGATGTACAATAATGAGAAAAAATTACACTATGGCCCAGCACAATGAAACAGGAAGAAGCTTGAGAGGCTCTTGTGATTTTTTATTTTTTATTTTGTGATTGGCATGTCATGCAGACACTTATTAAACAGGTCTCAATGGCAAAAACTCATTCATTTTTAATTTTCACAATACGTTAATTTATTACACCATGCTGTGGTGTGAGGGACAGTGAGTTCATGATTATGTAAGCAATCACCCTTCCTATCTTATCAAGCATGCTGGAAGGGAGAGCTGTTTTCCTCTTTGGTTACTCTTTATTGCATAAAATGATGTAGAATCACAGAATATAAAGTGCCATGCTGGGTAGACACCAAATATCAGGCAACACAGAAAAACCATCCTGTAACTGATGAGCACCAGCTTGTTCCTGACTAGAAAGGGTGTTAGCATTAGCTTGCCAGCTGCAGCCCAACCAGCCCTGTGAGTATTGCTTTGCACTTTGTCACCAAGCCTGAACAAAATACTTTGCAAAGATGTGCGGTTATCAGTTATGCTATGCCACATTTTGAGTGGAAGAACACTGGGTAACAGGGATGACAGGACATGTCAACTAAAAGTAAAAACTGTGGTAATTATGAGGTGAGGCAGAAACAGGTATGTACAGTGCAGATGATAAAACTGGAGGAATACACCATACTCCATCTACCATATAGTCTTTCAATAGGCCCTCTCCTAGGATTTCTGTGTAGACAAAAGCAGAATTCTATTTGAGGTTTAATACTCCTCATGCATTAACTAACCACAGCCTGGGGATTAGGCAGTGACAGTAACTCTTACACAAGCACACACACACCCTCGATGATTTGGATCATATTTAAGCCTGCATCTCATACATTTCCATGTGCACTAGAGTGATTCCCATTTAAACAAAAATGTTTTAAAAAAAGGTTGTGCAGTGGACAGTCACTCCCTACTATGCTATATACTGTAAACTTCTAATCTCAAGCTCTTCAGGGACAGTGATAGTCATTCCTTTTGTTGCTCTGGCAATATTGTTGAAGTTCGAAGACAATAAAGACTGCGGAATTGAGGGCGGCAGGCGGGAATTATAGACAGAAACAGAGAACAAAATGTCTTGTACATCTCGGTATATTTACTGTTTTAATCTGAGAGACTAACGCCTCCTTGTCTCTCTTGCTACTTCTTCCCTTGCATTGGTCCTCTCTTGGGAGGGATGCTGTTGTTCCATCACTGCCAAAGTAATATGTGTGGGAGGTGAGGTCCGCCTAGGAGCCAGGCGTGTGTGTGTATGTCTGTGCAGGTTTGCAGCATTAATCCTGAATAATTTCCTTTCCTTTGGTTGGTGTCAAAGGGTCCATGTGTATCTGAAAGACAGCCAGCATGTTTTATTGGATCTTAAAGAGTTAATGTTTTTGTGGAGTTAAGGCTGATTTCGCTGTGCAGACTGTTATACATATTTAGAGCTCTAATTAACTTGTTTCAAGGTTCAGCTACTGCATGTAAAAAATCCATTAGCAAATCGAGGCCGTGCTGGAGCTTATTAAAACTGCAGTCAAGAATGTATGTTTGTGTATGTAAGTCTATCAGTGTACCATACAGTCTGTTATAATGTTGTGCACAGGGGCAGCAATAGTGCTATTCCTCACAAAGGCACCAAAATAAGTGTATTAGTGCCGACCCTCAAATGGAGAAATCAAATATTTTGAGGATAGTCAAATATAATGAGGAGAAGATGCAAACTTGAAACTCGAAAGGGCTCAAACCAGAACCTTCCTGTTGTAGGGCGACAGTGCTTACCACCCTACTATTTTGGCGTACTTGGACAAACACATTTCACAGTACTGAAATTATTTCACTGCTCACCTTTGTTTTCTCTTTGAAAAACTAAAATGAGCATTTCCAAAAACTTAAAGTTAAATAGCATATTTAATAAACAAGAATTATACCTCAAGAAACTGATATTTCACAAACAACAACCACTTCCTGAACAGCTAATGCTAATAATGTCATAATTATAATTCTTTTTGGTTCCTCCAGGTAAGGTAACAGAGTTTTTGACTGTTTAGTGTAATCCACTCACAAAACACGGCAAAGCTTGGACACCCAATGCACAAAGCCATCTGATATACAAATATTATTAAAGAACATATTCACTGGCCACAGTCCAGGATAGGACCACGTCACATCAGATATGAACAATACGGAATAAGCGGATTTTTAATAAAAAGGTTAATATTGGAACCATATATTGCAGTAGCCCACATATACTGGGAGCCATAAACCTAACTAATCATACAAAGTGCGATATGAATTTTCAAAACATATTGGATATAAGAGAGACAGAAAGGAGGAAACTACTGAGTGCAATATACTGCAAGCTCGAATGAAACACATAGGAGAGTAAAAAGACAGGCAAAACTTAAAGTAGAATAACTAATAAAGTGGTCTTGCAAGTTTGAATCTAGGCAAACGTTAATCCTCAATCACTGTGACAGTAAACAAATAACATAAACAACAGAGATGCAGAAACAGCAGACAAAAAGCACAACACTGATCTCGTACCAGTGTTTATTTCCGGGATGTTAACATTACACAGAGTTGTTCCCATGACCAGAATCTGAACTTTCCGAAACATAAGAAAACAACAACACCTTTTTGAAGAATTGTGATTAGTGAGTCACAAGGGAACAGGAAATGTTTTTAACCTCAGCCGAAGAACACAGCTTCAAGCACCTGATACTAACACTGATGCTCAAAGTGCCATATTGAATCGATGCGTAATTACAGGAGGAACCAGACAAAACAGGGTTATTCATTCCCAAATCAAACACACTGTGAACTGAATGCTGAAGGTCTCACTTTGACATCACTGTATTAAGCGTATAAGAGCTATTCTGGAAACAATAATGTAATGAGGAGGATGTACTCCACCTGTGGCATGACGTCAACTTAAAGTGGAGTTTGAAAAAGGTATCACAATTATATTTATTTCAGGATAGAGAGGGAGTCAGAGAGAGAGGTGAAAAATAGATTATGGGAGCAGAGGCAGAGGAGACTGTTGTACTACCTGAACTGCTTCTTGATTTATGAATGTCAAGAAGCACATGAGAAGCCACTAATATACCTCCAGAATTTTCATTTTAACCATATTGCTATGGTGTGTGTTTATATGTGTTAGGGACAATGTCCTCCTTGTTATTAAGCCTTGTTAAGAGATGCTGCCCATTGAGTATGATCATATTTCCCACTGCTTCACACACACATTTCCACACAGAGACCTTCAGCTTCTTATTGAGAAGCTGGTTTTGCTTTTCCAAAGCCGCCCACTCATCCGCCCTTTATCCTGCCGCAGGGCAGCTGTACCAAGCCAGCCCTGCTGTGTAGACCAAAGCAGGTGTAAGGCACTCTCACACACACACTAACACACACTGGGAACATAGCTGTGTATTACATCCAATCTTGGGCCGCTGGGGGAGAAGAGATTATGTGGTCATAACAGAGCTGTTGTAGTCCGTGTGTGTGTGTGTGTGTGTGTGTGTGTGTGTGTGTGTGTGTGTGTTTACCCCTATAGGGCACAAAAATAGCAATACCTGAACTGACCTCTGGAGTTCTAGGTAAGATCTGAACATCAGCATGTAAATATTGACAAATAATTTATGAAGCCCTACATTTGCATAAAGGCATTATGAGCCTCGGATGGGCGTCTCGGTTAATAATTTAGGGTCAGATAACTCGGAGCTAAGCTCTTTTCATGCATGGAGCTGATCCAAGTTTCGAGCACAAAAGAGCAGCAGTTCAAAGAACAATAGTTAGGTTTATTGAACACCGCTGCATATTATTCATGAGTGAAGTGTAACCTTTAAGTGATCATGAAGTGCAACCTATGGCATAGACAATTGAAAATGTGCCAGTGTAGCTGAGCTGCTTTGTGTGCAAACAGTTGTTAAAATTGTCGGGCTTTTGTGGAACTGCATCAGGTCATTTTGATAAGTCAGTGATTATTGTTGCTTTATTTGGAATCCGCTGTCTAAAAAAATAGCATTACAGAATTCAAATATGCAACCAATTTTTACAGAAACTGAATTTGCATATAACTTTCTCTGGCTATTATTATCAGTTTGGCTGAAAAACCATTATCAACCATTAGTGCTTTAGAATAGTCAACAGCCATTTACAGCTGAAAGCAACACAGGCACCATTTTATGAAGCTGCTTCTCTACAACAAGAGAAGAATCTTTCATTATTGTGTGTCCATAAAGCCTGGCTTCAGAGCTGGAAGGACAAAAAAGAACCGTCCCACCCCCACCCCTGCTATTAACATGTGGCTTGTGTCCAGCTTGTGTCAAGTGAAGATTTATTGGAGAAAAATTTAATATGCATCACTTTCTCTGGGTATATTTATGGCCCAAAAGCTACCCAGCCAGCTCTTCCACTTGCTTCCATTTTGACATTACATTTTTGACACTGTCCTCGCTGCCCTAGCATCGGTCTGACTGACATTTACTCTGACATTGCAGTGCAACCTGTCAGCACCTCCAGGGATGGTTCCCAGAGGTAATCTGATCTGTAATATACTTACAGGGGGTATTTATACCTCCCCTACAATCACTTAGAATGAATTGTGGAGGAAAGATTGTCACCTTCCAGTCATATTAGATTTATCACACATATAATGTGTTGATTGCATAGGAAAAAAAGAACACTTCTACAGTTGTGTCCCAGTAGTTATTACAAGTAGGACATTGTTGTTGTTTTTTGTGTCCTCTGACACTGACACTGTGGATACATGTGGACCGTTGCTGTCTAAATAAATAAAACCACAACTATCAGTTAAATTCACAGCTTTACAAATCAACTTGGCATAAATAAAGTGACGTCTGCTTCTCTTCAGGTATGGATGAATTTAACCAGTAAACCACCCACAAACATCATAAATTAGACGCTGTCAAACCCTTATATGGTATAAAAACAAAACAAAAAAAAACCAAAACTCCAGGAAGTGTTTTCACTCTAAATCCAGGCCAGTGGTTTTGTAGCCTAAATTAAACTAAACTGCAGCCTTTCATACAACCACAAACCTGGCAACTGGACCAGTAGTTTAAGGGATTAGCTGCGGACATACACAAGGACAGATGGACAAATACACATGTGTACCAATCAACCAATTATTTGATACCCTAATTAACACTCTTGGAATTGATGCTGCAAATAAATAATTCGACACCTTGGGAAAAACATAAAGTTTTGAAACGATGGAAAACAGCTGTCCTGAGGAGTTAGACTGCAAGATTTATTGGCAGGTGCACTGTTTCCTGTAGCTTTGTGTACACCACAGAGTTAACAGACAGACTGTGCCCTGCCAAAATATTGTCCAGCATATAGCCCCCCGTACAATTGTTTGTTGGTTTTACACATTATTTATAAATAATAAAAACAAATTATGAATAATGTTTAAATCTGTTTATAAGAACTTATAAGTTATTTAAGTTACATTGAACTAAATAAATACAAAAAGTTTATTTTATTTTACCTCCAAATCTTATACATCTGCAACTTGTAAGGTATAGAAAGTTTCCCAATCCTCCTGGTACCACAAACAATATAACTGACTCACTTAGCATCACGACTGCCTTGGCTGATCAGCAATGCCACACTTTGACCTCAGCTGTATTAGTCAGATTGATTGTCACGGTAATGATTTGTGTCCAGCGAGATCAACAATAAATGACAAACATTGCTGGAAGCGTAAGACCTGCTCTGAGGTGCTCGGTCAAACACACAGGACTACCTTTTCTCTCTCACTCACGTAAACACACACACGCACATACCCATAGACTACGAGCCAGAGGCCAGCGCTTGTCCAATCAATAGACAAATTAACAAGACAAATTAAATTTGTGTAATTACAACAGCCTTGCAGAATGGGAAAAGTTTGCCAGCAGGGGGTCAGATAAGGATTGGCGTGTCTGTGTGTGTGCATGTGTGTGTGATTGCTTTTTAACCCTTCTCGTGAACCAAAAGGAACATATGCTCAACACTTTACAGAGTTAGATCTCAATGGAACAAAACAGATACAGCAAGCAACACCACAGCAACACACTGATTCACTTTGGCATTATGTTCAATTTCCAGAGCTGTTTTGTAGCAGTACCCCCCAGCTTAGCACTGCAACAGCCCTCAAATAGGAACTGCTGCTGGATGCAGAGATCCAATATGCGTCGGCTGCGGGGCTGGATAGCTAGCTGACAGATCGTTTATACAAGAAGCGCTCCGCTCTGCACTTGCTGCATCGCCTGCTGATTTGCACACGGGCTGACTTCTCTGGGCATTAGTGTATATGTGACTGCTTATGTGTGTGTGGGGGTGATGGGTGGGCGTTTGTGAGTAGCAATGTGATTTGTAATGCTGTTTATGCAGTCCATATGCTCTCAGTTTGACTCCTGTGTATCCTCAGGCCGTCACAAGAGGACATTTTTCATATTTAAGAGCCCCCAACTCTGTGGGAGTTCAAGCTCTCCTTGCAAACAAAGCATACACTTTTACTCTCTCTGTTACTCACGCCCCCACCCCACCCCCCATCTGTCTCAGAGTAGGAGGTAATGAATTACGTATGAGTAGTAGAAAAGAAGCCTGGTCATATGGATGTGCCCTTTAAGAGCAAAGTCTTGTCCTTATCCTCGTACACCCAGAGCATTAAAAGTCATGCCGGCCCCTATGAAGATGTTCCCATTTGGCCTGCCAGCCCGCTGTACTCCCAACTAGACTTTCCAGCTAGCTAGCCTTTCTTTACTTTTAAAATGTTTCTGTTTGTATGTCTCTGTATGGCTCTTTCGCTTCCATTTAACTCTCCCAAAGCAGCAAAAGAAAAGTTCAACAGTTAGTAGCCATTGGGACAATGACCTGCCTGTTTTCATGTTTCTGAAGGCTGTAGGATTTCAATAGTTCTATTTTACAGTTCAACACATCTCTGAAATATAAAGTTGTTTTGGAAATATATCAATCCATTCCTATAAGTTACTTTTCTTGGCTCAGTTACGGGGTTCAGCAACAAGGTTTATGCTCTAGTATAGGGAGCAATCAACTTGCCCAGTCAGAAATCTCCTTTCCTGAAGTCAGCTTTTACCTGTACCGTTACATTTCTTTTTATTCATTTGTGGTATCAAATAACAACAATGTAACCATGCAAGCACAAAAAGGCTGTCTGCTCATGACATGGCTTTCAGCACTGTTTTTTCCTAAACGTAATCTTCTTTTTAAAAACAACCTTGTATTATGCACCTGCAACATGCAGCAAGCTGCCCAGTACATAGTTGAGGTTTGCCCAAAACCTCTTACGCCACCAAAATAAACAGCTTGTTTCCGGAATTATGAAATGTAGACTTGAGCTTCAACTCCCAAACTTTGTTTTTCCCCCAGTCATTTTCTCCCACGTGCCTAATCAGTAATGTTCTTGTACAGCTCTGAACGTAGGAAGCGCAGGGCTTCAAACATACAACAGAGTTTTATGGCACATAATCTTGTCAGCTAAATCAAGCTTTGTCTTCTAATTAAAAGGATAAATTCCTTGTTCAGTCTCTTCAGGGCTCACAGATTCCTTTTAACATTTCTTTAGACATGTACATACTTAGAAGAGCACAGTATGTGTCCCACTCATTTAACTCGGTCAAAGGGGTTAACAGTGTTGTTTTCTTATATTTATTTAATTATCACAAACAAGCATGACCTTTCTGGCATTCAGTTCTACATCTCATAGATATTGGATAATAGGCAGTGTTTCCCACTCATAATTTCATTTTTTTGTTAATTACAAACCTATTTTATTGAAGGACCAACCTTGCTCTCTCTCTCTCTCTCTCTCTCTCTCTCATGCTGCATTATCTGTCACTCGTGTTCTACATAATGCTGTCCATCCCAGGCATTGTGAATAAGTTATATAAGCAAGTGTGTAAGGGTGCAGGGTTATCCCCGACGTTATACACCTTATTGCCTGGTGCCACAATGTGAAGAGCCTGGGGCTAAGCTGCTGTATGGACGCCATACTGTTCTGTAAATTTTTGATTCAAAGTTCATGTCCTGTAAAGCAAAATATAACATCACAGATGAACACAATCATATCCCGGCCATGATGATAGGATACTGATGAAACAATGTTCACCACACTAACTGAGTGTAATATAGCTCGGTGGTTTGTAAATAAGCCCGTTCTGCCTGTTATGTATTTCAATATATAGTACATCGAAGTGTTTTCACGGTCAACATTATCTGTTTTTTGGCTCCAAGCAGTGGAAAATATATTTAACACAAAATTCGTAGTAAATAATGTACTCATCGCCATCGTCCAACAGTTGGGTCAAGGCTCAAGTCCTAGCTGGTTCAGATGTGCTGTAAGAAAATGTATGATTGAATAAATAAAACTCTATTTATGTTTGTTTTTTTCTGAATCTGCTGCTCTGATTTTCATAGTATGATTTTTGTGTCTAAACATTACCTGAAGAATTAAAGGCTCTGACCAGGGCTGTGGTGTGTGATATGTGCAATGAAATACATAATAATATGCTGTTGGTATAGTTGTAATGTCTTGTGGGAAAGACAGGGAAGAAGGCGTTCTGTAAAAATATGTGCTCGTTTCATTGCAGGTTTTCTGAGGCATCACTGATGAATAATTCAGGTTCATAACATTCTTTGTTGGAAACAAAAACCATTTAAACATACACAGATTAAATTGCCGCAAGCCTGTTTAGCTCATTAACAAAAATAATATAAAAGTGAATAAATCAAAGAAAACACTTGATTTTTTACTCTTTTGATGAGATAAGAGAACTGCAGCGTATCCCCAACTGGGATTCTTTCTTTCTCTGCTTCCTCCATCTGCTTTCTATTTGTCCTTTCTTTGATCCATCATCATGTTCCTCTCTACTCATCACCTTCTGTTTCTCCCTTTTGTCTTGTCTGCATTGTTCATTTCTCATTTATTTACCTCACAGTCCATCATCCCACATGTCAGCTGCCATCTCGCAACTTGGCCTTCATCCCAGCTTTGCGCTCAATCACACTTGCTCCTAATCTTTCCTCTGTAAGTCTCCACTTTCCACTTTCCTTTCCCATCCACTTGCTCTTTTTCTCTTCCTGCCTTTTGACTCTTACAGTTCTCTATCACTTCCTCTACTTCTTTCCCCATCTCTCTTTGCAGCTTCACTTCTCCCCTCCTCTCCTTTGAGACCTCTGAAGTCTGTCTTCATCTCTTGGGAAAATGTCATGTCAATCTTGACAAAAAGGCTTCGTAGCTGTGCCAGACGATCGGTTGGTCAACCTACCCTTTAACTGGTTCTCGGTGTGTGTATGTACATGTGCACTTTTCTGCACACCTAGCTTTGGATGTGCACATGCATTTACACACATTCACTTCTACTTGTATGCACATCTGTTTTAAAGGTCTCTCTTCATCGGTTGGATGTATGTGTCCTCTGTGCCTGAGTGTACTGCCAGCTTTGGCATATCTGGCTACACCAGTAACCCTAGAAAGAGAGGGCTGGGAGTGATAAAGTCAGCATACATTAGGGTTCAAGAAAGAGGGAAATTCCCTTAGGGTGGGTAGTTTGAAGAATGGAAATTGAAAGGCTTGGATGTGCGAGATAATGGAAGGACAAAGGTGATGGGTCCAAGACAGGACAGTAAATGAGAGAAGGGAATGAAGAAGGTTACCTAGATGTGAGGTGAGCGGGGTAAAGCCTAAACACGACAAAGTATAACTTAAACAAAGGAGGAAGGCTTTGGATTGAACTGATATATTGAATCTTCTCTATTCGTTTTGGTCAATTGTCTGGCCCCAGCCAATATATTAAAATTAATTGGATCATTCCTGAAGTGCAGGAGCAACTCATCTTGCAGCTGGAGTGGGAGAAATCAACCTGCAGGTAATTGAAAGAAAAGTTGAGAGGAAAAGAGAGGCTAACAACAAACTTGCACTCACTGTGGCTTGAAAAATGACACTGCCAGGGCTTTGGCTTTTTTTTTTCTTTTCATATACTTATATGAGAGGCTGCATAATGAAGTATGGGGCACTCATCACAAAGGCACATCCCAGCCTTGACAAGGCAATTAGAGAAGAGCGGCATCTCATGTTCTCAACAACACCTAATTTCTTGTAGCTCAAGGTGAAGATCCATGGCATGAAATCACTTGAGAAGGTGCTGATAACATTTCTGCAGACAGACCTTAAAAATTGCACCACAATTCATGTGATAGAAGACCTTGCTTTCGCAAAGGCCCTGTCAAACGCAAAATGTCAGTCAAAAGCATTTGTGAATTATTTGAAAGCAACACAATGTAAAAATGTCAGTAACAGTGCAAAAGTTAATGACAGCGTGAAGCAAGGCAGGAGGTAAAATAGAGAGACAGCAGATGAAAGCGTGCTGATAGACAGACTGACAGTGCAAGAGATGCAGCAAGAGGGATGACGAAAACTCGGCTGAAGTCAGACACACAGAGGAGTGAAGAGCAGTAAGAAGGGAATTTGATTCTTGTCATCTTCTTTTGACTTCCAACTTCTACTGACTCAAGCATGAAGACAAATGTCATAGTGCAGAAGTTAGCAAATTTCACACTGGAGTTTTGTCTCAGTGTTAATTATAATTCCAGCACGTACTGTAAGAGCTTTATTTTTGCAAGACTAGGAATTAACCAGGAAAGTGCCAAATGGGAAACTAAAAATGAAACATAAGTAGAAATGCTTTAGTGGAAACTAAATCCCTAATTCACACAGCGGGTGTGTGGGAGTGTAGCTTCAGGGCGGCAGCAGGGAAAATTAGGAACAATGAACTATTGGACATGAACTGTGACAGCCTATTATTATTTTTAATTGAATACAGCCAACAGAGACATACCGCTGTCTTGACATAAGCCATAATTTTCAAAACAACATCATTACAACATGTTTTTTGTGAAGTTACTGAAGTCACAGTTGTATTTTTTCAGCACTTTTTGAATGAATTGGTAACACATCAATATAGATGACTCAAATTTTGCCAAAGTTTGCTTTTTTGTCTTCACTGCCACAGGAAACACGTGACGTAGTACTCCACCTTTTCTTTGGTCCATATGCTGAAATAGTTAGCTGCATATCAGTTGTGCTGAGAACAAACACTACAATCAGACTGCGCTCACCAACAAAACTGCTATATTGGTTGTCTGGGCAACCAACATATTATAACTCATCCTTACCAAAAGGTAACGGTAGGTCAGGTTATATAGTATTAAGACCAGTGATGGCCAAATAAAGCCTTATTATCCATTCTTTTTCACCCACCAGATGGTCCGCTCTGCTCAACAAAGGGTTGAAAACACACTCAGTTAATGTTTATGTGCATGTTTTCTATAAACCAAGATTGCCATCTAGCGGGTCAAGTTAATATGTATTCATTCATAAAGCTTCATTTTGTCATCACTAATAAAGACACACAAAGGAGAGGAGGTCAGGTGCATGGATAGGTCAAACGAGCAGAGGACTTTAACCTTAGAGACGGCTGTCTATCTCCAGTGCAAAAAGGATAACAATGTCACTTGAGTATGCAATGATGACACATACAAAATTAAGTAACCTAATGGCATCACATACTTATTTGGCCCAAACCATGATCATTTCCTTAAATTAACCAATAATTTCTGTTGCCTAAATATAATCATGTATGTCTATCTCAAGGTTAACCAGCAGTTTAAACTGAAGCTGTTCATTAAATTTGATCGGTTATGTGATAGTCACTTAAAGATAGCTGTCATATCAAAGCCATTGGTGACCTATCCTGTCGTAAAGATGTGAGCATATGTTGGCTAATATGATGCATTCACCAATGCAGCTTCTAACTGCAGCAGATGGGCAATAACTGGAAGAAAAATTAACCAAACAGGAGCTTGAAGCTTTTTACTTTATGATAATAGACCAGTGGTTCTTAACCTGGGTTCGATCGAACCCCAGGGGTTCGGTGAGTCGGTCTCAGGGGTTCGGTAGAGAGAGCAACGAACAACTGCCCCCCCACCCCCAGCCCCCGGTCAGACAGGAGATGACAAAAAAATAGAGATGTGAGTCTCACTTCTGGTTTCTAAATACATCTGCTATAGCATGAAGTAAGAGGTCTTTGCAGCCACCATCACAGTGTACTGTATAAGCAGAGACCGTAGCTGCTTAGTGTCCATTGCAATGTATCTGAATGAGCTTTTGAAGTTTAGCATGCATGATGATAAATTGCCACCACTGGTTGGCAGACATGCTTTCCCATAATTCCTTACATATTGTGCCAAGCACACAAGCCGTCTTAACCACTTCATTAACTTTTAATTTCCCATTTGAGTAAGTCAGAAAATAGAATGTAATAACTTTTGTCTGATGTTTGTTGACTGCCATGAGATGTGAAGGAAAAACGACATCATGGCAAGCTCTGTGCAATAATCCCCGTTAAAGCCAATACACAGATAAGATCTAGAAAGGTATATACCCCCGTGTCTTTGTGCACTCTATAGTTAATGGTTGATTATATACTGCTTCTCTGGGATGTATCAATCAGACATGAATACCAGCACCAAATATTGGTTGTCAACAACATCAAACCAAAACGGTTAATAGCAGCTCTCGAAACTCAATTTTTCATAAATCTGATGATTTCAGAGGAATCTCATCCTCACCAATCCCCTCTCTCTCTCGCTCTCTCTTTCTCCTTTTCCATCTAGAGCTAATAGATGGGACCCCCACCTTGAAAATCAACCATGGCTCTGGCATACTGGTCCTACAGTTGCCAAGCAACGTGAACGTGGCAGACAGGCGTTGGCATCGGCTGGATGTCCGCAGCAACAGCAAGGTTGGACACTTCACCTCGTTAACACCACTTTTTAACCCTTTATGATTAAGCTCCATGTATATTATTACTAGGCCTTACAGGCAAAAAGTTTTTTTCTGTCAATATCACATGAATTTTTTTTTTGAAAATTCTGAAATTTCATCACTAAAATAAAAAAAAGTCCTTTCATTTAAAGCTTGTAAATAGATGTAAGATGGCTAGAAACTATATAAAGAAAAAGTGGTACAACTCCTAATTTAATGTTTTTTGGAAAACCTCCAAAATGTTTGTGAATGAGGCAAATACAAGTTCATAAATAAGCCAACCACAGTTAAGTGGTGGTGGTAGACTGCACCTGTGTTAACCACTACGCAGCATGCAGGTAGTTAAAAAAGAAGCTGAGTTTGGCAGCTACATTTGTAATGGGAAATAGTGTTTTGCACACAATTGGAATGCTTGTTGTACAGTCCAGATGCATCGTTGCATAGTGAAAACTGAATCCAGACAGGATGTGACTAGAGACTGGAGCCCCCAAAAGGACAAATTTCAGTAATCATGCTTTTTTTCCGCTACTTTTGGAAAACTGATATGTTGTTCCTGTCACTTTAGCAGAATATTTTGTGATGTAGACTATGTAATAGTAAAATTGATTCTCTTGCTTTCTGTGGAACTCTCAATTGGGAAAAACAAAGTACCAATGTTTTGTTCAAGGTGAGATGCCACAGTTCTCAATCTCTATTTCCGAGTCAAAGAAAATGCATTATTTGGTTACTATTTCTCCCAAATGTACCAAATAATTTCACATCATGACTCCAAGTATCACCAATATGGCCCCATGCAAATCTATTTTATACAATCATCGGGGTGGATGTTAGTTGATGATTTAGTATTGCAGAACTGCCTGCTCTGTAAAGTACAAAGGGAGATAATGGCAGTGAGAGTGAGACGAATTATTGCAATGGCCTTCCTTTGACATTCCCTACTTAGGATCATTTCAAGTGAATTAAATTAGAGTGAAATTAGCCTAATCTTCATTTCATTGAGGAGCGCCTGGAGCTCTTCACCTCCAAGGACTCACACATAACCACTGCCTTATAGTTCTTGCACCTCTAAGATATCAGGAAGACAGTCAGTGATCCTATTTTTAGAGACTTTGATGTAACCCAGCCTGGAAGCTTCAAGCCTCACAGTCTCACTCTGAGTTTAAGACAATTTCAAGCAGCTGGACCGGCTGAACCCTGTTCTGGCAAACTCATCCAAATGTAGGTGAGGCACAATTTGGTAGAAGCACAGGAATGAGTCATTGTCAGTTTTGTCAGCACAAAAAAAAATCTTTCTCATATACAGCACACCCAAAACCTCTAAAACTGAACAGTAACTGTTATGTCACAATTAATTTGTTTCATTAAATGTGTGGCTCCTCCCCTAAGTCTGAGTTTACTTCAACATTTTGATAACTCCTCAAAGTGGGCATGTCTCAGAGGAAGGCGGGGGAGAACATAGTAAATATCCCAACCAGTTGGATGTTTGCTACCAAAGGTTCTTCTTCCTTCTCATTGAAATGGTTTCCTCCATTTGTTTTGTTGTTGTTGTTTTTTTGTTTTGTTTTTTTCACCATTAATATTAATAATTAATATTAAAGACATCCAAACTTTGAAATAAAACACATGAAATTATGTGGTAAAAAGTGTTTAACAAACCATAATGTTTTGTTTATTTACATTCTTTAAAGAGGCCAATTTGAACTTTGGTGACAGCTTTGCACATACATACATCTGTTATTCTCTCAGGTAGATTCATGAGGTGATCAGCTGGATAATAGGTTAAGATTAAGCTTGTTAAACACTTTTTTTTTGTTTACTACCCAATTCCATGTATTCCATCATATATATGATTTTTTTTAAAAATCAACAATTTAGATGATATAATGAAAATAAAGAAAAAAAACATTGAATGGAAAGGTGTGTCTAAACATTTGACAGGTACTATATGTCAGAATTGGTCTTGCAATGTTTCTAATCGTGTTTAAAAGTGAAGAAGACGGTGATTAAGGAGAAGCCATGACAACCTGTTTCCATACAGCTAATTTACGGTTTCTTCTTCCCACTTCCATAAACGGTGTGAGTCTAATTACATCTTCTAGAAGTAGGTAACATTTGTCCAAGAGAAAACCGGCAATAGATTCAGTAAATAAATCAAAGACATGTTCTTATAATCTTTGTGGACATTAGGTTAATTATTTATCTCACTCATTCACATACAATATAATACAGCTCACACTAGGATTTAGTCCTTTGGCAAGATTTCCTGATGCTTCCTAAAATGATCTGCACCAATGCTGACATTGAATGAAAAGGTGTGTCCAAACATTTGGACAGGTACTGTATCAATAGCCTTGCAATGTCTCAGACCTATTTGCAAAAGTAGAGGGTGTGTTGTGAGTGAAGGTGTGCCATTTCCAAATAGCAAAATTATGATATGTATACCTTTGGTGAGACAGTCAATATTAACACTACTATGGATATGTTTCATCACAGTACAGTTATTTAATTTAGGTTACAGCTGGAAGTTCCTCCTTATCAGCAACTGAAAACGTAAATCAATACCTGCCCACCCTTGAGTGGATACTCACTATGTTTATAATATCCTAAAGAGCCTTGTCCTGCCACTGAAATTTGAGGGAAATGTGTGTCCTTTACCAGACTGTTGCATTCAGTACCAGCCATTGCGACAGAAAGGCACCAGGTTTGTTCATCTTTGTATTTGTTAAATCTGCATGTAAGTAAAAACAGCTTTAGGTTTAGTTTCACATTGAACCATGCATAAACAAAGAGTACATTTGCTCAGTATTGAAAATAGGGGCAGCCAAACGAATGGATGAATAGACTCAGACTTCTGGCAACACAACAGCTTTATTCTGAATTACATGAATACAATAATTCATTGAGACCTTTGTTATTACAATTGGGATTATTCTTCATCACAAGGGTATTATTCTAAATCACATGTGCATCTTTTCATTTGTCAGCAGCAGCTTATCCAACCTGGTTGTGTGACCTGGTTGAATAAGCTTCTGTTATGTGACCGTGTGAGATCAAAAGCAGTAAGAGAAGAGCGGCTAGCTGCACCGTGTGATTCAGCAGCCAAGAATGTAAATGGACTGAACTTGTATAGAGCTTTTCTAGTCTTTTCAAAGCGCTTTAACACAGACAGCAGCCATGCACTCATGAACACACACATTCAAATACAGGTTACTGAGGCTACCCTACATGGTGCCACCTGTCAGTAAATCATTCACACAACTCATATCACAGCATTTGGGGCAAGTTGTGGTACAATATCTTGGCCAAGGAAACTATGGAATGAAGTCAAGTGGTCAAGGATTGAACTTACCGATCAGTGGCCACACGCTGTGCCCACTGAGCCACCACCGTCCCATGAATGTAGCTCTGAGCACGGTGAAAAATGTATTTAATTATATATGTATATATATTGTATGGTTTTTGGAATATTTTAAAAAGTAAACACAGACTATTATTAAATTATTAAATGGGGGGAACTCTCACCACTTCCCTTAGCTGCCCTACCTTATAACTTTGTGGATCTGTGGATCCAAAAAAAAAAAAAAAAAAATTACATGTTTGATAAAAACCCAACAAGTGTGGTATGTGCAAAATGCATGCAAATTCTATAAGATAAGTTATGGACACCTCTTGACACTCAAGATCAAGCATTTTTAAAGTATATTTAATACTGATTTGACAAAATTTGCCACATTTGCATCAATGTAAGCTTTCATTAGTCTTTGAAAAATTGAATTATCATTATCATTGAAATTATCTTAAAAAAAAAAAAAAAAAAAAGGTTAATGGAGTTTACACATACCAAACAAAAGTCTTTGTTGTCATATTTCCTTTTCAGTGCACTGTTTCAGATGAGAACAGTGTAAAATTAATTTCCATTAATAGATGTAAAGCCCTCTGCAACAGAAGAGAGACTGATTGTTGTTGTCCATACAGCATGCGTATGTTTTATCCTGCAAATAACTACTGTTTATGTGCCATTATGAACCTATTTGGTGCTACTTATCAATCAGCGGGCACAGCAGTTATAAATACATATTCACGGCTATTGCAAACACATTTACCTCCCGTTGATGCTGGTTTCAAAGTTAAATGAAAAGTTAGAAGTGATGAACTCTGTGTCGTGTGTGTGTCAAATGATTTCAGTATCAAAATCCCACCTAGGAAATAGTACTTGAACCTTTTCTAGGTGCCCTCTTAACAGCTCCCAAAAGGCAGATTTCGAAATTGTACCAACAGCTTCACAAGCTATTCACAGGTAAGTTCAGAGTACTTCAGTTCAAGGAAGATGGCAGAAAGGTATAAAAAAAGCAAGGTTAAGGAGCTGTTGAAGAATCTCAAAGTCAGTGAGGTTGTGATTATGAGTCAGCAAGATAAATGTAGGCCATCCTGCTCATAGAGGAGCACCATGGAGGAAAGTACAGTTCATCCTCAAAATAAACTGATGACATGTACTTTATAAACAGGGAACCAGGATGTTCAGCAGCCGTCATTTTTATACACTTTTCCATTACATTGATACATCGTATACTTTGTATTTGCTGATCATATGCTGCTCCAATACAGGTGAAAAATGCAGCACATTGTTAGGACTGCTTTTTAGACATTGCAGATGGACAAACATTTTCACAGCTGTTGCCATAGTTATTGTTGTGTGCACAGCTTTTTTTAAATTCATTGCCCTTCACGTTTTTATAACATAACATTTCTTACATTAATATTGCATTGTAAACATCTGATCCAAAAACACTAACTTTCCTGAACGTCGTATTACAGATAAAAAAAAAAACATTTATCACGTGTTAAACGATTGAAAAACAATTTGGATTTGTAATAGCACTAATGTTCCGATCTATGAGCTAATATGCAGTGTGAGATTATCCAGCACTTGTAGTTGTGATGACATTGGTGCAGATTATTTTAGGAAGCATCAGGCAATGTGGCCAATGGACTGAATCCTAGTGTGAGCTAGAATATATTGTATGTGAAAGAGTGAGATAAATAATTAACTTAATGTTCACAAAGATGAGATGAACATGTGTTTGATTTTTTTTTTACTGTATCTGTTACCACAGTTTTGTCTTGCACACAGGCTACCTATTTCTAGAAGATTTAATTCAATTTAGAGCATTGACGGAAGTGGGAAAAAAGAAACTGTAAATTAGCTGTATGGAAACAGGTTGTCATGGCTTTTCCTTAATCACCTTCTTCTTCACTTGTAAGCACCATTATTAGAACATGGTGGCCTAGAATTTAGCTTCTTTCCTGTTTATGCATTTACAGGGAACACAGCAGGCAGCAGCGGTACAATAATATGCACTAATGTATGAAATGTGAGTCAGCAGCAAACCTCCCACTATAGTGATAATGGTAAAAGAGCACTTGACAGCAGCAGGAGGTACACTCAATCTAATAATGCAGGACTTGCTAATGAATTTGGTTCTCTGAAACATTAGCTGTTTACAGCAAGTTCTTGTTTGTGTGTTTACCTCAGGAAGTGCGTTTCACCCTGGATCGCTGTTCAGGGGCAGCGGTGAAGGAAATGGAGGGGCTAGGCAGCTGGTTGACCACGGAGGACCACACTATATGTGAAGACACTGGTGTTACACCCAACAGTGACAGGTACAGAGAAACACTTCATACGTGTCTCTTTTCTGAAAGACTATTCAAATTTACCTGGCTCAAAAATCACAAAATTCTTCACAGAGCTAAAGGTACAAGAAACCTTTGAGAATTGTTACACATGACAGATTGTCATGGGATAAACAGAGGGATTTTCCCCTTGGGGAATGAATTTTTCATTCTGATTTAATTTGTATTGATAAATAAAATTGGAAACATTATGTCTCTAATCAAGAGGTGCACAATATTCAAAGCAGCAAATAATAACCGAACAGATGATTTAGGTTTTGGTTTAGTTTCTCCACCTGGATTATTCCTCATCTGTTTGGCCCAAATCTCCATTAGGTTATGCATAACAGTAACAACTGGTGCAGAATAACGTGTTAAGCTCTTTCTAATGATTTTAAAGCAAATGCTACTTGAGTGTGTATTCGATTGCTGTATTTACTGAGGTTTTTTTTATTAAGAATGTCTTAATGACATAGACTTTATTGGCTATTTTCTAAAAACAAACAGAAACAATGAATAACCAGGGCACACTTGAGACAAGTTAAATGTACAGTAACTTACAGAGCAAAGTAAGGACTGGATTTACAGCTAAACATTAAAAATTAAACATAAAAAAACAGCTAAATATTTGGCCTACTGTGGCTCATTCTGACCCCACACATAAGACAGTCCATTGCAATATTCAAATCCAAACTCAAAACCCACTGTACTACACTTGTTTGAGGTTGTTTTTTGGTTTGAATTTGGTTTTTGGTGATCTTTGGTGATTTGAAAGGCGCCATCAAATACAATGTATTATTTGTAGTAGTAATGCCTGACAACAACAGTATACAAAACAAACACAAAAAAACAAATAGAAAGATATAGCTTAAGATGAAACTTAATTTATGAATGAGTATGTGGATGTTTAACGCAGATAGTTCTATGTCACTGACATGGATATGGCAGCGCATGTATTTAGAGTGCTGTGAGCCCTGATTGGCAGTAGTGTCTTACTGCATATATGTGTTTTCATGCCGCTGTGTGTTTTAGACACCTGAATATGAGCCAGGTACTCCAGCTTGGTGGTGTGAATGAGGACATCCCCTACATCTACCCTCAGCTTCAGCACAAACACTTCACCGGCTGCATCCGCAACCTCATCGTGGACAGCAAGGTAACACATTTGCACATGCACTGAACATGCCCAAACTCATGCCTGCACTCCAGCTGATAAATGGATTAATAACAGGTTTCAACATTCACAGTACCCTTGTGCCATGTAAGAGATGTTTTTTTATGCTTTTAACTTTAACCTCAAAGCTCTTTCAAATATAACACTCGTTTCCTCAAAGGGTGAAATGGAATATAAACCTTTCCACACCTGCCCAATCTGTCTTCAAGTCAAGACTTTCAAGTAACCCTTCTGCTGCTCTGTTGGAGTTAAAAAGTCAAGGACTCCATGCTCCACCATGACAATCTGAGCCCAACCCTAACAAAACCCAAATCATTTCTGTTTGAACAGAGGCCTCAGGTATGATAGCCTTTTGTGTATCCACTGCCTTCTAAAACCTAAATTTTTGGTAAAAATTGTATTTTCTGCAATAATTCTGGGCTTGGCATTAAAAAAAATCCTTGACTAAGTGAGAAATTTCCCCCTGCTGGTCCAAAACTATTAGGTCTTGTATGGTAAAACAGGTAATTACATATTATCCAAAAGGATTTTAAAAAATGGAATAAATATGTCTTTGTTTGAAAGATGATAAGCCGACTGCTAAGAACTGGTCACATGTAACTAACCACACTTTAAGAAGCAGTATTCCCTTCATTACCTCACTCTCTTTTGCTCGCATCTGTTGTTTAGTACATTTGATTTAGGCCTAAGTTTCAGCTGGTATATAATGTGTTCTGCATTCAGATACGCCTGCAATCTGATCATGGCATTTCTGCATTCTCTATGCAAAGAAGGCGAGTGGGAGGGGAGCAAGAATTCTCATTTTTCATGACACCTTCAAAGATGCAACAGAAGCTTTGACAGGGCTTTTTTGGTAGTGCTTGCAGCTGCTTTTAACACTGCAGCAGTGTCTTCTTGAAACTAGATGAGAGTAACTGCTGGTAGTGTAGGAGCAGATCCTGCTGGACTCCTTCACTGAAGCTAGTTTTTCAAGTGAAGGGTCTTGGATGAATGCATGCTCATAATTTTAACAAAAAGTTATATACTTATATATAAACATCTGCAGATCTTCAAAAATAAAATCAGCCCTAATATACTTTTTAATGTGGCTGCAGCACATATTTTGTCCCATATATATTTTGGTGTAAACACCAAAGGCTTATATAAAATTACATCAAATTAAACATACTGGCAATTACAAGTGCATGTGTAACGAGGGAATCGCCACACTTTATTTTTTCTCTCCTTATATAAATCTTACCATCATAACATATTTTAGTTGCTGTGCGAATATCTGATATCATTGTTTCCTTTTTGAAAATTAAAACCTATACATCCAACAGTATGACAGTGACTGTGATTAACCACACAGTGAAGATGTACATACATTTAACTGACTTGTGCAGTTTGAGTTAGGGGTAAAGAGCCACCAGACCTCTAGGGGCGGAGATTGGGACTCTTGCTATGCCCATAAACACAATTTATCTCTATCAATTCATGACTTTTATCCATAAGCTTTACCTGCTTCACTTGCTTTGCCTTTAGATGGTCTCATGGGGGTTTGGGGATGATCCCAGCTGACATTGGGCAGGCAGTAGGGTACATGCTGGATATGTCCCTAATCAATCACATTGTTGACACATCGAGACAGCCAATCATGCTCACATTCCCACCTAAGAGCAATTCACCAGTTAATCTCACCTGCGTGTCTTGACTGTTTTGTAATGTTGGAGGAAAGCAGAGTACCCAGGGAAAACCCACGCAGGCACAGATGCAAACTCCATACAGAAGGGCCCTAACCGGCCTGTGTGTTCAAATCCAGAATGGTCGGCTTTATCTATTCACTAGACATTTAAAGCTCTATTAAGATGCTGAATCTCAGGAGTGGTGCTATAAAAGGATGTGTGTTTCTCCGGCTGCAATGCTAAAGGCTTGTAGTCGGTGTGGTGTACCTTATCTAGAGACGTAGCGGGAGGCTGCACAAACGCTATGTACTAATGAGAGAAATCTGCATGATGCATGTGGGCGGACATGAGGATAATAAATCTCCAAAGAGCAAGCAACAGTAGGCGTACTGATGATTAATAATGTTGATGGACATGCTCCGGCATTGTGTCTTTTTTTTTTTTTTTTCATTTAGTGTTGTTTTTCTGATCTTTTCCCTCACTTTCTCATCTGTCTGACTTGAGCTGGGATGTGGTAAAGGTTATTGAAGTTGATGGACACACTTGCTGCATACTGTCTGCTTTCTTGTCTCTCCAAATATATGTATCTGTGGTTTTACGTCCTTGTATATATTGTTACTTGATGCTGTTATGAGGTATCTAGCTGTGACTTCTGTGAATATTTCTGTACTGTGTGTATATGTGTGTTTCCTGTGGGCATTAGCATCTTTCTGTTATGGAGCCAGACAGAGACACTGCATGTGAAGACCACATCACCTCCATTAAACCCACTGAAGTGTGCTGCATGGCTCTGTGAAAACAGTGTGGTATGTGTAGATGAAGAAGAATTTAAACTAGACTATGCTAAAGGCACAGGCAACATTGGGCTTGGTGCAGGAGGAGACACGGGAAGATAGTTTTTGAGTCTAAAACGGTGTCTTTTTTAAGTCGGGTCTTTCCCCTCCGGCTGTCATTCTCCATCATCTTTTTTTAACTGTCTCTATCTTTGTCCTGTCATTATTCCTCTTGTCTTTCTCCCTTCAGCTCTGGGTCTAACATTACTGATTTAAGTTGTTTTGTTGTTTTGACAAAACTGTCACTCCATTTTTAAGTATGGTTTGCTGTGAGAATGGGCTAATGGCATTTGGAACAGTAGCAGCTCTGAAATAAAGTTTTACTTTTAACATACATAGTAGAAAATCCTCACCAATGTTGTAAATTAGAACTAGTCTCTGTATTGGTTTGATAACTTTTGTTTGGCATGAAACATTGAAAGCTTAAGCTTAAAATCTGAATTCACGAGTAAAGAACCCCCCTTTGGTTTTCTTTGTGATAAATCCTATCCAGTTGGAAGCTAGGCCTTATTGGCCAGTTTTAGTTTCCAACTTTACTACTGCTGATATAATCTTTGGACCTTCTGGTGTGCCACTAATATGTCGAGTTCAGGTGAGGGTGATTGGTGTAAAGCTAGCTTTTGGCCAAGTAGCATATGCCAAGGCATACTATAAATGTGGTGCTGGCCCTCTGTACAGTAGTTTCTTTGGCACATGATGGTTGTCCAGCACTTTGATGTGCAGTATTTAATTTGTCTTTTCGTCTAAAAAATGTTATTGTGGCATACAAATGTTGTGCACCTTCATGTGCATCGCAATCAATCATATCACCTCACTCGCTGCACAGCAAAGTCACAGCTGTATACTTTGTATTTTGGTGTAGAATCTATGTTTCACTCCGCGTTGGCTGAGACATTTTTATACCCAACACCTGAAATTAATCTTGGCAAACAGGAAACCCAACAGTGCTTTGTGTGGAAGAGTCATGCATCTCAGCCGAAGCCAAAATTTGTAATTCAAGCAAATGCAGGTGTATTTTTGCATTCAACTCGTATATTGGTCCAAGTTTTTTCCCCCGACAGAGTCACACATCGCATTGACACAGATGTGTATTCAAATCAATTGCAGACACCCCGATGTTTCTTTCAGTCATTGATTGCTGATGTCTGCGTGTCAGTCCTTAGTAATCAACATGATCAGTCCAAAGCAAACAGAGGGGCTGTGCTTTTAAAGGTCAACAACCAGTAAGATCCCCAATTGCTGGAGGTCAGAGCCAATCAGCATCTCCCTGGCGGCATGACTCACTGTCAGATTTTATGATCCTTTGCATTTCTACGTCCTCGCCGCAGCACCAATAGAACTCATAAAGTCTGGTTCGGCAGAGGGGAGATTGAACATATTAATGTATTTTATGGCATGGTTTTGTGAGGGACACAAATTTAGATGTCCAAGGTTCCTCCGTCCTTTCAGCTTTCCATGCTGTTTGTACGTCTGAAGATTTGTCCAATGTTTGGTTTCATCACTGTGGGAAAGGAGAGGGCGAAAGAGAGCAGAAAAGTAGAAGGCCACGGTGGACCCTGAGCTCACGTCCTTTAGTATGCTTGAAAGTTTCCTTCCTATTTTTATTTTTTTTTCACTGTTTGACTTTATTTTCTTCTTTTCAAACTCTGACTCCCCCTCTGGCTACTTACCCCCTACCCGTCTGAACTGTGTCTTCCCCAATCCCCTTTGTCTTCTGTCACCTTGCTTTTTTGTCTTCTGCTTGTTTGCTACTAACTGTTTATTGGCAACTCTCCCAACTTCCCATCTTCTCATCTAAATTTTTGTTTCCTTTTTAATGCTGTTCCCTCACATCTCTTTTCTTCCTCATCTCTCTTCATCTCTCCTTTGTCCCCTTCCCATATTTCTATCTATCCTTTCTACACCTCTCCTCCTTACTTTCCTTGCCTCTCACCCTCTTTACATTTACTGCCATTTCACCTCCTGTCCTCTATCTGCTCCATTCAGCTGTATGATCTGGGCTCCCCAGCCGACTCGCAGTCCAGCTCTCCGGGCTGCCTGACCACCGACAGCAGCTGTGTCAACATGGGCTATCCATCCTGTGGCCAACGGGGGCGCTGTCACGGCGAATGGGGCTCCTTCAGCTGCCAGTGTGTGCCAGGATACACAGGACACCAGTGTGAAGAGGGTAGGCCAAACTTTTTTGGACATGTGGGTTAAAGGAATACATCACATTTATCTTGGATTTTATAATTCTCAACAGAACAAAATCATTCATGTTTCCCAGAAAGATGATTTGCTCCTTGGCTAAATGCTCACATTAGAGACTACTTACAGCATGTAAAACTAATGCTTAATTGGAAGAAGTTGAGCAATTATGTTTCGTATATGGAAAATTTGTTTGTGTTGCACTGAAGTGAGTATTGCAGAAGGATAGAAGGAAATAGCATTATTTCCGAAAAAAAAACAACTATTTTTTAAGGATGTGTGATGACTGTCATACGTCGTTCAGTAGATTAACTATATGGTTTTGTTTAGTTCAGTAAGAAGGATCAGATACTTTTTAACATTGAAGAATTCTCGATAAAATGAAAGTCAATGTTCATGGATGATGTAACTGTTTATTTAGCTTCTGGCTTCAGCTATGTATCACAACTAAACAAGATGGCCGGTTTCATGTGACAGTATAAGTGGATAAAACGAGAGACATTAACAGCTCACAGGCAGTTTTTGCTCACAGCCTCAGAGGTGAGGAGCAAGTAAAGTTTAAAGTGTCAGTCCTTAATGTTGTATTAAATGTAGCTGACTTGAATACATTGTGCCCCCCCACACCTTTATAAACATTAAGAGTGGCAACCTCCTGTTTCGTAATTTTGTAACCTAGAATTTTAAGACAGTTTTGTGAACCGCAGTCTTTGTTGTTTCTTACCAGCCAGGGTTAATTATCTCTGCAGCTGTTCTGTGCCTTCCTAACATTACCATCTGCTTCATGGCCTCCTGCTTGTAGGTGGGATGCACTCTATTTGTAAATTAATGTATATAGGTCACACACTTGCCCTTATCTCAGGAGGTTTTCTGTTGCTGTTGTGTAACTCTTGTAATACTCAGAGAGCAGCATGCCGGCCCTTGGCAGCATCCATATTAGCGACTGTCATGGCCTGAAGAAAGCAGCTCCTTGTGAGTTTTTCCATGTTGGCCTTATGGCTGTGGAGGCGTTTTCCTGACTGCAGCAGTTGGAAGAGAGTGTTTGTTGGACTGAGATGGGATCTTTAATGACCCTCCTGCACGTCCCCTTGTACGCGTCCTCCAGATTGAGGAGAGCACCTCCAGAGATGCTTTCTGCTTAGCACAGCACTCTCTGCCAGGTTTTACAGTCTTGTTTGGATTTCGTCTTGTATCCCACAGTGTTCTCACTAACAGGTCCCTCTTGAATGAATGAATGAGGGTATATGAATGAATCACTTGCCACATTCATGCGATGATTCATGTATTTGAAAAAGAAACAAACTGTGGAGTCAATGACCAACATGTCTTGGCAACCAATGAGGCAATCATTGAAAGAACAAAAAGCAATGTGTTGTCTTTAACACAATTATAACGTGCAGACTGTGATGCACCATTTCATGTAGGGGCCCTTGAAAACACAACCTGGCAGAAAACCCTCAAGACAGAGCAAAGGAATAATAGACCGGTGCACACTCAAGGATTATAAAATTTGACTGATTTAAAAAACATTAGAGACATGAAGTTCGGTCCGGACATTAAACAACTGCATTACAATACACAGACAATGTGAACAAACTTGACTTAAAACAACAACAACAACATTGTGTTGGCTTGGCTTATGTGTGCTCTGTTTTCCAGTGAAAAATAATAAAGAGAAACCAAAAAAACTGTGCATGAATTCATAGGTGAGAAGATGCTATCGTTACAGCTCCTTTTTTGTCCATCTCAAAAGGAAAAAGCAATAAGTTATTGTGAAGGTGAGCTCACTTTTAGGATTTCAGTTTATTTGTGTAAACAGGGCGACTGTGATCCAGTCAGTAACATAAAGATTATGTTCCTAAACCCCTCCCACTGCAAGAAACATATGGGCAGACTATCATCTTAGACCAGCCTTGAATCAGGAACATTCAGACAAGTGAATCAACCCAAAATCTGCTAAGTTATCATAGTGTTAGACCAGCTTTTCCAACTGTTCCCATAGCTTTGGGCTTAATATGCCAGTCCATATTGCATCTCTCCCCCACTCTCTCTATTTCTCCGTTATTTCCTGTATTCGCTCTGTATATAATAGAAGCATTTAAAAAACATTTTAAAGAAGAGCGCCCTCATGCCTGTTTTGAACCTGCCCTGTACCCAGATTGTTATTTTTGTTGTTATTGGAGATGCCTTTGCTGAAAGGTATTTACACCTGATATGAAATTGCCTTTCTGGCATTCACATTAAATATTAATGTTTAAAAAAAAAGAAAAAAAAAACTGGCTTGTGCTGTAGTAATATTAAAATCCTCAAAGGTACACACAGTTTTGTTCCACCTCACTTAGTTGGCATTCAGACCCAAAAACATCCTAAAAGGAAAAAAATGAAGCGGGCTTGGTTGCTTGTTGGTGGGTGTTTTTTTTTTGTTTTTTGTTTTTTTCCAGTGAGACAATGAAATATAATCCAGAGAGTAGTTTGAGTAACAAATCCATTACTTAAAAAGTTTCTAAGATGACACAACTCTAGACATTTGATATTTCACTGTGACAATCAAGAAGTAAACATCAGCAATATGCTTATTCATCCAACAATGTTGTACAGTTCATTTTGAATATTGTACCATCTATAGCCAATTGCTGCTCCTAAATGGATATAATCCTCATTAGGTCAGTTTCCATCTCTGCATTCTATTTCCCAAGATGCGTGGTAATATCAGGACAAAAGAGCATCTACAACAAATCCAAGAAGCAGTTATAAAACCGTTCAGAAATAAAATGTTGTTGTGCTTTTCTTGACGTTACAGTTTCCTTGGTAAGTCAACAGGGAATTAATAAAAACATAGATTTTTGCAGGTTTAGCTCAATATAGTATCTTGTGCTGAACAAGCTCTCTCAGAAGTTGGGACTTTTCGGGTAAATCTGATGGTGTTAATGTAATTGTAAATACAGCAAAGCTCATGTTGTTGATAAAAACGGCGGTAGGACCCAGTTGGGTTTTCAGAAGAAGTGGCTGATCTATTGCATATTGTATGCTGAAAATGTGCAAGTTGACATTGCCTTCAAGCAGGATTTCATGAGCCACTCAACTTTGTCAGAGTTGCAATGAATAGAGACAAAGAGGAGGAGGTGTGGAAGCGATGCACTGCAGGGAATTTATAAGTTGCATATGCCATGAGATGGAAGAATGGCTTTGAAAACATTTTAGGTGTGCTTGGTTTCGTCTGCCTGGCATGCACAAAATCCACTTCTGGGAACATGGGCCTAAGGAAGAAGAACCAAGCATAACCCAAGCTAAATCACACATACATATTCTATCTCCTGTAATTTGCATATTCTGTCCTGCCACCAGCTCTCTGCATAGGGACTTGTGAAACTGACTGAGTGGAAGTTAAGTGAGGTCACTTCCCTCTGGAAGGAAGTGTCTTATAATTGCAACTGTAATTTAAAACTTTAATAATGTTTATTCTAAATAATAGCACTAACTGACCTGTGTGATTCTCTGTGTGTTTTTTGTGTGTGCCAACTCTAGAGGCCCCAGAGTTTTCCTTTGATGGACACAGTCACGTGCACTACCAGCTGACGTCCCCACTGCCAGCCCGGAGGACATGGGTTCAAGTCCTGGTTCGAACTCGCAAGCACAGCAGCACCATCCTAAATCTGATTTCGAAGGAGCAGAGTGAATACATACGCCTAGAAGTAAGACTGCTGTGTGTGTGTCAGTGGGTGGGTAGACTGTGATAAAGGATTGTGTGTAAGCTTGTCTCCTCATTTTCAAAACCGAATGTGCTTTTTTGGTATGTTTTTGGTTGTTTGCGAGAAAACAAGTCTAGTCTGTTTTTCAAGATTTTGAATATAGCGAGTATGTCATCTCTTCCCACCATGCTGCAAAGTAACAGCAGTCATTTTCTACAATCATAAACTGCACTTACAACACATCATGTTTCTGTTGCTATCATGTTACCGATTGAACAGACAGGTTGTAAACAGGAAAAAAAACACAGGAACACAAAAACAATCGAACAAGCTAAAGATGAGCTCACCAGATACCACTGTCAAAGTGGTTATAGGTGTGCATGTCCCAATAACCCTTTAAACGAACCATGACTGAAGAGTGAATGTAGACCATGCTGTTATTTCTTAAAGGCACTTCTCTTTTTCTTTATTTTTGACAGCATTGCCATGTCTCAAGATAAAATTAATCAAGATATTTTGCTCATGATATCACAGCAAAAACACGCCCTTAAACGTTTGCTGCTGACTGCAGTTTGCCCATTCTTTTCTATCTGACCGCAATCCATCCATGTGAGCAAAAGTTAAATGTTGCCATATCACCAAGAAACAAGACAACACAGAGAGCAGAATAATGACAGAGATAAAATGTGGGGACGAGGTGCCGAAGCTGTTGTCTTAAGACGACTCTACCATTTGAGCCACAGCTGGGTGTTCCATGCGCCGGTGGTCTCTCTCTCTCTCTCTCTCTCTCTCTCTCTCGTATTATATATAAAAACAGACTTCTCCAAACATACAGCAATGAGTTGTCATTTTATACGTTTTGTTTTGTTTTGTTTGTTTGTTTGTTTTCTAATTTCTGAGAATACAGCTTTACCAAACACGTAATTGGCAGGCTTTAATTATTTTTTGGTTGTTTTTCGGCCAATTTGTCTGGCTTTGCATATCAGCTTAGTTTTATATGAACTGCTTGGACTTCAGAAACCTGAAATATATTGTACACCAATGCTTATGTGAACTGTGACATGGTATTGACAAAATAACCTAGTAACAGGAAATCTTCAAACCTCTCCAGTCAAACAGCACCTGCATTTAATCTATTCTTTTGGCCAGGTCTAATATGACTATTCTAATGGTTATGCTCGCACTCAATCACAAGTGTATTTAAATTGAATTTGTGACATTTAATTGCCACACTATGAGAGAACCTACCACCACCCTGTTAAGGGAGATGGCGGAATGAATGCTCTCAAATTATTTTTTATTTACTTCTACCTTTCTACAGAAGAGCCTATAAAGTTCTGGAGAGAGCCATCAGTATAACTTCACGCCTGCTAGATGTGCCCCTTCAATCAGAATTCTTTAAACAGTACCCAGCCCAAACTGTGACTGATGTCACTTTTGGAAACAAAGCCACTAAGTGTGTTTTCCAAATAGATGAACTATTCCTTTAATTATGTTATTTGTATTTTATTATCCTATATTTTACGTGCAATGATCTACAATGTGTTATAAATACACCTTCAGTTTAAAGTGTTGTCAGGCTTTAATACAACGTCTAAATTAATAGCCAAAGAAAATAGTGGTTCTTATATAGTGTATTAGCAGAGCAAATGATTTAGATTGACACTGAAAGCACGCTGCCTGGACTGAATACATTAACAGTATTATTTGGTTATTTGTCTTGAAGGCTTCATTTCTCCCATTCTTATTTTCCTCTGGTTGCCCTGCTCACACTTGATTTGCTCTCTCAGATTTGTTTATTTGCTAGCCTCCCTCTGTTTCCTTTTTTTTTTTCATCCTTTCCACCCTTTACTCATTCTCTGGGCCACAGCACCTTCCAAGTCCTCTCCACCCACCTCACGCAGCAACCACAGGTATTGATCAAACATCACTGTCTGAAATGATGATGATTATCCATACCACAGCTGCTGTTACAATACAACCTCTTCTCTGATCCCCGTCTGTCATCCATCTGTCTCGCCTTGCTATCCATGCGTTCCTACATTTCCTTTTAAATGTCATACTGCTCCCTAAGCGCGACCACATGGAGAGTGGGTTCACATCATTTATCCACAATAAATAGCACATTTATTCCCGGGTGCAGACAGCATGAAAATGTGTGTAATCTCATGAAATAGTCCCCCACCCCGCCTCCTCTTTAATGAAACATTGGAAACCCTGCAATGTTCTTTGTCAGAAATATAACCATATTGCCTTCTAGGATTATGTTTTTCACTGTAATAGTTCTGTTTGCTTTTAATCAGAGGAAGGAATTAGTATGCGTTACTCTTGGCTGGCTGCAAACTCACAATGTGAGAAGCTCTTTGTTTCAGTTGTTTGTGTGTGACTTGCATTCCAACAACATAGTTAGCTAAATATATTACAACTCTTTTTTATAAGCTCCACCGATTGCAGCTTTTTGTATCAGTTTTACAAACTGCTGTCTTCTGACTAAACTATATATATATATATATATATATAAAGATTTCTCTAACTGAGGGCATGTTAAAGCTCTTTAATGTTTCAAGTAATTGAGAAATTACTTAGTTTGCTTTGATTGTTTTATTGATAGGCAACAATGCACAATAACCAAAATCAATGTTAATGTGCTGGGATTAGCTCGGCTTCATAGGTGTAGGGATCTTAAGAACACTGACCTTGCACAGCAGCTGGATTCTTGTGATATCTAAAGATCATGTGTCAATAGCATTACAACACAGATCCATGATGCTAGCTTACAAGTATTTTACTAAAGTTGCATAACCAATCATTGTCCTGTGAGGGTATACTGGTAGCTAGGAGTTTGTGACACTACACAGAGATGCATGACAGTGATAGACAGACAGTTCATCAAATATGTCAAGTGACTTTAGGTGTTTTTAAATTGCTCTACCAGTCCAGTCATTTCACAGATGGTCCTGGTTAACAAACCATCAGCAGCATCAGGTTAGAAGAACACGTTCCCTCCATAAAATCCAAACATCTTTTAATATTGCATGGACATTAATGGTGGACCTTTTGGAACAGCATACATAACAGAAATAATAAGGCCAAAGGTCCATGTACTAGTTTTTAGCTGTTACATCGTGTCTCACAATCTATAGCGGTTAATGGAACTGGCTGAGGTGCTGTGCTGCACTTTTGTCAAAATATCACAAAATGTTCATAAATGGTGTTTGATCACAGCCCTGTTCTGGATGAACAACAGCTTTTAGTGGAGGATGTGCACAGCTTTGATGTTATTCTGTGTTAAAATGTTGCATTTGTAGTTCCATGTTATAATTGGAAAAATATAAATAATGAAGATGCTGCCATACAGGGTACAAGGACTCAGTGAACTGCTTGGTGATGATTAAACTTATACAAATCAACATATGCTGTGGCCTCCACAGTCACCAGATCTACCCTAAATGAACAGACATATAAATCCATCATCAGGACAACAAGCAAGGGATTTTTTGGGTAAGAATTGTATTCAACTTTCCACTACAATTCAAGATACATATCACTTTTAATCTGTCAGTTCTTTGTACTTACAACAGACCATTGAGAAACACGTCCCTTACAAATCCCTTCCTGCATCTCTTAACATGGGTTTCTCCTTTGCCACACCCTTTGGAGAACTATTCCCTGTGTACTGATTCCAATGGGATAAGTGAAACTGGCCACAGATTATGATTCTTTTAAAGTAGTTAACATTAAATGTTTATTAATATTGCACCCAGTATCACAAATCCACATATCCACTGGAAACGCTGACATTAAAATGGCCTTTTTAAGTGGACAAATTGGTGAAAATGACCACCATCAGTTTGTTGATTGCAAGCCATAGAAAAGTTCTGGAAAAAAAGCTGGTCTCAATGCAAGCTTTTTTATTGTGGTTACTTGTAGTAATACAGCACTGGTCTCAGGTGACAGGGGTCTAGTAGCACCTCTGCCAGTGAAAGCATAAAACAAAAAAAGACACATTTATATTCTTGGGCTGGGCATAGCCAATACACTGGACTGATACGCAACCAAGTTCTATTGGGCATGTTACCTTGATGTGAGCAGGCCAACTACTGCATCACGTCCTTGGCAGAGGAATGTATAATAAAACATGTTTGAGTGTCTAGGCACGGCGTGTATCTAACTGAGAAATATGAAGCATTCAAGGTTGCGGCTGAGCTGTGTTTTGTCTTACAGTATGAATTGTGCTCACTCAGCTACATTGTGGCTATTCAACAGGTTACACAAAGTCACACAAAAGATAATTGAATATGACACATTAATAGTCAAAAATAAATCCTTCACATAATGCAGAATCAAACTGAATATAACAATTCCTTTCTCTGCCTCTGCAATAAAGTCTCACAAAACATGGCAACATAGAAACACTGACATTAGTCAAACTCTTGTGATATTTGGCAACATAGGTAGCACAAGTGCGAGCTAAACTGTGTCAAAAGCTTAAGTCTGAAGTCACCTATGTTCGCAAACAAATTTTTCAATGCTAAATGTTCATATTATTTGTGTAGATAACTTATTGCAGACACTTCTACCACAATCTCCAGTGGAGATATTGGTATACACTTTATGCTGTTCAGGGCTCAATGTTACACTTCTGACGTCACATTATGTTATTTTGACTGAAATATCTGATGTACGGTCATTGTTGGTCATTAGTGTCATATTTTCTCACAGTGAGTGGCAATATTGTAGTAGACATATTAAGTGATGAATCAGCAGCCAATATATTTTATATACACACTCTAATGGAAAATATTAAGCATTTTTCACAAACAAATAAATTATATTATAAGCAATAAAAATTGCAGTGTTTTATACTTGATGGGGCAAAATTCTCACCCACCACTGCAGGGAACAACACTGCAATTGCAGAAATAAACCATATTCACAGATAGGAGGCCAGTGGTGGATCACTCTTCTGTCACTGCAGTAACTTTTTTTTTTTGGCTGGTTGGGTTGACTTTAACTGAATTTATATGAATGTATCTGGAGGTTTCCTTTCAGCTGTACACAAAGCTAATGTGGCTCAACTGTAGGCTGCACAAATGTGTACAGTAACAGTAAAAAGTTTTGACAAACCTTCAATTTAAAAAATGTTAAATCACAAAATGTTTATGTTTTAGGTTTTTCAGAGTAGCCTCCTTCTGCTTTGATCGCAGCTTTGCACACTTCTGGTTTCTCAATCAGCTTCATGAGGTGTTCACCAAGAATGGTTTTCAGTTAATAGGTGAGCCTTGTCCAGAGGTAATTGGGGAATTTCTTGCCTTCTCAATGTGTTTAGACCACTGCAGCCAATGATAGCTACTTTTTTTTTTTATATAAACATCATTCCAAATGAATTCCAACATAGTTTTGGTGTATTTTACATGACTCTATAATAGAAAAAATATGATGGAAAATAAACAAAAAGCTATGAATTAGAAAGCTTGTCCCTCCTTTGACTGGTGGGGTGCTTTGGGGCTATGGCAGATGCTGAGATGCTGTGTGAGCTGTTATTAGCAGGTTGTCTTTCTTTCTGATTGCTGCTGGGGATTGTTGATTGTAAGAACAACATTAGGAAACAGTTACCTCTTTTTTAGTAACAAACATGTGACAAAGAAAGTTCCACCGTTAACCTTCCACTCATCAGGTCTGCAGCCCTATCATTGTGAATGTGTGAAAAACAACTATTGTGTGCCGGTTGCATCTGCTGTGACAGCATGAACCTCCCTCTAATCACACAGTAGTCAGGGATCTCTTTAGTCAGAGGTTTCACTATTTTTCCTTAATTTTCTATATATATTTGGCTATGCTTTTTACACTGGACACTGGTTACAAGTGTAGCTGGTTGGGAAATGTCCTTACTGGGGCATCCCTAACTCCTCTCTATCAGGTGAAAAGGATGCATGTTATACACAAGCACATAACCGCTTCCTTTGGACAAACCTTTGGATTTGATACCAGCAGTCTGCCCTTTGAAAACCTTTTCAACTCCAAATCAAAGAAGGCCTAGAGGGGTAAAGATCAATGTTTACTCTTACAATAAAGGTCCTTAACCACCACAAGTTTCTACACAAATCCTTTTGCTTGTTATAAACTGTTTTTCCCTCAAAACAACAAGAGCAAGCCATGGCTACTGCTTGGCCTGTGTTGATGACTAGAAATGCATTGCTGAGGAGAGGTCATTAAAATGGTGCTGGGCTAGAAGTCACTTTGCTATTTTAATGCTTCAATAGGGTTCACTCTGTTTGGCTCATTTATTTTTACAAGCCAGATTACCTTTCCTGGAGAATAACAAACAGATATTTTGAAGAATGACACACAGGACAAAACTAGCCATTACACAGCAGGTCAACATAAAGAAAATGTAAAGCATACTATTCACAACGTATGTGCACAAACCCTCTGTAATGGAAAGAAATAATTATGTACTTGTTGTGGTAACCCAATCTAATTTAAATAACATTGTTTCAGTTTTGCCTGTGTTTGGCACCAAATGGCAAAGTCTCCAGCAATTATTCGTATGGGAAACTTTCCTTGAACACACACATGGTAATGCTTCGGATCAACGCAAAGCTGGAGCTCAGAGTGCTTTATAAAAAGTGTTGAACCTAAATTATGCTCATTTGCCTTTCAGCTAGTAAGAATTCAAACTTATGCCATTTGCCCAGCAGCTTATAGTGTCTTTTTTAATGACCAAATCAATATCTAGTCTAAAGCAGGAGACTGCTGGTCAGCTCTCCAGATCCAGAGAAAATGAGGCTTGTATGATATTATGTGGATTGCTGCTAATGAGCACAGAGTTTGATCCAATTTCCCAGGTATAATTAAGGTTGAAGAAAGAATCCATAAATCAGTCATATATGCTCATAATATGTATTTGCAAACCATTATTTGATCATGAGAGTAGGATAGATTAACACATCATCTGCAGGCCTGCACTTCCAAAAGGCTGCAGCACCGAGAGCAGTCTGTCACGGGAAGCATCTGGGGGAACAAAACTCTCCCTGCAGTGGGACTGTTTACTCAAAAATGGAGTCAAACACCTTCATACACACCTAGTGTGTGACACAAACACACACACACACACACACACACACACACACACACACACACACACACACACATACATACCCTTGAACACATTTGCTCACACACCACCCAGGGAGAGAAGCAGGAGCCAAATTGCTCTGCTCCGTTCAGCTTTAATTGGGGGTAAAATCAGGTGGCTGTGAGTGTGTCTGGTTAAAAAGCACTGCCCCAGCGGATTCTAAATATAATTAATACTTCATCACAGAGCCTTGAAATGAGCCACGGTTCTCCAACTAAACAACCTTGGAGCCGTCCATCACTTTTCTCCACTACTTTAAGGGGAGAAAAGGAAACTGAGGTAGACATGTATAGAAAGCGGGAAAATAGTTGGAGTAAAAGCAGATGGTTTGGCAGAAAATAATTAAAGAAAAAAATGACAGCAAAGCTGACAAGTGATGATTGGTTTGTCTTTTTTTCACATTGTTCTCCCTTATAAAACTTGCTTTGTCTTTATTATGTCAAGAAATAGTGGAAGTGTTAATGGTAGCTATCCACTTCTCCTCTCTCTTCACATCTCTCCCTCTCTCTGACTTTGTTTCTCTGCCCGTCTCATCTCGATCCTCTGTTTATGTGGCAGCGGCGGCAGAGAAAGATGGAGGGGAGAAAATTATGCTCAGTGGGACACTTGGAGGAAGAGGTTTGAAATTGAAATGAGGACGAGCCACCCACCACCACCCTGCCCCTCTTTAAACGGACATACTCTCTGTCTCTCTCAAACACACACACTCATTCATTCACTGCTCACTCACACACACACACACAAACACACACGCACGCACACACACTCACACACACACACACGCACACAGAAACCAAGCTCCTTGGTTTGTTTTAAGTGAATATTGCTCTGTGATAGACATGTGATTAGCATCACGGCCTAGCCAAAATTGAACCGTTTTCATCTTGAGATCTGAGGGCGGAGGGAGACAGCTTGTTGTGCAGACTTGTGTTTTTTCCCCTCATTCTCAATTTTCATCTATAAATTCTCTCTTTCTTTCTCCCTTTCCTCAATTCAATTTCCCCACATTACTTCCTCCCAAGACAAGTGTGTGTGTGTGTGTGTGTGTGTGTGTGTGTGTGTGTGTGTG
>JAOWBC010000001.1:28326239-28340622 GCA_028566105.1 Hypoplectrus providencianus
CCCACCATCCAAAAACACGCAGCTTAGGTTAAATGGTGACAGTAATTTATCTCTAGCTGTGAATGAGAGCTTGAATGGTTGTCTCTCCATTGGTGTAAATTCTGCATAATAGATTCACACAGTGTCACACACTATACATACCATGAAACTCTTAAAACCACCTCTCGCTCAATGACAGCTGGGATCAGCTCCAGCCCCCCGAGATCCAGGTTTGGATAAGCTGTTAAGAATAATGAATCAAGACAATTCATGACTTAGGAATATTCAGCAATCCTAAATTCTCTTTTCAAATAAAAAGGTTGCTGCTCTGATGATTCTGTCTGGTCTTGTCAGTACTTAGAATGACCTAGCCTTGCATCAATCCTCATATTATCTTTGGCTTGGGAAATCTTCACACTTCTGAACCAGCTGCTTCTCAACACTGTTTTTCTGTCTCTGGGAAGCTCAGGGCACCCCACAGTAAATGAAGACCATTGCAGTCGAGGCAGGGGACTGAACCTACGACCTTGTTTTTGCCAATTCACTGCCTTTCTAACATCAAGGCCACTCTCTGCAGCGGCTAGCCACATGTGTCTCCCTCCAACACCAGACACTTTTCTTTATCTTTTTCCCCCTTTTTGCTCACTGCCATTATAAACCATAATACCACTCTAAAAACGAAACAGTGAATCTCTTGAAACAATTTCATCGTATCAATCTGCCAGACACTGGAGTTGTGGTGAGGGGGACAAGTTGACAGTAAATGAATATTGATTTTTCCTCTCGAACTGTGCAGCTGGTTTCTGGCTGACTGAATTTACTCTTACAGAGTTGTCAGAGGGTGGGCTGTTTAATGGGGTGTTATCAATTCAGGGGGAGTTTTGAGTGCCGTCTGTTGGTGTGCTTACATGATGGATTGGCTGCTGGGTTTTAGTTGTGATGTACGAGAAAGAGGTGTGGATTCAGAGGTAGAGGTTGACGGAGAAGAAGAGACAGGAGCAGCTAGTGTTTAGAAAAGTGTTTGAGTTGTTTAAGATCACAGATTTTTCTCGTTGATGTCTCAGCCCAGATTAATAGGATTTGAACGGCCTGGGTATTTATAGTACTGCCAGTTGAAATCATTTGCGGTATGTGATTGCTGCTGTTCTCAAATGTGATTAAACGCAGCTCTCCTATGAAAAGCCTTTGCAAAAATAGATTTCAAAATAAGTATGAGATTCCACTGAGGCTCAATATATGATACGCGGCCGTAAATTATTTAACATTATTTCAACATTGTGCTCTAGATTCTACAGGTTCCTCATATTGGTCTTCTGCAATGGGGAAAAATCTAAGATTCAGTTGTTTGATTTGAGGAAAAAAGCACAGTGGAATTAAAGGGGAAAAAACTAAGCTGGGCAGAGTGGAACAGGGAGATTGTGTGTGGGTGTAAAGCAGGTTAATATTATGGAAGGGCTAGTGAATTGTGAAGTGTTAAGTAAGGCAAGAGGTGATATGGATGAGACAAGACACTGGGGATTTGTTAGACGTCTCAAAAGGTCACAGCAACGGCAGAGTGGGAAATACATGCAGATTGGTTGGAGTGTGCGTGTGACTGTGCTGCCTACAATCTGCTTTTCACTTAAGTTAAATCACCTCAACATTTTTTCCAAGCAATCACTTTTTCTGAGCTCTTCTGCTCCTTTTCTCTCAAATTCAGTTTTTAATTAATGTTAACACCTCCTGCAGTCTGCAGAGTATCCCTACTAAATGGGACTAATTCCCATTTTAAAGCTGTCAGTTAGCAACGGGAGCGTAAGTAGCGCTAATAAAACGTCAGGCCACTAATTGTCTGGGATTCCACTGGCCAGGGCATCGTTAGCATTCTTTGAATCTGATGTAATTTACAATCAAACAGTGAGCGTGGCCTGCAGTGGCTGTAATCTAAAGCATGTTCAACGCCTGCGAGGCCTGTCATGCAATCACACAGTTATAATTAGCCCCTTACGACAGAGATACTGGCATATGTAAAGGAAGCAGGCTATGGAGAACCATTTCAATCTGCATTTAAAGTAGCCTCGTGATTATTAGTCCTAAATTGTAAATCTGATATTGGCCAGCAGTTGAGCCGATCAGGATATGATCATCATGATAGAGGGAAATGTAAAGCCTTTACATGATATGATTCAATGCATTACAAACCAATCCATCACAACTGTCATTGTGGGAGAAACTGGAGAGCAATACTGTCACTAGAATGATCTAAATGAAGATATGAATGAAATTGAAGATAAGTATTTTCTGGAGAGAAAACAGAAAATATATCAAATGATATATAGAATAAATGAAGAAAAGTTTCTGAAATGCCTACACATTCTCAGCAAATTTCTGTCCTCAAACTGTTAGAAAGTAAGTTTTTTTTTCAACACCCGTACACTTTTTTCACAGCAAAGTCTAACTTATTTAGTTGCATGAATCCTAAACTAAGTTCAAAAAATGTATTTGAACTCCAAAAAATAATTAAACCAAAATCCTTTCACTTCTGTACCACTGGAATTCTTTTTGCAGCGGAGTCACCCCCTGCTGACCATTAGACCATTAAGGCTCCCTTCTTTTCAGACCCGGAGGTCTCCTCTTGGTTGGAGGTCATTGCCACAGTGTTTTTTTCACTCTAGCCAATGCAGCCGCTAAAGCCACCTGCTCAGGTGAAACTTGTCTCCCAGGGATGCTCAGATACTCAATTTTGCCAGCTTCAACTCCTCTCTTTCACAAGTAAAATGAAAAAAAAATGTGAGTTTTTTGAAAAGTTGAAAAAAAGACTGTTTTGATGGCAAGTGCAGAACTGCTGCCCCCAAAAACTGACATGAGAAAAAAAAAAACACTCTTTGAAATCCTTGAAATGCATGTTGTCAATTAACTTGTGTTATCTTTAACCCTACAGCATCATTATCAGTTGAACCTTACAGCTCATCATATTTCAGCTCACATTTTTCCACAAATGATGCTCGAGGGCAACTCCATCGAAAAAACCCCTCTGTGGGGCCATACCTTAATTGGCTGAAGGATCTTAATCATTAAAATTATAATGCTCGTACTGATGAACCTCCACCACTCTCTGTCTCGTCTTCAGTGCTGCTGTTGGGAATTTTCCTCTATACTCGCTGGAGAAGCTACAAGGGGCTAAAGGAGGGTGTTTACCATGTCTCTGCCCACCACGACGGCTGGGAGGACATCCGAGAGAACGTCCTCAACTATGACGAGGAGGGAGGTGGGGAGGAGGACCAGGTATGCTGCTCTTACACACGTATGCACAGACACACACACACACACACACACACACACACACACACACACACACACAATCACACATATTGTTCCGTAGTCCCTGTGGGGGTTCTGTCACTTTTCTGATGTGTTAAATCTTAATATATAACTTATTGTGCTGGCTCTATATGATTGGATGGAGGTGAAATGCTTTCAACTGGATAACTTTTACAATTGTTTTTTAATTTGAAAACACTAGCAGTTTTTTTTAAAAAATCCATTGTTAAGTATGTTGAAAAAGTTTTTAAATGTGTAGTATATAATGTAAAAAAAAACGCTAATATAGTTAAAAATGTTATAGCATGTAATATGCCAAAAAATACAGTTTCGTGTAAAAGAAATGTAATAATATAGTATTTTAAAATGGCAGGAGGCATTTGTAGAACAAGTTATTATAAAGTATGTCAAAACATGTCATAGTGTAGTTTGTTGAGAAAAGCAATATAATGTCCTGAAAAACGGTAATACAAAGTACAGAAACAAGGTAATAATATAGTCTGTCAAAACCTGGAAAAGTCATGCTGTACTATATCAACATAGTATGTCAAAAAATCTGAAAATGTTTTAGCAAAGTATGTCTCAACTGTCAGAGTGTAGTATTCATAAATGTCAGAAGAATATGTTGATAAAGGTAAAAGTTTAGTTTAGTTTAGTGTGTTAAAAAGGGTTAAAGTGCAATTTGTAGAAAAAAAAATAAAAGGAAAAGACAGTAAAGTGTATATTATATTTTTTTTAAACATAGTAGAATAACATGTCAAAAACTGTGAAAAGGAAAATTATTTGGATCGTAGAAAAAATGTAGAAAAAGTCATTGTTTAGTATGTTAAAAAAAAAAAACGGTCAAGGTGGCACTTTTATTTCCTCAATTCAATTTGGAAAAGAATGTGTGTGTCTGTGTGTGTGTGACCGTTTTAATTAGGCCTACGCAAAATCCTTATCTCCTCTCTCCAACAGCCACTATAACCCACAAGCACTCAACAGTACTTAAGAGCTTGCATAATATCACCGCTTTGATCGAAACAAACACATGTGGCCCGACACACACAAGCACACACACAGTGGCAAAAGGACTTGCATTCACAGATTGTTGTCACACCTTGTCAGTACCCAAAACCCCTCAAGGTCCTGTCCTTCGTACTGCAAATCACCTGCAGCTGAACGCATACGAGACACACACACATGCACACACACGCTCACACACACAGTCCTGATCCCCTATAGCCGAGCAGATGCTGCAGTTAATTCTCAAGAGTCTTGTTTGAAAGCTCTCTGGAGGAATAAAATCAGCACTTTCCACTCATCACGTAATCAGTTTGACAAAGCGACCCACACCTCCTCCGTGTGTACCATTTCTTCCTCCTCCTCCTCCTACACCCCTCCAATTTTTTTTTTCATCTCCGCTACCGTGGTTACAGTTTGGGTTGAATCACATTAGCACTGAAGTGATTGGCTGTTACTGTATATATGAAGGTAACGGCGGCTCTTAAGCCCCCTTGCACCAGCACATTTAGGAGATGGATAGACAGACGCCCCTCATCTCCTTTGTGAATCACCTCCACTTGTATTTTTTATCTTCTTGGTCTCTCACACACAGATACTCAACATGACGATGACTTCTCAGAGACAGTAAATGGAGATAGATTGGAAACTTAAATAGGTGGAACATTCACAGTAAATGTAATAGGGAGAGCTGATTGTTTCTCTGCTCTCTTTTCATTTTTCTGCTTTCTCTCTGTCACATTTCATTTTTTTCTGCCTCATCTCTCTCCCTAAAACATTCCATCTTTCACTGGGGCTCGTTTTTCTGTTTGCTCTCACTTCTCATTTTTTGCACTTTCTGTGCTGTGTGTGTAAATGAACACGTGTTTATTTGTGTGTGCAGAATGCCTACGACATGGCGGAGCTGCAGAAGTCCCTCCAGCCGAGCCCGGCCCAGTCGGTTCAGTACTGCAGATCCAGAGCCTTGCACCATCCGCCTCCTCCCCTCCATCACCACCACCACCTCCTCCACCAAGCGCCTCCCGCCCCAGCCTCCTCTCAGCCCCTGGATTCGCTCAGCCGGACAGCCAGCTCCACCACCCTGCCGCCCTCTGCAGCCTCCAGCTCCTCCACCGCCACCACCACAGCCAGCCTCCGCAGGGACGTCCCCCCAACCAGACTCCCAGCTCAGGGCCAGGCGCGGCCCTCCCAGCTGGCGCGCCGCTCCCTGTCCTTCTCCAGTCAGGACCTGGCTCGCTACCTCTGCGAGATCATCCGCGACGCCGACCAGCATCCGGACACGGGGCCTTTCGACTCCCTGCAGGTGTTTTCCACCGAGGGAGGGGGCTCGCCCGCCGGCTCTCTCAGCTCCTTCAGCTCGGCAGGGCTGGAAGGGGGGAGTGGTGGGGATGGTGGAGGGGGAGTGGAGGGGAGGAGGGAGGAGACTCTTGGGGAGTGGGGGCCTCGCTTTGAGAAGCTGCGGGCTCTGTATGAGCGAGCCGAGGCCAGCGACCTTTGAGCTCACCGCACACAAACAAAACTGATAGGACCCTGATAGCGGGGCCGTCCTGAAACAATCAATTAGGAGACGCTTAGCGACGGCAGAGGAGGGAGAACGGCGAGAGACTGACAGAGAAATCGCTCCACTCCCCTCACTCGCTGACAACTGACACAGAAGGTGTTGTATTTACTGGATGCTGAGCCCCGTCAATCCACGTGGTGGCCTAACAGACAGATCAAAGTGTCCCTGTGAAAAGAGCTTGTCGCTCTGTGCTCCCTCTACCTTGGATGACAATTTTGCAGGAGCAGACGTTATCAAACCTGCCAGTCAGGTTAAAGGCTTCAGAACGTCACTCTCCAGCCGGGCTACTCATCATGATGGAGCTTAGCTTCACTGTCAGAAAAATCAGTTCCAGTCACAGCCACTAAAACCCTAAATTTCCTCTATTTTCTAACACTCATTGTGAGCTGCTCTGGATGTCAGCTGCAGGCCTCAAATGTGAAATGATAATGTTTTGGCCAGGTTATTTTTTATACCTGAGCAAATCAATGCAGCATAAAATGTATTTTTAACACGTTGCGAATTAAATCTCTGCAAATAAACTCACCTATATTTCAGTCTGCACTGTTTCGTGAGGACAGTGAAGATGAGTGGGATCATACTGAGTAGCCCATATATTACAGAGTTTGGATTTTCACTATATATTGGACACATTGTGTTCTCGCTGCCTGGCTGTACACAGCTTCTGTCAATGTTTGTACGAGAAAAAAAAAATGCTTGGACCAGCATTGGGTTGCAGGGTGAGATTATTATTCTTTTCTTCTGGTAATGTGTCCTTCACTGGGTTGAGTAATTCTGTATTGGTTGGGTGTTTCAAGTTTCAATGCTCCGTGGGTTGTAAGACATCAAGCTTTCTACTTACTACTGCGCCCTCGTCTTCATGTGATTTCCTATTCTCATTCGCGCTCCTCCGCTGTGCGTTCCTCCTCGAGGGAGGGTGCACAAAAATTCAAACAGCTTTGCAACAAAGAAATGGGAGCGGACGTGCGGACTGCGGGAGGGAGGAAATACTTGCTCTGTTGCTCTGTTCCGCGTACGCTCTTCCTCAGGCATACCAAATGTGGCGGCTCGGGGAGACTATTTTAACAGACGATTCCACGGTAGAATACAAACTATGTCAAACGGCTTTCCAAGGTGACTACTCAATAAATACAAATGAAGGGAGGAGGATGAAGGACATTTGTTACAATTATTCATATATATCGTTCTGAGCTGTGATACCTGTGCCATACGCAATTCACACACACACACACACACACACACACACACACACACACACACACACACACACACACACACACACACATCTATTCATTGTTCCTTCCTAAATTACCACATACTCTTGATTGTAGGAAAATGGACTGAACACCGCAGGAAATAATAGGTCTGCAGTTATTATCCAAGCTGTGAATTGTCAGCACAGTGGCAAGTGTTCCCCTTGTTTGGTTTACTTTTCACATCAGGGTGATGGATCTTTTTTTTTCCCCTCTCAACTTGACTAAAAAAAAGAAAGACTTCCCACTGTTGCAGAACCGGTGAGAACAATTTGTGTAAAAAGAACGAAAAAGCAAAACCAATAACAAAGCAGCGGTGGGGGAGAGACATCTGAAAAGGGTGCTTTCTTTTCACCTCTGATCAGAGAGATGATTACAGGGTAGAGGCTTGAATCAGAGAGTAAATGAGGGAGGGATGCAGAGAGGTGCCATATAACCGCGCCTGGCTCTGTGGTGAAATGTGCCACCAGTGCACCACGGAGCCCCGGCGGGAGCTGTGGAGAGAGGGGAGACGTTCTGGGAGCAGCGGTTTTTCCACTGAAACGGTTTGTTGCACAGCAAATGGCATAAATATAAAAGTCATGTGTCCCTGCATCGTCCAAAAAGCAAACGTGGCTTCTCCTGGTATTTCAGACGCTGTGTTCTGCTGAAAGTAGCAGCAGCTCTCATCCTGCTCTTTTATTCTTCTCCACGCTGGCAGAGCCGAGCCTGTCGGCAGAGAGCAGTTAAAGGGTAGGAGTGTGTGAAAACATGTCAGGCCACTAATCCTAATAGGAGCTGATGGCTTGCTGTCATGCTGGAAAAAACCAAAGGATTGTGGGTACTTTCAAAAAAGTAGACGGAGGAGTCGATCCCCAGATTGCAGCTCTTCAGAAACATGCTATCTTTCCTCAAAGCCGAGGCAAACAATGAAGCTTTTAAAAATAATAGACTTGGCGGTCAGGTGAGGGTGCAGCACTTTGTCTTTTTTAAAGACAAGAAGGATTTCCTAGAGCGGGAAGCTTGTTTTTTTTGTTCCTCGGTAGAAAGAGGCCGCACAGAGTGGTGAAGGATGAAGGCACCTTGTGCTACTCTTCTCTCTCTGCAGCTGGAAGGAGCAGCAACTCACTTCCCACCACCATTCATTTGTACCATAAAACAGCTTCTTAAATGTTGTGTTCTGGGTACAGACATGTTGTGAACAAAGTTAATGTTTTTACATCATTGGTAAATAAAAAGATAGATAAATTACGATTATTGCTTTTTGCCAAGAAAAGCACCACATAGATTTAAAATGTGCAGCTACTGAGAAAAATAAAAACATATCTTTTTTATCATCATGATGGTGATGAGCTTTGGACAGTTATGTAAGTGTTTTGTATTTGCTTTGATTTTTTTTTTCTCAATAAATGCATTTGTTTGCACCAGTGACTGCTGAATCGTGACTGCATGTGAAAAAAAAAATAACTGGAATTAAAGGCCTTATGTAATGAAAAAAAGGAAATGGCATCATGGGGAAAAAAATACCTTTATTGATCATACTGCATTTGAACATGGATGTGTCTAATATCTAACATTGGCATTGAAGAATATTTCAAACTAACTCATGTATTTTACATCCCTTCTACCAGCAACATGCCCGACATGAGAATGGTTTTAATTGCAGAGTAAACATTTACTATTTTTTATTTATTTCTATTTCTTTATTTCGTTTGAAAAATGTCCTGCAGTAGAAAACCCAGCTGTACAACATGTTTTTTTATTCTTAGAAAATCAAATAGCAGAGCAAAAGTGGGAAAATGACAAAAGGCACTGACATACATAATACAGTACTCCTTTTTCAAACAAACACAGATGTTTCCATCATTGACAGATTTTTTTTTTAAAGTCAAATAAAACTGTAACCATACTCGGCAATTATGTGGCCTTTAAGGTGCATCTTTTCCGTGCGTTTATCTCAGAGTTGACTTAAAAAGTGGCCAACAAGTTGGCCAATCAAAATGTCGCAGGATATTACACATTCATAAACAGTTTCATCATATTTACATGGCACTGGCTCAGTGGGATGTGTCTGTTTAGATGCTTCCAGAAAGTGTCAGATGGTTTGTCTTAGATGGGCACATGTGCCATAACTGCACGACAGCATGACTACTAATTAACTTACAGTGAAATTAACAACATCCAAGAGTATTCGTATCCAAGCGTCAGCACCAACATGTCTCCAAACACATTTAAATTATGTTTAACAACCATAAAGACGGCAAACAAGCACATACACTGCATGGCCAAAATACAAATACCACAGACTGCAGCCTGCTTAGACCCACAGAGGGCCCTAACTTAACCCTATCCAGCACTTTAGAACTGATGTGAAATGGCATCTCAGAGTCAGGCCTTCAGTGTCCGGCCTTACTTATGCTCTGTGGGCTGAAAGGAATCAATTCCCTGAAGCCCAGATCTCTAGAAAGTCTCCAGAATGGAGCGGAAGCTGTTCAGCAGCAAAATTACACGCATGGTTTTAAAATGACGTGTTCAGCTTTCACATTAGGGCGTAATTGAGCGTGGCAGTAAAGTCCTCTCAGGTTTAGCTTCTGTACTCAGTGATCAGCTGTATTTAGGCCCCTTAAACTCACTCAGAGATGGAGAGCTCGATCATGACTCAATACCAACTGTCAATCAACGCCTGCCCATATCAAATAACATGTCAGAAAAAGTAACACTATCATACAGAATACAAAATAACAAATCATCTTTGGGGAAACTTTGACATACTGGGATGGACATTTTTCACTATATTCTAACATTTTATAAACCAATTTAGTGATTTACTCTGTTGACAATAATCGTCAGATTAATTGAAAATGGAATATAATGGTTAGCTGCAACCCTATTGCTTTAAGCAACTGCTACTGAAGGTCTCAATTAAAATTTTTTGATATGACTTAATTACAACTTTCTATCCAGCTAAAAACATGACTGACCAAGTAACCACTCTATTCAATGAAGCAGAAAACACATAACACAACCTCATCAAAATATGATCATCTAACAATTTACAGGTGAATCAAAATATATAAAACTATGGTTCAACAGAAAGTACAGAATGGGGACGAGAAGCCCAAGAGGTGTTCAGAGACGAGGGAAAGTTGGCCCATCTTCAGCTCCACGGCACTCTGCAGAAGTGCACCTTTGGCTCACATCATCCTACCAGCATGAGTATAATGAAATGATGTCCACATACTTTTGGACATGTAGTGTTGAAATGCAAAATAGTTTTTGTTTCATTACAAGAATACAGGTGTCAATGTGGCCTTAAGTCCCTTAGCTCCCTCTATCCATTTCCTCTCTTTAATCAAACTATTAATTACCCAAGCATAATATGAACTCGAGTGGCCACATTTGTTTCAGTAACATCGACTAGTTCTTTAAAAACAAACCCTAAATTAAGCGTCGATCTGAATTCCACATATGCACACAAGTTAATGGATTTCTTCATCCCTTTTTCATTAAGAAACCCATAGGCAGACAGCGTGTCTGAGAATGAACTACTAATCCCAATATGTATGGAAATTAAGAATGCTGAAAAAAAAAATATTACATTAGTACACTCTTATTAGGCAAACATAATAGAATCACTTCGCTCTCAAATAAAGCAATCAGAGATCTCCTAAATTAAACATCCAATATGAAGGCGGGCGGAGGGGGGAAACTGGTGGTGCTGTTCCACACTGATCCAATTGGTATGCATTACAATGAGGCCACGCGGTTAACGAGCAACACGCTTTCAAAGGCCCCACAACAACTGTGAGCAGGAGTGTTGATGCATCTGCGAGCGTGTGGATTATCAAAGACAGAGGTCCTTATTAACAAGTGTACAAATATAGCCGGGCTGAGACATGGGGAGCACGGGAAGAGAACGTGGGAGTGTGCATGTTATAGCCACGTAACGGTTCATTGCAGCAGGCAATTCTGACCGGCCACCCCATAATTACCGACACAGCTCCAGCCTTTCAATCACCTTCTCTCCTCTGCTCTGCCTTCTCTTTGGTCCAAACAAAGCAAAAGAAAATGAGGAAGGGTTCAGATCATTGTGAATCCGTGCTTTGATACGCTCTCATCTCTCCTCTGCTGCTGTTTAAACATGAGCCTTTTCCTGCCTTCCCCACTCCCCCTGCTCCTCCCCACTTTCTTTTCTAACCACAAAGCCTCAGTTTGATATGCAAGTGTTGGCCCCTTCTCTCTCTCTCTCTATCACAAACTATTTTGGATTGCGGCGGGGAATCAGCGTCGTTGTCAGCCTGCTGCAATTTCCTCACCACTTACATTATTCATGTGTGTTTGTGGCAGCGTATGTGTGTGTATGTGTGAGATAGAAGAGAGAGTGAAAAGGTTGAGGCTGCCGCTGATGAGAATCACAGAGCCGACAGCAACCACAACAACAACAACAATGTCACAAATATCACTTGGTACCAGCTTTGACCTCAGTTTTACAGCAAAAACACATTTAAGCACCAGTGGACCCTGTTTCCACCCGGGTGGGAATTGAAACTAACAAAATTATTTCCGGTTTCTGTTCAGCGGTAATTGATAACATCTGTCACAGCGGAGCCAAATGTGCCCAGTCAAAAAATGCCAACAGAGTCCAGGCTGAGTTAAACTAATGGTCAACGTGGCTTTTTACCTCAGATTCTGCAGCTGAACTCCACTAGCTGAAGATATTCCTCACTCACACCCAAGACACTACCACACAGTCAGTCTGGGCCAAAAAATATTGGCTTTAAAAAATCAAATCAGAAATAGAATTATCCAAATAGAGTTGGGTAAAATTATCATAATTATGAATATGTTCATTTTTGACCATAAATTGTCAGTTTAAAGGAATAATCTGTCAGGTTTCTTTCACATAATTAGGCTACACAATGGGGATTTAAGCTGTGGCCTACTGATAAAAAAGCCTTGTATTTATAGTATTAGGCCAACCTGCTAACTGTGTGTATGTTTAGTAAGAGAGATATCAGGCTGTTATAATATAATAGGGTGTTAAGAAATCTTCCCACTATGTGGTGCAGTGGTGCACCACATTGAGATGCTGGTCTCATGAGTGGAGGGTCCAGGTTTGATTTGGCTCAGGACTCTTTCCATCTGTCATCTCCCACCGTCAAATAAAGTCTCAACATGACCAAAAAAGAAATCTTTATAGATGAATCTTCCCGCTATGACATTCTTCATTGGACATTCATTCATCGTCATAAAACGCTTTTTACGAAAACGGGGGCGCAGATGGCTGGAGCCGATCCTAGCTGACACTGAGCGAGAGACGGGGGTACACCCTGGACAGGTCGCCAGTCTATCACAGGGTGGACACAGAGACAGACACACTCTCATTCACTCCTTCAGGCAATTTAGAGTCACCAATTAAACCTAAACTGAATGTTTTTGGAGTGTGTGAGGAAGCTGGAGTACCTAGAGGTTACTGACCAGAACATGCAAAAACCATGGAGGACGCTATCAAAGCTTGTAGGCTGTGTGGCACTATGCACGTTTCACTGATCTGCTGAAATACAAAGTTGGTTCACAAAAAAATTACAAGACAGAAGTTGAAGGTGCAAATACTTCCTATAAACTGATCGTGTGAAACTGTCTTGCTAGCAACCCGGCTCACTCGGCAGATAGCAAGCCTTTTCAAAAATAAAGGCAGGACATTTCTTTCACGAGCACTCTTCCATAGTATTGTTTGTTGGTGTAGCTACAAAGAGCTGAATCCTTCAGTTTTCATTATTTTTCAAATTTGGCACTTAAAAGACTGGAAGTTGGCACGTTGCTTTAATCAGATTGTGATAGCTTATTTCAACCCTGTCTACTCTTCGTGCGTTTTATAATTGATGTAAATCAGGAGTTCAGTGGCAACTTTCACTTCCCAGAAATGTTTTATGTTCATGAAAGAAAAACTCTGAAATTGTCAGATTTGTTAAGCTCAACAAATATTTTACTTTCTCCCCCTATTTACGCTGGCAACAAAGAGCTAGACGGCAAATATGTGATGTCCTTTATCTTAGAAATGCTAGTGTCAAACTTTGAGTTTTAACTTTCTTCTCTAAACTTTTACTTTGAAGTTACATCTGCCTTTTTGTCTAGTTTTAAAATCATAACCCCATATTTACCCTGCACGAAAAATACTTTAGTATTTATAAGTGGCAATGAATCGTGTTCATGTAATGATGCTGTGCAACAATGACTCTGACTTCTCAAATGAAACTAAATACTAGTAGTTGTAGTGGTGCACCAGACCCACTTACAGGCCTAATAGTTGTTTGTCTGTGTTTATCTGCACCAGTGAGAAAAGGGCAGGGTGGGCGGCTGGAGACAGAACAGCCCAAAGCAGGACTCCTATAGGTGCTTCCACACTCCACTAACTAAAACAATGCTGCCCCGAGCTTGAACCGGCACACTGCTCTAACACCACAGTTCACAGAGTCATGTGTTGAAAAAATAATGGGCATGATCACAGCTGGGCACAGTGCAGAGAGGAGACAGAGGAACAGTGAGGATTCAGTGCTTTTATCTCTTCTTCTTCTCCTCCGCCTCCTTCCCCTCTGGCCTCTGACGGGGTTTTTCTTGCAGCCCTGATCCCGCTACTCAGTCGCGCTGGGCTCTGAAGAGCTCTTGGCGCTTTTCTTGCGTTTCTTCTTGACCCGGTACACATGGAAGGTTTTGTTCTGGAATGTTCTGGTGAACAGGGTGGTGTAAGCCGCCGTGTCCGTCTTGATTGCCTCGCAGAATCGAGGGTGGGAGGCAGGGACGAGGTCTGGGTCGTTCTCTCCTGGCCCGTCCATGATCTGATGGTGCACAGAATGAGCACGTCATCATAAACAGCAACAACAACGACACAGGTTAACACTGATGGACATTCTCAGTGCATTCATTCGTTGGTTTCCACTGCATGGTACAACACAGCTGATTTGCTTGGAACTCTTTTTGATTTTTCCATTGGCAGAAGGTCCTGGTTCTTCACCTTAGTCAAGGTTCTAAGCGAGCTATGGTGATACTTAAACGGAGAGAATCTTCATTAAGTTGTCCCTTGATCAGAGTCTCCAAGTGTGGAGACTATGATGCTTAGGAAATTATACATCTGTCTAAAAAAATATAGTATTTGTATCCCATACTTAAACAACTGTAGTTGGAGCATGAGTAACAGACAACATGTGAACGTTATAAAGAATTGAGATACATAGAATAGCACAGAATTAGAGTCGTCCCTTGCATGACAGCAGACCTCCTGCACAATCCTTGTAATCGCCAAGCCTCCATC